>CM077098.1:42330623-42779315 GCA_039513925.1 Platanthera zijinensis
TGGTTGTAAACAGTTGTTGGGACCTCTTAGTTGCCACCTTGTGCTTCTGAGTGTTTTTTGTTTGTTGCGGTTGTTTGCTATATTTTATTTCTTCTTGATTCTTTAATGTTTTCCTATGCTTATCTTCACTTGTTTTTTGTTAATTTTTTTTGTTCTGTTTGTTCTTAATTTTTAAGGTTTATAGTTTAAAATTTCTATTATGCACCCACCCCCCCCCCCCGATGTTAGATAGATTTACCCTCACTTTCAAGCTGGATGATCCTCAGATGCCTTCTAGTTGAGGAAACCTGTCTACCTCATGACCTTCTTCATTTTCTTCCACACCTAATGCTCCTCATTTTCTTCATCATCGAGAGAGACTTGTCCTCCCCCTGGACAGCATGTATATTTTTCATCATTCATCCTAGCAGGAGCATCATAATTGATGGTCAACTTATCGAGCCTGTCTGTTAGACCTTTAGAACTAACTGAAGAACTAGACAATTCATTGATAATCAATCTAGAATCATAAAAAACAACATGGACTGACTCTTCTACAACTTGAGTAGTCAAGTTGTAGACCCTGTATGCCCTACTGTTATTGCTGTAACCAATAAATATTCCTTCTAGGATTTGACAGCAAACTTTGTTTGGTATGCTTACCATTAACTAGGACATAACACTTGCTACCAAAGATTCTAAAATAAGAAATTTTGTTTTCTGCTTTCAAAATCTGATAGGGAGTCAACTTATGTCTTATTTATGGATGCTCTATTGAAAATATGACAAGCAGTGTTTACTGCTTCAGCCCAAAAATATTCAGGAGAGTAGTATCACTGAGTAGAGTTCTACCAGTCTCAATAAGAGTTCTATTCTTTCTTTCAGCAATTCCATTTTGCTGAGATGTTCTAGGTGAGGAGAACTCTTGATGTATCCAAGTTCTTCACAGAATTTTTCATACATTCAGACCGAAATTCAGTTCCATGGTCACTTCTGATTTTTACCACTGAATTGTTAAATTCATTCTGAACTTGTCTAACAAAAGTCTGGAAAACACTAGGGGTTTCTGATTTTTGTCTCAAAGAACACCCTAGTGTATCTAGAATAGTCATCCACAACAACTAGTATACTTGACTTGTGGACCATTCCTCACAATCTAGGTATCTAGTGCAGGAAAAGAGGACTTGGTCTGTTTGCCCTTTTGGCAAGTTGAACACACTCCCTCTTAAATGCACTTGACTTGTGGACCATTCCTCACAAGACCCATGCTAAACAGCAGCCCTATGGACTTATAGTTTAGATGAGCTAGCCTTTTGTGCCATTTGAAACTAGTGAAGCTTCTCATCTGCAACTAGCAATAAGTTAGTTGTTTTAAACTCACAATCTAGGTTAGACAATAAACATTTCCTTACCTAGTGCCAGTCAAAATGATCTCTTGATCACTTGACCTCTTAATTTTGCACTCCCATTTGTGAAAGGAGATGTCATAAACTTGATCACTAAGCTGACTTATGCTAATCAAGATATGTTTCAGACCCTTCACATAAGCCACTTTAGTGATAGTAATTAAGTCACAAGAAATGTTACCAAATCCTTTGATGACTCCTTTTTCTGATCCACCAAAGATGACTTTGGACCATTCTCTATAGTACAAAGTCATCCAACATTCTTCTTGTTCCAGTCATATGTCTGGAACATCCACTATCCAAGTACCATATAGGGGTATGGTCACATGGATCCACCTGCATCAAATAAAGAATTACTTATCCTTAGAACCCAAATGATTATTGGGTCTTAGGTTCTTGTTAGTTTGGGAAATAACCTGTTTACCTACAGATTTTCTGATAGGTAAACTACTCTTGGTTCTAACACTTGTGTTTAATAAGCAATCCATGGAAAAGTGGCCTACCTTGCCACAACACCACCACTCAAACCTGTTGTACCTTCTCTTAAGTACAGACTTCACAACCTTGTTGTTAGCAGTCCTATTAAGTGTAGGTGCTGGAGCAGCAAACCCTAAGAATCCCTTTTGAACCTGATGGGCTTTCCTATAGAGTGGCCTACTGGAATTTGCACACTTGCCAATGTGATCTCCATACTCACAGTGACCATGAGTAATTTCATGATAATGCCTGTTAGTAGGTTGTATCTCCTTCCTAAAGAAAATAGGGGCTCAGAGGCTAGTGGTTGAACTAGGGCCTTACCTTTTCCATTAGAAATGGTGGCTCTATTTCTTCCCTTAAAACCTAGACCAGTCTTTCCTTTCTGATGAATGAAATTTTATCTATTAAGGGCAAGACAGATTTTGTCTTAGATAATTTAACAACTAGCTCTCTTTCTTTCTGGAGTCTTGCCTCCAGGTGCTTGATATGATTTTCCTTGAAAGAGATTGTGCCCATCTGAATGACAGTTATGTTCTTCAGTTTGGCAACCTCATTCAATTTCAAATCAATCATCTTGGCTGATTTTCTGATGCTGCCAGCTTAAGAGATTCAATATCCTTGGCCTGCTCCTTGATAAGAAGCTTGCATCTCTTTAGAGCTTGCAGCAACCAACCATACTTATAAATGAGTTGGTGTACATCCCCTTCAGACTCAGAACCATCCTTATCTATTAATGCAGATGCTTTTGATTCTGATCCAGTAAAGTAATCAGACTCTAAGGGAGAATTATATACCTTACTAGGACTCGCCTGATCCTGGCATTGATCATTTTCTAATAGGGCCTTCAGCCCTCTGCAGCAATATTCTTCCACTCCATTTATGGAGTCCAGCATTTGTATGAATTTTAACTCCTTAGAATCCTCTTCAGTTTAGAATAGCCCAACATATGCTTCAGCATCTTCTTCTTCTCCTCATTCAGATGAAGAATCTGTCTAGCTCTTTTGCTTTTGGGCAACAAAAGATTTCTCCTTCTTGACCTTCATTTTTTGTTTCTTCTTGTCTTTTGATTCAGCCCTCTTGTCTGGACAATCTGCTATGACATGTCCTTGCCTGTTGCAAAAATAACACACAATCTTAGAATTAGATTGTTTACTAGGTTTAGAAGTATACCTGTCCTCCATGGGAGTCTTCTTTTTCTTGTAGTACTCATCCTTAGAAAAGGATGTAGAAGGTCTGGTTCTCCACTTCTTCTTCTTCATGAATCTTTAGAACTGCCTTGTGAAGGCTGCAAAATCCTTATCAGAGGTGTGGCTGTCTGATGAGGTGTTGTCAGGAATTCCTTCTTCTGCCTCAACACTCCTTCTGGGAGGAGAAAGAGATTTTCTCCTGCCCTTTCTTGTGCCTTCAGCCTTGAAGGCAATTGACTTTTCTTTGTGTTCAAATCTGCTGCTCTTTCTCTTCCTCCTTCCTTGCTGTATACTGCATTTCATATGAAAGCAGCTTTCCAAATAGTGTGGGAGGAGGTGTATTTGCCAGCCTTGCCACCTATCTGATGACACAAATCTTGGTGTCCCAATCCTTTGTCAGAGATCTCAGAAACTTGTCATTCAGTTCATAAGTGCTGAAGACTCTTCCATAAGTCATCAGCTCATTTACAATCCTTAAGAATTTCTTGTAGAATTCAGTTATGCTGTCATTCTTGGCTTGTCTAAAGCTCTCATACTCTTGATTTAGCATGGATTTTCTGTCTTCTCTAACTTCTTCTGTTCCCTCCATGTAGACAATAAGGATGTCACACATTTTCTTGGAGGTTTTACAGTGCAATAGATTCTGAAAGGTGGCATCATCTATGACACTTACAATGATATTCTGTGCCTTTTTGTCTAGAGTTTCCAGGATGATTTCATCCTTTGTCATCTCAGAATAGTTCTTTGGGGTTTTCACATTTGCATCCAGTGCTGATACCTTTATTGGAATGAAGGGTCTGTTAGAAGCGAACTAAAACAAGCCGGAAATAGTATAACTGAAATTTTATTATCAAAAAAAGTTAACTATTACAAAGGTATGGCCTCCCTTATATAGAATGGAGGAGAGAAGAGTGAATACAAATAAGAGATGTGGGACTAAAAACACGCGGACTGTACAAACACAAACCGCACAAGTCACGCGGTTAGACAGAAGGGCTAACCGCCCGGCCACTGCCATAGAGAGAGACAAGCCGCCATGTGAGACCGTTAGACCGCCCGGTCTCCAAGTCGCTAGTGACAAACTGCTAGACCGCTTGGACCTCAGACCGCAACACAACAACCAAACTGCTGAAGGCAAACCGTCAGACCGCTCGGTCAATAACCCGCAAAGCCAGACCGACAGACCGCCCGATCTCCAACTTTAACACTCCCCCTCAAGTTGGAGCATATATGTCGATCATGCCCAGCTTGTCACATATATGAAGAAACGAGGCGGATACTGGCTTGGTGAAGATGTCAGCCAGCTCTTTTTCAGACGTGACGAAGGGGTGCAAATTTGTTCCTTCAGAATCTCTTCACGAATGAAATGACAGTCGACCTCAATGTGCTTGGTTCTCTCATGGAAGACTGGATTTTTGGAGATGTATATAGCAGCCTTGTTGTCACAGAACATAGGTAGTGGATGGTTGTAGACCTCTCCTAAATCCAACATGAGAGCCCGTAGCCATTTCAGCTCACAAGTGGTCGATGCCATACTCCGATACTCTGCTTCAGCACTGGACCTGGAGACAACAGACTGCTTCTTGCTCTTCCAGCTTACCAGATTGCCACCAACAAAAGTACAGAAACTGAAGGTAGACTTGCGGTCCCCTTTGTCATCAACGTAACTCGCATCTGAGTATGCTTCAACCCTCAGATGATCATTCTTCTGAAAGAGCAATCCTTTCCCTGGGGCTGCTTTGACGTACTCCAAGATCCGCAAGGCGGACTATAGATGACACTCCCTGGGAGCTTGCATGAATTGACTCATCTTGCCCACAGCATAGGAGATGTCGGGCCTAGTCATGGTGAGGTATATGAGCTTACCAACCAGACGCCTATACTGCGAAGCATCTGAAAGAAGAGGCGAATCATCTGTCCAGGTTTTGCCTTCTCCAACAGCCATGGGACATCGGGTAGGTTTGGCCCCAGTCAATCCTGCTTCTTTTAAAATATCAAGGGCATACTTACGCTGAGAGAGGACTAAAGAGTTGGGCTTCCGAGAGATTTCGATCCCCAAAAACTACTTCGGAGAACCCATATCTTTCGTGACCCTGTGTTGGCGAAGATGCCGCTTTGTCAAGGCTACCCCTTCCTGGTCATCGCCAGTGAGAAGAATATCATCAACATATACTGCAAGAATCACCAGTCCCGAAGAGGTTTTGCGAATAAATAGAGAGTGATCAGCAGAGCTGCGAGCAAAACCAACGGCCGCCACGATGCCGCTGAACTTGTCAAACCAAGCTCTACGGCTCTGCTTGAGGCCAGAGATTGCCTTCTGTAGCCGGCATACTCTTGTCTCCCCCTGAGCAACATACCCAGGAGGTTGCTCCATGTAGACGGCCTCCTGAAGATCACCATAAAGGAAGGCATTCTTGATATCCAGCTGGGAAAGTGGCCAGTCTTTGTTGACCGCCACAGAGAGAAGGACTCGTATAGTGCTAAGACGAGCCACGGGAGAGAAGGTGTCAAAGTAATCAACCCCATAGGTCTGATTAAAGCCCTTAGCCACCAGGCGAGCTTTATAACGGTCCACAGTGCAATCTGGGCCAAATTTGACCACAAAGACCCAGCGACAGCCAACAACATCTGTATCAAAGGGAGGAGGGACAAGAGTCCAGGTACCCCGCTCTGTTAGGGTCGCCATTTCCTCATCCATGGCCATCTTCCAGTGAGGAATAGCAAGGGCCTCCTGGTAGGAACGAGGTGTGGTAGTGGCAGAGATAGCCAGCGCAAAGGCCATGCGAGAAGATGTAAGACGATCATATGAAACAACAGCAGCAAGGGGGTGTAGGTACACGTCCGCACCCCTTTGCGAAGAGCTACAGGAAGATCCAGGTCGGCGGGCTCTTCGGCATCCAGAGCATCCGTGACAGAGAGAGCTGGCCCGGGAGGAGAGAGCGACGGCAGTGGAGATGAGGGAGATGGAGGCGGAGAGAGAGGCGGAGGGAGAGGAGGGGGCGGAGACTGAGGAGGGGCGGATATCGCAGTAGGAGACGAGGGAACGAACGAAATAACAGGAGAATCAGAGGTGGGGGAAGAGACGAGGAGTCATCCGAGAAGTAGGAGGCATTCTCGAAGAAGGTAATGTCAGCGGAGACGAACTGCTTACGAAGAACAAGGTCGAAGCAGCAGTAGCCTTTCTGAGTGGCGGAGTACCCCAGAAAGACACATTTGGTGGAGCGAGGGGAGAGCTTATCACGGGTGGCAGATGGGGCATGCACAAAAGCAGTGCACCCAAAGATTCGGAGAGGGAGAGGAAAAGGCTCCTTGCCTGGATAAATGATGGAAAAAGGGGTTTTTCCATTGAGAACGGAGGAGGGAATGCGATTGATGAGATAGCAGGCAAGAAGAACAGCATAGCCCTAATATGAGCGAGGGACATGCATTTGAGTCATCAATGTGCGAGCAACATCGAGGAGGTGACTGTTTTTGCGTTCTGCCACCCAATTTTGTTGGGATGTATAGACACAGCTTGTCTGATGAATAACTCCATGTTGCACACAGAAGGAGGTAAAAGCATGACTTAAGTACTCTTTTGCATTATCAGAGCGAAAAATTTTAATACCAATACCAAATTGATTTTTGATTAAATGATAAAAGGAGGTCCATACATTAAAAATTTCAGAGTGATCTCGTGAGAGATACACCCAAGTACATCTAGAAAAATCATCGATAAAGGTTACAAAATAAGAACTACCCTGACCAACAGTAAGGGTAGGAGCAAGTCCCCAGATATCGGAGTGGACTAGATCAAACGGACGAGTAGAGCCCCGACCTTGCTTCGGCGGGAAGGAGGAACAATGATGCTTGCCAAGTTGACATGCTTCACAGTTGAGAGGAGTATTGGAGGGAGGGAGGTGGGGTAGAAGCTGATGTAGAAGCCGTGGTGGAGGATGACCGAGACGGAGATGCCACTGGAGAAGATCCGTAAAAGAACAAGAGAAGACGGACAAAGCGGAAACGTTGTCAAGGAAGTAGAGGCCGCCGCTCTCAGTCCCAGTAGCAATCGTCCGCTGGGAGCTCGGATCCTGAAAAAAACAAGAAGATGGAGTAAACGTTACAGAACATTGAAGCTGCTTGCACAAAGAAGTAACCGATAATAGATTGCACCGAAACTTGGGCACATAGAGAGTGTCCTCTAGCCGAAGGGACGGAGTAACATGAACTACTCTCGACCCATGAACCGGGGATGGAGAACCGTCTGCAATGAGGACCGGGGGCAACCGATCATGCTGTTCGAGGAGAGAGAAGCATTGAGGATTGCCCGTCATATGATTAGTTGCTCCGGAGTCAATAAGCCATTTACCTTGAGTAACCACATGGGCACTACCTGAGGATGTGACCACGGAAGCAGATGGATTGAAAGAAGACGCGGAAGAGTCACCCGTGGGGCGAAGATGGGGATGCTTCGTCCAGCAGCAGTCAGAAGTATGTCCGGTGCGGCCGCAGTGAGAGCAGAGGTAGCGGGAAGAAGGACGTCCGCCAGACTGATGACTGCGGCTACCAGAGCCACTCCACTGAGTTTGATGAGCATAGTTATCCGGTGGAGAAGGAGCGGGCAGAAGCGGGCGCTGAAGGAGAGAGGTGACAACGGCGATGCGAGCAGCGGTGGCATCTAAAGTTGGAGATTCCGCTTCACCCAGAATTTGTTGGAGGATCATGTCATAAGTGTTAGGAAGACGTAGCAGATAACACACAACCAGAAGCTCCTGGAAGTGCTTGTGTTGTTGAGCCAGATCCGCAGAAAAGGGGCAATTCTGAAGAATCTCAGCCCCAAGAGCTTGAACTTGTTGGTAGGCAGCAGCAGGAGACAAGGTAGGCCGGGAAAAAAGGTCCGCATACAACGTATAGATGCGGGACGTCTGAGCCCCTTTGGAGTATAGAGCAGCAAGATGAAGCCAAGCGGCCTTCACCGTCTCATCATGACGAATGACGGGAAGGCACTCATCAGATAGACTGTTAGCGAGCCAAGTACGTACAAGCGCGTCACTCACATCCCAGTCATCAAAGAGAGGTGAAGTGGTAGGAGGAGGTTCATCAACGAGATGGTGGCATTTGCATTGCGAGCGAGGAGAAAGGTGAAAGAGACGCTCTAATCCGGGTAGTTGGAGCCGACAAGCTTGGAAACGGTGCCAAGGTTCCCAGAAGGAGTAGGAGGTAGAGACGGAGCCAAATTGGCAACAGGGGTGACGGCAGGAGTGGTGGCAGTGGAAGCATCAGAAAGAGCCATAAGAGCAAACAACAGGAAGCCGCGCGGTTAGGAAACAGGCTGCGCGGATAGGCAGAAGAAAAACTACAGCGGTCAGGATGTCAAACACCAGCGGCCAGAAAGACCACGACCAAGCCGCAGTATCAAGTAGAGGGGTAGAAGTCGAGCGGGAAGCAGACAGCCCGCTCGAACAGAAGCACAAGAGAAGGCAAGGCACACGGCGATAGGTCGCGGCGAATAAGGCGACAGACCGCAGCGAACAAGGCAACAGGTCGCGCATACAGAGGGAAACGACAAGGAGAGAAGGAGACCGCGCGGACAGGGCACAAGCCGGAGAAGCAAGTCGCGCAGACAGAGAGGGCTCACAAAATCAGGAGGAAAGGATCGATTCCTCTGATACCATGTTAGAAGCGAACTAAAACAAGCCGGAAATGGTATAACTGAAATTTTATTATCAGAAAAAGATATCTATTACAAAGGTATGGCCTTCCTTATATAGAATGGAGGAGAGAAGAGAGAATACAAATAAGAGATGTGGGACTAAAAATACGCGAACTGTACAAACACAAACCGCACAAGCCGCGCGGTTAGACAGAAGAGCTAACCGCCCGGCCACTGCCACAGAGAGAGACAAACCTCCATATGAGACCGTTAGACTGCCCGGTCTCCAAGTCGCCAGTGACAAACCGCTAGACCGCTTGGACCTAAGACCGCAACACAGCAACCAAACCGCTGAAGGCAAACCGTCAGACCGCTCGGTCAATAACCCGCAAAGCCAGACCGACAGACCGCCCTGTCTCCAACTTTAATATGGTACTTCCTGTACAGTGATGTAAATTCTTGGATCAGAAGATTCCATAAATAATCTGACCCTTTCCTTCCATATGCCAAAACATTCCTTCTTACAGATAGGCAGTTTCATAGATCCAAGTTCTTTTTGATTCTCACTTGAACCCATTCTTGAAATCTGTTAATTGCCTAGGAGATTCACTCATACTGTTAAGTCAATCTTTGAGCAACCTCCCTCTGATACCACTTGAAAGACTTATTTCAAGAGCCTAAACACATAGAGGGGGGGGGGGTGAATAGGTTCTAATTATCTTTAAGAATTTTAGACAATCTAACAGGTTCTTATCACAGCATAGAACATATAATCACAGCACAGCAAACACATCACAACATACACCAGATTTATAGTGGTTCCCCAAGGTATGGGTACATCCACTTTCCCCCTATCGCCTATCCAGTAGAAAGTTGGATTCAGCACAACTTCCTTCCACTAGCTCAGATCTACAGATCTTACAACTCAGAACCAGATGGTTCCTACACCTCAGACTTATACAAGTCCTACCTCAGATTCTTCCCAAGAATCCTACCTCAGGCCACCGCCCTACCTCAGCCTTTATAACTAGGCTTACAACTCAGACTATCAATAGTCCTATACCTCAGGCACTCAGCCCTACCTCAGCCTTTATAATTATAGGCTTACAAATAAAATCTTATAATAGAACCTACAATAATTTGAGTATTTGTGAAATACAGAAATATCACCAGATAGATCACTCTATGGGTGAGAGCTTCTTGATTAGTTCTTGAATGAACTAAATCTCCAGATCCAACCTGACTTAGTTGTTTCAAAACTTCTTGATAGAACAAAATAAGGTTGAACTCTTCTTGATGTAGAAGTTGATCTCCTGTCAGCTCCTTTCTTGACTTTGGAATAAATGCTGAATATTCTCTGCAGACTTTATGGAATCTGCCTTCTTAAGGGTCACCCCTTTACTTATTGTGAAATTCTTCCTTTGGATGATTCACTTTTTTCCTGTTTCTTTTCTTTTATATTCATTATTTTTTTTAGTTGTCACAGATCAGTCCTTTATATAGAGATTTCTCATGGTTATCGGCTGATCCGGTTTGTAACAACCTTCTGACAGTTCTGACAAAGGTGTTAGACCTGTTAGTAATGAAGGTTGTCGACCCACCAGTCATGACAGTTGATTCCTTAGACACTTAACAACTCAGTATGATCCACTCAGCAATCTACTTCATATGTGTCGACACAAATAGACTAAGTGTCGACACATGTCTTGGTGAACTCGACATAACACTCCAGGTATTGGCATAGTCATTCTTCAGCTACTCGACACTTCTTTTCTTTGTATGTGTCGACACAAGTCATGTGTGTCGACACAACTTTTCTTAGTCTCGACATAACTGCTGCAGACAGATGGCGTTGAGTGTATGTCCAGTCGTTGTTGAGTGTGTGTCGACACAAGTCCTGTGTGTCGACACAAGCCTTCTAACTCAGAATAGCTGTTTATGTAAGATGGCATTGAGTGTGTGTCTAGCTGTCGATAAAAACCTTCTTCAGGTATCGACACAATTCCTAAGTGTCGACACAAACCTTTCTTCTGGTGTCGACATAACTCCTGTGTGTCGAAACAGCTTCTGCTATAGGTGTCCACACAATTCCTTCCTTAGGTGTCGACACAATTCTGGGTGTCAACACAACCTCTTCTTCAAGTGTCGACACAATGCCTGGGTGTCGACACTGCTTTGCTTCTAGTGTCGACACAACTTCTGGGTTTCGACACAACTTTGCTTCTGGTGTCAACACATGTACTTAGAAAAATTTCTTTACAAACCTTATACCTGCACAATGAAACTCAAACATACATCAAATACAAATTGATGTATATCATTGAGTAAGATGAGGCTTCTCCAAATCTAGTACATATTTTTCAGTGTACCCAACATGAAGGATTGATTAGAGAGAAGAAGAATAAGAAAATAATCCCCCTAATGATCTTTTGAGATCCTCCTCCCCCTTGGCAAAATTTGGCCATCCTTATTTCCCCCACTTCCTTGGCCATTTCGGCCACCCTCCTCCCTCTCCTCATTGTGGAATTCGGCCACAAGACTCCTCCCCTCTTTCCCTCCTCTTTTCTCACCTTAACAACCCTCTCCTACTCTTTTTCTCCCCTCAAAACCGACCTCCAACAAAGCAACCATTCAACCCACCTCCTTGAAGAAATCGGCCAAGGAAAAGATATCCTTTGTGGATTCCAACTCCGGTGTGATGCGACGAAGGCGGACAAGTTTCTCTCCAACCGGCGTGACTCCGGCGGAGTCGTTGAAGAACAATCCAAGTAGAGAAATCAGAATCATCCATTCTGATATGGTAACGAATCATTTCTACCGATTGTGTGTTTATCTGCCTAGATTAATTCCTGTGGTGGTAGATTCTTAGCGTTGAATTTTTTATAGCACTAAAAATTATATCGTGGTGATCTTTCATTTGCTTTAGTTGTCCCTCTTAATTTCCTTTAATTTCGAGAAATGCTTGGCGAACCTTTGTTTTCTTTTGTTGGAAGAGATCTACTTTTTCCGAATCGTATTTTATTTGGTAGATCTCTTTTGGTACAAAACCGCTCGTTCGGACCGGGTAGGTCCTTTAAGCCGAAAAGAATTTTGGCCTATTGCCTCTATTCGATCCTAATCAGTTTGGCTACCCGTATGCTAGCATAAAATTGATAGAATTAATTAACGTGGTGCCGCGTAGAGCGATTGTGCGAATATAGGATTTGGATTATGGAGAGGTATTCGTGTTAGTCCGTAGATCTATTCGTTGTCAAACGTGTGAGCCTGCATCAGTTTGGTATCAGAGGGAGGTTCACGTCAATTTCCTAATTGGCTCCCTCCCCCTTTTGCTTTGAACACAGACACGCACTTTGTACGTTTCATTGCACAACATATAGATCAATTTTTAAATTTTTTGGTTTGCAAATAGCGGCCTAAAATTTTGAATTTTTCTCAAAATTCAAGAAAATAAAATTCTGGAAATTCTCCATAATTTGCTTAGTAAGAAATCCAAAAAAAAATTTATTTTTCATTAAGTCATTATTTTTATTAAATCGTTATAAAATTTTAATTTTGGTCTGCAAATAGCGGCCTATATTTTTATTTTTTCTGCAAAAAAATAAAAATAATTATTTAATAATTTTCATATTATTTCCATCAAGAAAATAAAAAAAATATACATTTGTTATTTTAAGTAATTAGCGGGAACAATTACATCTTTGAAAATTAAATAGGGTCAAGTTATTTAGTCATTGCATGTGCACCAGTTCCGTGTGAGTTTTTTTCTCCGGTTCTCACTAAAATGGCATATGACGTTTATGCTGCCCGGTTAGACTATTCATATACTAAGGATATTGCTAAACACACCCCTAGGGCACATCACATTTATCCTACTTATGACGGTTTAGGATGTCCCCAAAATTTAGAGATTGGCTTAAGGGATTAGAGCATTATTTTAATAGCCACTTATGGGTTGACCACAAAAGGTTTAATTTTGCCCGAGAGCGATTAGTGGGTCAAGCCCAGTTGTTTTGGTTAAACGAAGAGCGTCGTGTTGGTAGCTATCGTTACGATTGGTCGCACATGCGTAGCCTACTCTCGGATCAATTTGATCTCGCCTACCTTCGCCCTGCTAACACCAAGCCTATGAGTGAGTATAGTTTTGGCACTAGATCCATACCTATCGTTAGGAATGATTATAAACCAAACGCCCAGACCAAGCGACAGATAACTAACCTTAAAGAAGGGAATAAGTCGGTCTCGGATTATATGCGTCTTTTTAAGGATATGATGGTTAGAAGTGGTGTGAAGGAGTTGTTAGAGATCACCCTCTCTAGGTTTCGTAAGGGGTTAAACCCTACATCCATGGTAAATTACTGCATTATTTTCACACCAATCTAGACACCACTTTTATTACGGCAGTAGAAATTGAGAAGCATTATGTTCTTAGGAATAAAGCTCACTCGTGTCAGACCGGAAAGGCCATATTAGGACCACCACCCCTCGTTAGGGAAACCTCTCCTAATAGGTTTTTTGCTGGGGACTCGATAGTTTTTACCACTAGGGATATGCCTCTGTTAGCCTTGAAATCTAAGCCCCTAGAGATAGTGAATGATACCCCTGAGGATGCTGATGATGATATACTATCTCGGGATTTTGAGGATGACCCCATAGGTGAGAGTATTCTGACATGTTCGTTGGTGCCCGACGATTATGATGCGTCTGAGTCTGAGGGGATCCCTAGTGATCTAGAAGACGATGTTTGGGATGATGATGATAGTATGATCTGTGAGAGTAGTACATTGCATATTACTACTCTACTAGTATTGTGACCGATCACCCTAGTACTAAGAGCCCTCTCCAAACTACGATCCCCGTCATGTTAGAGCCTACGATTACACCAACTGAGAATATACATGAGTTATCTAAGGATCCTGTGAGTGAGGATTTCAATATTATTATTGAGGTCCCGAACTTAAAGGATGTTCCAACTGATTGGGATGACTCACCTTATGTGAGACGTTTATGTTTGGATGATTTTAGCGCTGTGAACCCGGACGATAGTTCTTTATTAATATCTCCATTATCTGAAGTTCACTCTGAGTTATAATTTATGACAGGTTCGATTTTGCCCATTTCTGAGGCCTTTACTGATTCTGAAATGGATGACGTGTCTAATGTGTTATAATAATTTCCATGTGAGAGAGTTATACTTTTGGAAGACGTTATTGAAGTAGGCCCGGATGTGCGTCCCCTGATGCTGACTCCGTTGCATGAAATTGAATATGATTTTAAATCTCTCCCGGTTTTAGTTTTACCAACTCTCCCTCGTGATCCATTGACTCATTTAGTGGCTTTAGGACACGAGTTTGGTATGTTTGATCTGAGTCATTTTATTTTGACAACCTTGCGGGCCCCTTCTTTGGACATGTCTCGTAGCACAAGTTTTAGTGCATTGATGGAATTTGTATTTGGCCACGATATCATTTTTGATAGCTCTGTATCCTCTCGACTTTCTAAGAATAACCAAATCTCTGAGTATACATTGGTGATGTGTCCGTCTATTGTGCCACCTGATTTCATTCTGTTAGTGCCACCTGATGTAGTTCCGCTTGTGCCACCTTATTTAGTTCCATTGGTGCCACCTTATTTAGTTTTGTTACCTCCACCGAATATATTAAATAAGCTGGCACAAGTTTATGCTCCTCATGATCACATTTTATATAAGCACATTAGTGAAACGCTAGCCATAAATATTATATCTTATCAAATTCATGCTAGCTTACATAAAAGAGAGTCTCACTATATGATTTACGATTTAGTTGTGGTGCGTCTCGTCCCTAAACGGTTACCTTCAGGCACTATAGAAAGTTGGCGCGTTGGCGAACTAGACATTTTTCGAATATTAATGAAATAAGGAGAATACGCATATCATTTGAAGTTATCCACTGATTGGAGTATTACCCATATTTTTAATGTTTCTAATTTAGCGCTATATATTTCTCCACCACTTGAATTATCTTCCTGTCCATTTGGGTCCACTTTGTTTTCTTATGGTTTGGGTAGTGAGTTTGTGTCTGGATCGCTCTCATAATCGGTCTTCACTGGAGGTACGTTGGTTGCTTATGTAGAAATTTGTTATACTTTATTGCCTAATGCTTTTCCGAGGTTCTCTAGGACCACCTTTTTGCATGACAGGATACTCCAGGTTGAAGGGCTCTCCAAATGGTGTTGTTTTGCCACTACGTGTTTCTTTGGGATGATGCTCTCCTACACTGTTACTTTCAGACCAACTCATCGGTGATGAGTACTTTTGAGCGGGGGAAGATTGATGGAGACGACGACCCTCAACATATTGAAGATGGTGACCACGCGCTTACAGAAGAACTTTCTCCGCCTTCAAATAAAGATTTGTGGCGCCGTGATGACCATGTGGACCGTACCATAATATCCGTCGGGGGTGGAGACCAATTTATTAATAATTATTAATAATTTATTAATAATTATTAATATTTATTAAGTATTTTTTATGTTTGTTTTAATTTTCATTATATGTATAATGATGGGTGCTTATAACTATCATGTGTTGTTTACATTATTTTGTTTCATGTGCTATGATGGGTGCATTTAACCATACGATTTTCAATTTGAATTTTGAATTTTGAATTTTGAATGGAGAGATATTGAGTGGTGTAGGTTATATATAGACATGTTATGAAGGATTGATTAGAGAGAAGAAGAATAAGAAAATAATCCCCCTAAAGATCTTTTGAGATCCTCCTCCCCCTTGGCAAAATTCGGCCATCCCTCTTTCCCCCTCTTCCTTGGCCATTTCGGCAACCCTCCACCCTCTCCTCCTTATGGAATTCGGCCACAAGACTCCTCCCCTCTTTCCCTCCTCTTTTCTCACCTTAACAACCCTGTCCTAATCTTTTTCTCCCCTCAAAACCGACCTCCAACAAAGAAACCATTCAACCCGCCTCCTTGAAGAAATCGGCCAAGGCAAAAATTTCCTTTGTGGATTCCAACTCCGGCGTGACGCGACGAAGGCGGACAAGTTTCTCTCCAACCAGCATGACTTTGGCGGAGCCGTTAAAGAACGATCCAAGAAGAGAAATCGGAATCATCCATTCCGATAGGGTAACGAATCCTTTCTACCGATTGTGTGTTTCTCTCCCTAAATTAATTCCTGTGGTGGTAGATTTTTAGTGTTGAATTTTTGATGGCAATAAAAATTATTTCGTGGTGATCTTTCATTTGCCTTTGTTGTCCCTCTTAATTTCCTTTAATTTCGAGAAAGGCTTAGTGAACCTTCATTTTCTTTGGTTGGGAGAGATCTACCTTTTCCGAATCATAATTTATTTGGTAGATCTCTTTTGGTACAACACTGCTTGTTCGGACCAGGTAGGTCCTTTTAGTCGGAAAGAATATCGGCATATCGCCTCTATTCGATCCTAATCGGTTTTTCTACCCATACGCTAGCATAAAATTGATAGAATTAATTAACGTGGTGTCGCATAGAGAGATTGTGCGAATATAGGATTTGGATTGTGGAGAGGTATTCATGCTAGTTCATAGATCTATTCGTTGTCAAACGTGTGAGCCTGCATCACTTAACATACCTTTTAAGTTCTTCCTTCTTGTATGAAGACATGGTTGAGAATTTTGAAGGATCCTTTCCTTCAGCTTTGGCTTTGTTAATTTGAGAGAGTCTTATTAGCTCCTGAAATCTGTCCATTTTAGCAGTTGTGTCCTGCTCTGGATCTACAAAGGGTATTGGAGGAGATTTTGGCCTTTTTGTACTTTAGTCCTTATGTGAATCATTAACTGAATCTGTAGAATTTCTCTTGATTGAAGCTGGAAGAGGATGACTTTGGGAAGACTGTTGTTGACTGCCTTGCCTGGAATATCTCTTATAGGTCTTGGTTATTGGAGAAGATCTTTGGGAAACATTTCCAGAGACTCCTGAAGATCGAGGAGGAGGAGGAGGGTCTTTCCTAAATTGCTTGGGAGGACAACTGTACATCCTTCTCTTCTTCCTTTCTTTCTGCTCATTTTTGGATAGCCACACCCACTGAGGCATCCCTGGGTATGGAGTAATCTTGTTCAGGATGTAATAAGGTGTGTCATGAGTGGATTTAGGCTTTGGAGCAGCCTTTGGGACCACTTTTCTCTTCTTTGCAGCTTTCTTCTTAGACTTAGGATCATCATATTCATCAAAATCATCATCATCTATGTCCTCATCAGAAGAACCTTGAGTATTATCATACAATGCATCGATCTCTTTTAATGTTTCCTTTGAAATTTGTCTTTCAACTTGAGGAAATGCTTGAGGTTCAGCAACTTCAGGTAGAGCAATACTCTCAGTGATCATCTGACAATCTTCTATATCTTTGTAAGTCAACGGAAATTTATTCAGTTAAGGATCATTCTGAATCAGTGCAAGTTCTTGGGCTACATCTTTAGCAATTAAATCATCTAAATTTGGGATTGGGCTATCATCCATGATGTAAGTTGGGCCTAATGGTTCCACAATTATTTTAATAAAAAAACATGCATTCAGTTGTTTAACAACTTCAGGACTTATTGGAGGAGTGTAACACACTATAACCAAGGATGGCTCTGAACAAACTACTGGAAGATAATTTATAAATCCATAAACAAAAGGTTTCAATAAATTAAACAAATCTACTGTGGGATTGATAAAATAATCACAAAAAGTCACAAACTCTGGTGGATCTTGCTCATCTGTAATCAACATATTATAGTCAATTGATTCAGCCTCTGTATCCATCTGTACATCTGTTGCTGTGAACTCAACTAACTGCAAAACAGGAGCTTCTTCTGCTGCTTCTGCTGCTTCTACCGCTGGAGGAGGAGAAACTGGAGCTTCTTCATAGAATATATCCCCTTGCCTGGCTGTAGAGGGTCCTATAGCCAGGCCCCCAGAATAAAGGACAGAAATGGCAGTAGTAAGAAGAGCGGAGAGGGAGGACATGGAATCAGCAAGAGGTTTAATTGCCTCTGCTATGAGTTATTAGAGTTGTGGTGTGATGGTTTGTAGAAAAGAGGAAATGAAAGGGGGATCCATTTGCATGATCTCAAAAGGTGTCTGAGTTGATACAGAAGGATTGATGGTGGATTATGATGGATGGAAGGGTGTGGAATCTAGCATGTGCTTATCTTGAGGTGATGGAGTATGGATGGGGGATGACAACTGATTAAATGATGGTATGGATGATATGTTGTGTAGGGGGATATTAGTAAGATATGAAGGAAGAGGGGACTGAGGAGGAGTGACGTGCTCTGGGGTGTGAGGTGGAGTAGCATGCACTGGAGATTGAGATGGAGATGGTTGATATTCAGGAGTATGAACTGGTGAAGAATGTTGGAGTGGGGAAGCTGGAGGTGTTGGTGTATGGGATTGAGATATAGATGTTTGTTGGAGGGTTGATGAAGGTGTTTGAACATGAGGAGGCTGAGGTGGAGTGGAAACATCTTCAGCGGGGTGGGGAGTGGCTGGAGCAGCCCTAGTAGTCTCAGAAGGTCTTGAGGAAGAGGAGGAAGCCTTAGATGGCTTGGAAATTGTTCTCTCCCATCTTCCAAAGAGAGCAGATGTCAACCTTTTAGAGGCATTAATGAATACTTTCGGGGAGACCAGTAAGTCATTAGCACTGGCCTGCAGAAAAATTCCTAATACTCTTGCAAAACAAACTTCTTTTTTAGAATTTTTCTTCCTAATCAAGTCAAACAGAACTTGTCCCCAGTTATTCTTTTTCTTATCAACCAAGGCACTCATCACCAAAAATTGGTGCCTTGTGATGTAGTCATGGGCAGTGTGCTTGCCTAGTAGGACCTTTCTTACTACATCATCCAAGAACTTGTATTCAACAGACAAGTTCTTCTTCAGCAGCTTATTGGGGTTTCCCTCGGAGTGACCCATTCTTATAAGCATCTCATCAAAATAAGAACTATCCATTTCAAGATCATCTACCCCATTCTCAAATCCAAATATATCATAGAGAACAACAGGAGAGAGAGAAACCTGTGTTCTAGAAATTGATCCTATCATCTCTATTTCAGAAGAAGTTGATGTGTAGACCCATTCCTTGATCTCGGCGGTTGGCAACTTGATCCTTGTAGTCATAAACTGCTTCAATTTCTAATCTTCAAACAACTGAAGAATATCCGTGAAGATTTTGTCTAGGTGACCAAAGGAATCAAAATCGATGTCAAAACCAGTGTCATACTTCATGTCAGAGAGAGTGCTTGCTTGAATCACCATTGTTTTCTGAAATCTCCTGCAAAAGAGAAACAGAGAGATCAAGTGAAAGGGGAATAGAAAGTGTGGGATGAAGCTCGAAGAAAACCTTTATATAAGGTTTTTCCAGAATATGAACCGACAAACTCCATCCTGCGAAATCTAGAAAAATTCTTCGATCTGAGGTCGACGAAATATTTTATTAACAAAAGTGTTTGTCGATCTTAGTCTGAAGAAGGGAAAACTTTTCGTCGTTCTCAGGTCGACGAAAATTTTCTGAAGCCAGATCGTCAATCTCTGGTCGACGAAAATATCTCATACAGAGAGTTCATTGATCTCAGGTCGATGAATTTTCTCAAGAACTTTTCTCAGTTTGTCGATCTCTGTTCGACGAACTGTGGCAAATTCTTCGACCACTGACAGAAATTTAATTAATGCTTCTCCATTGATCATACCAAGCTGATTTAGAAAGAACAGATGGTTCCTCTCATCCAAGGGTTTGTTGAAGATATCTGCTCTTTGCAAATCAGTTTAGATGTAGACAAGATTAATATTTTTTTTGTCCTCACACTCTCTAATGAAATGATGCCTTATCTCTATATGCTTGGTTCTACTATTATGCACTGGATTCTCGGCAATAGAAATTTCACTAGTGTTTTCACAAAGTAGAGTTGAATTATTTAAGTTGTATCCACAATCCATGAGTTGGTTTTGAATACACAACATCTGTGAACAGCAACTGCCAACTGCTATGTACTTGAAAGTCACACTAGTGTAAACTATCTTCACCTAGGGGGGGACAGGTGATGCGCAGTCGTTTTGCGGAATTAAAAATTTACCTGCACAATAAAAGAAAACAAGCAGAGAACAGAAAGACACAGGCAGTTATAGTGGTTCCCCGATTTGGGTACGTCTACTTTCCCCATTCGACCTATCTTCCAACAAGGGACGACTCGGTCACTTCACCAACAGGATTGAAATCAATTCCTCACACTAATGGAAGGAACCCTTCCACTCGAAGGAGTCACTACTCCTCCACCACGGGTTTCACCCAACCCTTACAATGAGGAACCAACGTTCCTTTACAACAAAAGTAAAAATGGAATGTATAAAATACAAACTACTTTTGGAGTGCTAGGTGTCCCTCTTCGTTCGATGATGAGTTCTTGAAGAAGACGAAGAGTCAACGACCTTAGCTCTCACTTGGAAAGGATCTCCTCGAGATCGGCGGTGGTAAAGATTACGGCAGCGATTCTTTCAAGATCGGCGACGGCACAAATTTCGGCAGCGATTCTTTCGAAATCCAACCTTCGTAGAAAAGCTAGCAAGGTCTACGAAGGGTCTTACTTGGATCGATCGTCTCAATCGATTCAGAAGGGGAAGGTATTCCCGTTCAACAAATCAAGAGACAAAGGATCTCAAGATAGACACGTGAGACGCGTTTCTTGGCTAAGCTTCTGTCGCCGGGAGATCAAGATGAATCCACGATCGGCGGCAGCGACAACTTGATGCGCGGAGATGGAGGCGGAAGAGAATACGCGATACGCTAGGTCAAATATTCCGGCGGCGCTTTCTTTCGTATGTGTGGATTATCTTTACTGTTCAAAATACACGATTATATATACTGTAGGTCATCCTTTATGACCATTGTGGGCCCCACCAAAAGTAGACCTAAAGCCGGTTCAAAACAACGCCTGTACATTTGGTCCGGTCCAGCGCGCCAACGAAAATCTCCTAAGGCAAATTCGGTGGGAATCATTGGTGATTCTCGAGAATCACTAATGATTCCTGTCGAATTCTACTTAGAAGATTTCTAGCTGAAAAAGCAAGCCATCCGGAGAGAATCCGCGAGAATCACAATTCATTCTCGACGAATCGGCGAGAATGCAAAGTCATTCTCGACGATTAAGCGAGAATCACTTAGTGATTCTCGCCGATTATGCCTTAGTAGAATTCTAAACAGCGCTGAGACAGTCGGAAGCATTCGGCGAGAATCGGCTAGTGATTCTCGACGATTCGGCGAGAATCACTAGTGATTATCGTTGAATCGGCGAGAATCACTTAGTGATTCTCATCGAATCTTTCTTAGATGAATTTTTGTCTATCTTCCCATGAGCAGGTCTTTGACCCATTCTTGCTCCTTGTCCGCTCTTGATCTATCACTGCCCTGTACTTGAAAGTAAGTACACTCCAATAGAGAGAGTACACGTAAGCCAACACACTAATCTGCTCAACGAGGGATTATGTTGTGCAGACCCGTGTATATTGACCTACTGCTCCCTGACATTGATGTGTACTTAGCCTGGAGTAACTGCAAGCATAACTTGAATACAAATGATCAAATACATTGTCAATTCACCTTAGCTGGTTCAGGGGCTTTTTCAAATTAGGAACATTGAGAATACAATACCCAACAATCTCCCCCTATTTGAAGAAGCCTAAACCCTACAAGCTAAGGTGAATATAACGAATGGAAGAAAAACACAAACTGAATAATCAGTTGAGAATGAATTTTGATACCATTATCTTTAGAACATTTGGAGCATACTTAGCCTAAACACCTTTGCATCTTAACCGAGAGGGTAATCTCCCCCCTTTTTAGCTTCTACAAATCTGGGACTTTTGCACTTGTCACAATGCTCCCCCTCAGTTCTTGCATCTGTGCTTACTCTTGAGTTCCTTGCGGATGCTCCCCCTTGATCCAAGAGCCTTGAGCCACACAGTCTTCATTCTTCATAGTTCAGCATGCCGAGTTCAGTTTTGAAGAGACTGAACTTGGCCTCGTCTAGGGGCTTTGTGAAGATATCTGCAACCTGCTTATCCGTGGGGACATAGCAGAGAGATATGTCTTTGTTTTCCACATGCTCCCGAATGAAGTGATAGCGCACTTCCATATTCTTCGTTCTGCTGTGCGATACAGGATTGTTCAAAATTGTTATTGCGCTCGAGGAGTCACAATACATCGGAACTTCTCTGAACTGCAGGTCATAATCTTTGAGCTTATTTCTGATCCATAGAAGTTGTGCGCAACAACTGCCTGCTGAGATGTACTCAGATTCAGCTGTGGAGGTTGCGACACAATTCTGCTTCTTACTGTTCAATGAGATAAGCCTTCTTCCGAGGAATTGACACGTCCCGGAAGTGCTTTTCCTATCATCCCTGCTTCCTGCAAAGTCAGCATCTGAAAAGCCTATTAGCTCGACATCATTGTTTCTCGGGTACCACAAGCCAAGATTAGGTGTACCCTTAAGGTATCTAAGAATTCACTTTGCAGCGACATAGTGAGATTCCTTAATGTTCACCTTATATCTGGCACAAACGCATGTGAAGAACATAATATCCGGTCTACTTGCAGTAAGGTGGAGCAGGGATCCAATGATGCTTCTGTATTTGGTTTCATCAAAAGGTTTTCCTTTCTCATCCTTGTCCAGAGACATAGTGGATCCCATTGGAGTCCTCATAGAGGTTGCATTCTTCATTCCGAATTTCTTGAGGAGTTCATTTGTGAACTTCGTCTGAGAAATGAAAATTCCATCCTCAGACTGTTTCACTTGAAGTCCCAAGAAATACTTTAGATCTCCCATACTGCTCATTTTAAACTCTCCTTGCATAAGTTTAGAAAACTTTTTGCAAAGATTGTTGTCTGTTGAGCCGAATATAATGTCATCGACATAGATTTGCACCAGCAAGATCTTGCCTTTGACTTCCCTAAGAAACAATATCTTATCCATTTTTCCTCTAGAGAACTTGTTCTCAAGAAGAAAACTAAACAGAGTCTCATACCAAGCTCGAGGAGCTTGTTTTAAGCCATATAAAGCTTTATTAAGAAAATATACATGATTGGGATAAGTCGGATTAACAAAACCTAGGGGTTGTGCGACATATACTTCCTCTTTCAGGTTGCCATTTAAGAATGCTGATTTCACGTCCATCTGATAGACTGTGAATCCTTTGTGAGAGGCATATGCTCGGAATAATCTGATCGCCTCGAGCCTTGCAACCGGTGCAAACGTTTGGTCGAAGTCGATCCCCTCCTCCGGTCTGTATCCTTAAGCCACCAGTCTTGCCTTGTTGTTGATGATGACAACGTGTTCATCCAGTTTGTTTCTGAAGATCCACTTTGTGCCAATCACATTCTGCCCCTTTGGTCTTGGAACCAGCGTCCAGACGTTGCATCGTTCAAATTGATGCAGTTCATCTTGCATGGCCAAGATCCAAGATGCATCCATGTTCGCTTCGTCGAACTTCTTTGGCTCAACCTGTGACAAAAAGCTAAAATGCAGAATCTCGTTAATTGTACCTCGGCGAGTTCTGACACCGTCACTGGGATCTCCGATGATTTGATTTCTGGGATGATCCCTCACGTGACGAAGCTCTAACAGTCTGGCATCTGGAGCTCTAACATTTTTTGGGGCTCCTTCGTCTTTAGGGAGGATAACTCTATTCTGACCGTCATCATCTCCGGTAGGCATTGTGGTGGAGACTTTGACGTACTTGGGAGTTTCATCTTTAGCGGTCTCATCGAGACTAAGCTTTTCAATTCTTGTACCTGCATCTTCAAGAAGACCACTAGAAGAATTGTTGTTAAGCAAGCTTCCTTCATCAAATACAACATTTATGGATTCCTCTACCACTAGGGTTTTCTTATTGAAAACCCTATATGCCCGGCTATGGCTACTATAGCCCATAAATATGCCTTCGAATCATTTTTCACAAAACTTAGTATGCGGGTACTTCCCGTTATTTAGTACATAGCATCTGCAGCCAAAGATCCTAAAATAGGACATGGTTGGTTTCCTGCCTTTCTATAGCTCATAAGGCGTCTTACGATGGCTCTTGTTGATCAAGGCCCGGTTTTGTACATGACAAGCTGTGTTGACAGCCCTTGCCCAGAAGTATTCTGGGAGAGAAGCGTCATTCAACATTGTTGTGCTAGCTTCAATGAGTGTTCTATTTCTCCTCTCCGCAACTCCATTCTGCTGAGGAGTGCGCGAGGAGTAAAACTCATGAAAGATACCAAGTTCTTCACAGAACTCTGTCATAGCACAAGACTCGAACTCTGTTCCATGGTCACTTCTGATTTTGACCACCGAGCAGTTAAGTTCGTTCTGAATTTGCTTGACAAAACTAGTGAAGATGTCAAACATATCATACTTGCGTTTTAAGAAGAACACCCAAGTAAACCGAGAGTGATCATCAACAATCACTAGCATATAAGACTTGCCTCCCAATCTATGAACTTGCATTGGACCAAACAAGTCCATATGCAGAAGATAAAGACATCTGGAGGAGTCTTTGTCTGCAATGCCCTTAAAGGTAGCCCGAGTCTGTTTGCCCTTCTGGCATGCAGGACAGGGGCTATCTTTGATGCACGTAATGATGGGAGCATCCCTTACTAAGTTTTTAGAAAACAGCATACTAATTGTCTTGAAATTAATATGTGCCAATCTCTTGTTCCATTGTTCACAAAGAGATGCACTGCCTGTTGCTACTAGGCACACGGGGGTAGATGAATCTAAACTAAGAAAATCTAAACAGAAGATGTCTCTGCTCCTAATGCCTGTTAATACCGTCTTCGAAGAGGCACACGATATTATCAGGCATTTATCCTTGCTGAACTTAACGTAATAACCTTTATCACATAACTGACTTACACTGCTAAGGTTATGATTTAACCCTTCAACATAAGCCACGTCGGTGATAGAAATTATACCATTGGAAATCATACTGTAACCCCTGGTGACTCCTCGATCTGATCCCCCAAAGATGACTTTGGGTCCATTCTCGACTGGAGAGTAATCACGCAACAGGCTTCTTATCCCTGTCATATGCCGGGAGCATCCACTGTCCAAGTACCAAATAGGAGTTTTGGTGGCCTTTGGACATACCTGCAAATCAGAATTAATTTCCCTTAGGAACCCAATCGAACTTGGGTCCTAGATTCCTCGTTAGCATACTCCCCCTCGGATGGTTAGCCCTATGAGAGGTCAGTCTCGCATTGCCAACACGAGGAGTCTCGTTATTCCTCTGATTAAACCAGCAATCCATGACAAAGTGACCAACTTTGCCACGACACTAGCAGTCAAATCTGTTGTACCTTTTCCAAGGCTCTTGCTTCACCCTTGGAACGGTGGGTCCAGCCGGGGCCTTGGATCTTGAGGTGGAGCCATCATGATGACAACAGTCAAATGATTTCTTCACCTCCTGTTCCTTCAGTATAACAGGCTTGGCTTTTGGTGCCTGCTTCCTATTATGGCCGCAAGATAAGTGGCCATAATCCTCCACTTGGATTTCCTTATAAGGTGCCTTAAAGACACTCTCACCGTAGTTGCGGGGGAAGGCCCAACAATCATACCAGCTCTTGGGCTTTTCAACCGAGGCCGGAAGAAGTGGCCATAGCTTTACTCAAAGTCCTATTAATTACGGGGAAAGCCAGGCTTCCTTAATTCAACAGGGTTGAGTGGGGCCTTTCCCTTTTCTGCAACAGAGGCCTTCTTAGCAGCCTTATTTTTCCTCTGCTTTCTGTTTCTCCTGGATGATTTACCAGGCACACCCACATGCCCCAAGCCAGCCCCCTTAGCCTAAGCAGTGAAGGTATTAACCAGTGGAAGAACAGTCTTTGGCATAGAGAAGCTTTTGACAATCTTCCTTTCTGCCGCAAGTTGTTCTTCCAACTTATTGATTTCTTCCTGTTTAAGGTCAAGAAGACTTAGAGACTCAAAGTGCTTATAGACCAGGTCCAGGTGCTCCTGTTGGAGAGAAATTAAGCTAGTGATCTCTTCCCTTAGGGAGACACCCTCGACCTTAAGGAATTTGACTTCCCTTTTCTGAGCCCTCAATCTCTTACGGCATTCCTCGAAGGTTTTGAGCAGAAGCTCATACTTTTCGAGGAGCTCGGCTTCTCGGGCAGAAGGGCTATCCTCAAGATCATCATCAGGAGACTCATAGTCAGAGTATGAGAGGGGGGTACGAGCTTTTACCTTCCCATTAAATGGGGGGCAGTCTCCTTCTGAGTCAGAGCGACCCACTAGCCCGAAGTAGGCTTCTTCATCATCACTGGAGTCTGAGGAATCAGACTCACTCAGTGTCTTTGGCTTTTTGGCGATGCGTCTCCTCTCTTTCTTCTTATCTCTAGAGGACTTGTGCTCCTCTCCCTTCCCCTTATCTCTCTTGCCTTGGTGGCAGTCTGCCGCGACGTGTCCTGGCTTATTGCACGCAAAACAAGTGATGTCGTTAGAGCGATGTTTGTTCTGTTTGGATTCAAACCTGTCAGAAGAATAATTCTTCTTCTGATGTCTGGAGGACGAGCCGTCTCTCTTTCTTTAATTCCTCAACTTGAGGAACTTCTTGAACTCCTGAGTGATGAGGGAGAAGTCTTCTTCAGATAGCTCTGAGCCGGAGGAGCATGGCTCAGGGTCTTCCTCCTCATCCTTTTTCCACGAACAGGACGATACAGCACCCTTGCCTTTCCTGGAGTGAATGGCTTTCAGGGCCACAGTCTTTTCTTTTGCTGCAGCTTTCTCGGCTTCTTCTTCTACTTTCCTCGTGTTCAGCTGAAGCTCATAGGCCATAAGCTTCCCAAATAGTATTTGAGGATCATTTTCTGCTACTCTGCCAAACTCTCGGATGGCGCAGATCTTCGTGTCCCATTCCTTAGTAAGGGGCTTAAGGAATTTATCATTAAGTTCACCATCCGTGAACACTCTTCCATATACCTTAAGGGCATTGACTATCTTGAGGAAATTCTCGAAGGTAACTCCGATCTCTTCCTTAGGCCCTTGCCTGAAGGCCTCATATTTCTGGTTCAGGAGGGATCTCCAATAATCCCTAACTTCATTAGTGCCCTCCATTAAAATAATCAGGCAGTGAAAGATTTCCTTGGCTGTCCTGCAGTTGCAGAAGTTCTGCATCATGGAGTAATCAACTGCGCTGACAAGAATGTTCTGCGCCTTCTTGTCAAGTCCAACCAACACCATCTCGTCCTTGTCCATTTCAGAAAATTTCTTTGGCACCATTTTGGTAGGATCAATGGTGGAGGCCTTAGTTGGAATATAAGGTCCCTCCTCCACGATCATGAAGAGTCGGGGGTCGACTGCTTCCATGTAAAATCTAATCCTTTCCTTCGAGATAGGAAAGTTTAGCCTGGTGCACAATGGGATCTTGCCTGAGTACTTGAGTCCGTCCATAGTAGATATCTGCCTTCTTCTTGACACTAGTGGCAGGAACTTGCTCAAGGTGTTAACCTTTTTGATGAGCAAACTCCCTCTGATACCACTTGAAAGTCACACTAGTGTCAACTATCTTCACCTAGGGGGGGGGGGCTGGTGATGCGCAGTCATTTTGCAAAATTAAAAATTTACCTACACAATCAAAGAAAACAAACAGAGTACAGAAAGACGCAGACAGTTATAGTTGTTCCCCGATTTGGGTACGTCCACTTTCCCCCTTCGACCTATCTCCCAACAAGGGACGACTCGGTCACTTCACCAACAGGATTGAAATCCAATCCTCACACTAATGGAAGGAACCCTTCCACTCGAAGGAGTCACCACTCCTCCACCACGGGTTCCACCCAACCATTACAAAAAGGAACCAACGTTCCTTTACAACAAAAGTAAAAATCGAATGTATAAAATACAAACTACTTTTGGAGTTCTAGGTGTCCCTCTTCATTTGATGACGCATTCTTGAAGAAGACGAAGAGTCCATGACCTTAGCTCTCACTTGGAAAGGATCTCCTCGAGATCTGCGGCGGCAAATATTGTGGCGGCGATTCTTTCAAGATCGGCGGCGGCATAAATTTCGGCAGCGATTCTTTCGAGATCCAACCTTCGTAGCGAAGCTAGCAAGGTCTACCAACGGTCTTACTTGGATCGATCGTCTCAATCAATTCGGAAGGGGAAGGTATTCCCGTTCAACAAATCAAGAGACAAAGGATCTCAAGATAGACACGTGAGACGCGTTGCTTGGCTAAGCTTCTATCGCCGGGAGATAAGGAAGAATCCACGGTCGGCGGCGGCGACAACTTGATGCGCGGAGACGGAGGCGGAAGAGAATACGCGATACGCTAGGTCAAATCCGGCGACGCTTTCTTTTCGTATGTGTTGATTATCTTTACTATTCAAAATACACGTTTATATATACTGTAGGTAATCCTTTATGACCGTTGTGGGCCCCACCAAAAGTAGCCCTAAATCCGGTTCAAAACAACGCCTGTACATTTGGTCCGGTCCAGCGCGCCAACGAAAATCGCCTAAGGCAAATTCGGCGGGAATCATTGGTGATTCTCGACGATTCGTCGAGAATCACTAATGATTCCCGTCGAATTCTACTTATAAGATTTCTTGCTGAAAAAGCAAGCCATCCGGAGAGAATCGGAGAGAATCATAATTCATTCTCGACGAATCGGCGAGAATGCAAAGTCATTCTCGACGATTCAGCGAGAATCACTTTGTGATTCTCGCCGATTATGCCTTAGCAGAATTCTAGACGGCGCTGAGACAGCCGGAAGCATTCGGCGAGAATCGTCTAGTGATTCTCGACTATTCGGCGAGAATCAATAGTGATTCTCGTTGAATCGGCGAGAATCACTTAGTGATTCTCGTCGAATCTTACTTAGACGAATTTTCATCTATCTTCCCGTGAGCTGGTCTTTGACACATTCTTGCTCCTTGTCCACTCTTGATCTATCACTGCCCTGTACTTGAAAGTAAGTACACTCCAATAGAGAGAGTACACGTAAGCCAACACACATATCTGCTCAACGAGGGATTACGTTGCGCAGACCCGTGTATATTGACCTACTGCACCCTGACATTGGTGTGTACTTAGCCTGGAGTAACTGCAAGCACAACTTGAATACAAATGATCAAATACATTGTCAATTCACCTTAGCTGGTTCATGGGCTTCTTCAAATCAGGTACATTGAGGATACAATACCCAACAGTACTCAACTTATACTGTTGATTTATACACAGATGTTTGCTTTTTGCAAAACTGGGAGTCAAGTCTAGGACCAAGGAACAGGCATGTTCTTGATGTGCTCTTCATGACCACTATATATCTAGCAAAGTCAGCATCAGAGTATCCAGTTAACTCAAATTCTGACTCTGTTGGATACCAGAGTCCTAAATTACGGCAACTCTATATATATATATTAAAATCCTTTTTAGCAAAATAAGGTGAGATTCTTTAGGGTTCACCTGGAACCTAGCACAAAGACAGGTAGCAAACATAATATCTGGCCTACTTGTCGTGAGGTATAATAGGGACCCAACAATGGCCCTATAAAATTTCTGATCAATAGGTTTCCTATATTCATCAGAATCAACCACAGTAATTGTAGTCATGGGTGTTTTTGTAGCTAAGGCATCAACCATCCCAAACCTTTTTATAAGCTCTTTAGCATACTTTGATTAGGATATGAAGATGCCATCAGGGGTCTGCTTTACTTGGAGACCAAGGAAGTAGGAGAGCTCACCCATTTTACTCATCTCAAACTTTGAATGTATAAGGTCAGAAAACCTTTTGTATTGTTTGGGATCTGTAAAGCCAAATATAATATCATCTACATATATTTGTACTAACAAGATTTTATCTTTATGATGTCTAATGAAAAGAGTCCTATCTACAATTCCTCTAGAAAGTTTATGCTCTAACAAGAAACTAGCTAAGGTCTCATACTAAGCTCTTGGAGCTTGCTTTAAACCATAGAGAGTTTTATGCAATCTAAATAGATAAGATGGATGAGTTGGTGAGATAAAACCTGGTGGTTGCTCCACATATACTTCCTCTTTTTGTTCACCATTGAGGAAAGCACTCTTTACAACCATCTGGTAGACTTTGAACCTTTTGTAGGAAGTATAAACTAAGAAAATTCTTATGGTTTCAAGCCTTGCCACTGGAGCAAAGGTCGGGTCATAATCAATTCCTTCCTCCTGTGAGTAGCCTTGAGCCACTAGCCTTGCTTTGTTCCTTATAATGTTACCATCAGCATCAAATTTATTTCTGAACACCCATATTGTTCCAATGACTGGGTAGTCTTTGGGTCTAGGAACCAAATCCCAAACTCTACATCTCTAAAATTGATGAAGCTCCTCTTGCATTACAATAATCCAGTAGGGATCTTGTTCTGCATCTTTTATGAATTGGGGCTCAAGTTGAGAGAGGAAACAAACAAACATCAAGTTAGGGTTGAGATGATGCCTTATTTACACACCAGCTGATATGTCTCCAAGAACTTGAGACATGGGATGATCTCTAAGTGTGACAAGATCAGTGCGAGGAGTTTGAGTAACAGCTTGAGGTATTAATTCCTCTTGTGGAATTGGTTTAGTTGTTTGGAGAGTGTAAGAAGCATCCAAGTTATCTTCTTCACTATCATCTTCAATAGCTTATGGAGAGGGATTAGATGGAGCCTCTTGGGTGAGGTTTATATCATCCAATCTCTCACACAAGTAAGGTACCTTCAATGAGCTACTGGTAGAAAAATTTTTCTCCTTATAATACATGTTAGCTTCATCAAAAGTCACATGGACTGATTCCTAAATTTTTAAGATAGATTTATTAAAAACCCTATAAGCCTTGCTGACTTGGGAACATCCTAGAAAATTCCCTCTACATCTTTGGCTTCAAACTTTCTAATATGTTTCTTATTGTTATTGTGAATATAGAATATACAACCAAATACTTTAAAATACGTGATTTTAGGTTTCTTCCCTTTAAGCAATTCATAGGAAGTCTTTTGCTTAAGTTTATGTATTAAACTTCTGTTCAGTATATAGTTTGATGTGCTCACAGCCTCTGCCCAAAAGGAGAGGGGCATGTAAGCATCTGCAAGTAATGTGCCTGCTACTTCAATTAGGGTTCTATTCTTCCTTTCAGCTACCCCATTTTGTTGAGGAGTTCTAGGAGCTGAGAAGCAGTATCTGATACCTTCCTTCTTACTGAACTCTTGCATAAGAAGAGACTCAAACTCAGTACCATGGTCACTTCTGATAAATACAACTAGAGTAGAGTACTCAATCTGTATGGTCTTGAGAAAATCTGTAAGAACCTTGAAGTTATCTAACTTAGATCTCAGAAAGAACACCCAAGTGAATCTTGAGAAGTTATCTACAATAACTAAAGTATATGATTTCCCTCCTAGGCTTTGTATAGCAATAGGGCCAAAGAGGTCCATATGTAGCAAGTATAAGATCCTAGGTGAATCACTTTTATTTACATATTTAAACCTACATTAAGTTTGATTGCCTAATTGACAAGCCCTGCAGAGGCCTTCCTTACTGTAGGGACCAGAAGGCAATCCTCTAATAAGATTGTCCTTAGATAACTTAGCAATGTTTTTAAAATTTATATGTCCTAGTATTTTATGCCACAAATCATTTTGATTTCTAACCTGATTAAAAAGACAAATATCTGAAACAGCTAATTGAAAATCTACTATGTTATGTTCCCTTGTCTATTTCCAATTAAAATAGTTTTGTTTTCTTTAGAAGAAATAATACAAGAGCTTGAGTTAAAAGATACCTGATAACCTTCATCACATAATTGACTTATTGAGATGAGGTTATGCTTTAGTCCACTTACATATGCAACCTTTTTGAAGGTTACTTTCCCAACCATGAATTATCCAAAGCCTTTAGTCTGGCCACAATTGGAGTCACCAAAGATCACCTTTGGTCCTAACTTGGACATGTAATTTATTAAGTTGTCCTTGATGCCAGTCATATGCTTGGAGCATCCACTGTCCAGATACCATTGTTGTTTAAAAGCTGGACAGCTCTTCACCTGCAAAAATAAAAGTTTGTTGTTCTTGACCCAGGTTACCTTTTGTCCTTGTTGATTTACATAACTAAAGCTGAAAATATATGAATATTCAGGTTGATTTTGGTAGCCTAAGGTATGATATCTTCTTGGTGTAATTATCCATTGGTTAAAGGGATTGATGTTTTGTCTTGGTTGATTAAAAGTTATGTTGGAATTAATGTTTCTGTTATGATAAACTAGGGTCGATGAATTCTTGTACGTTCGTCGATCTGAGGTCGACGAACGGGGATGAGTTCGTCAAACTCCACTTAGAGAATGAAAGTATTCATTTTCTGGGCCCCAAATTCATCAATCTCTAGTCGACAAACCATACTGATTTCGTCGATCGCAGTTCAGAGAATAGTTATAATAGAAGTTTGCATTCTGAGTTCGTCGACTTGAGTTCGATGAATTGTACACATTTCGTCGATCTGAGTTCGACAAAATCTGCTGAACATAGTTCTGGTTATGATTTTTCTTACTCTTTCTCCTTTTCTTATTCTTGTGTTTAAGTTCTGTTTGTTTAACATTATTATCTTCTATTTTCTCTTTACCTTTTTCTGAAACAAATTTTATAGGAGTTGTTAATATGTTCTTCTGAATTAGTGGGGGTTGGCTTGATGAAGCACCTAAGCCTAGCTTGCCATTGAGTCTTGCATTCACTCTGCTTGTGATGTTCATCAGCTTGATACTTCTCCCATTCAGGTATTCTTCAAGTTGCCTAGCCTCAGATAATTCAGTCTTTAATTTAATGATTTGTTCATTAGCTAGAGTATTTTCATCCTTTAATTTATTATTTTCTGAAAGTAGGTTTTCTTGCTCATATAATTTCTCTCTAAGTTGTTTAATTACTGTTTCAGAGTTAATTAAATCAAGACATAAAGATTTAAATTCAATTTTAAATTCTTCTGAATCAAAATCAAAAGAAGATAGTACCTGATCTTCTTTAGTTTCTGAGTCTTCATTGTCTGATTGTTCAGCTTCTGCTTCTGAACAACTGCCTGATGCATTGATGGCCTTCAAACACATCTCCTTTGCCTTAGCTTCCTCTTCATCTTTTCTGGAGCTGGAAGATGAAGATTCATCTTTAGTCTCACTCCAGGTCTCAGCCACAAAGCCTTTCTCCTTCCTTTTGTGCTTGCTGGAGGAGGGCTTGTTGTAGTGTTGATTCCTTGTTTCCTTTTCTCTTCTTCTCTCCTTCTTTTGGTTCTCAGGACACTCTGAGATGAAGTGTCCAGGCTTCCTACAGCCAAAAAAACAACTTTTTTAGTGGGAAGCTTGTCATACATGTGCTTATCATCTTGCATTAATGACTTCTTGTAGACTGGAGCTCTGGTGCTGGCATAATCCTTGTTTTGTGCCATGATATCAGAAAATAAAATCTAATCAAAGGAACTAATAAGACTTATTCAGATTTTATCCTGAGGATCTTGATTAATCCAGGTGTAGGCCTATATGATGTGATTAACCTGCCTCTGATACCAATTGAAAGATAGGGTAATCTCTGACAAACTCTAGAGGGGGGGGGGTGAATAGAGTTTTAAAAATCTTTTTGAATTTTCGTGAAATAAGAAGTCTTTAATAAAAATATGTTACTATGATATAGGTGTATGAGTGTATAAGTGCAGCAAATGAACTAGAGAAAAGATAACTAAGCTACACAACAAAACATATCACAGCACAAGCACACAGGAATATCACAGCAACACAGACAACACAAGAATTTTTATAGTGGTTCCCCAAACTTGGGTACTTCCACTCTTCTACCACCCTAGGTAGGAATCCACTACAGGTTTTGATCAGGTGACTGCCACCAATGAGCTTTTGATCAGGTTCTCAAAAACTAACCCAAGTCTTTTGAAGGAGACTTGCAAGCAAAATAATTTTGAAGGGAATTAAAACCCTATACAGAGGTGGGGAAGAGAGGTTGATGGAAGTCTTCTTTTCTCAAGTCAAAATGAGAAGACTATGTGGATTCTATGGTGTTGTCAAAGCTCCCCCTAAAATCTCGAATTGTTCAGGAGTGGAAGCTTTGCTAAGGGTGAGTAGGCCTTTTGCGATATGATAAACTCTCCAGAGATCCTTTAACTGATTTGAATATACTTGTCACTTGTGATCCTTGAAAACAAAGAAGGTGAAGAAGAAAGACTCTTGATTGTGATTGTTGTACTTTCTTCTTCTTTTGAGAGCAGTTGATTTTCTGAAAACTGTATGCACTGCACTTCTTGTTGATCTCAAAGAGTTTCTGTATTCACTTCATTCTGGCAGAGAGATGATCAGATTAATAACTTCCTCAAGGTCGAATTCAAAAACCTGCAATAAATGCTCAGCCAAAATCTGGGAAATGAAAATGGCAAGTATGTTGTCAAATATTCTATTCTATGTCTGTCCCAAGATATAAGCAATTAATTCCATGGAGGATATTTGCAATCAATGCTGCCAGTAACGACTCGATTAAAAGGATATAAGAGCATTGATTATCCAGGGAATTAACGGCCTATAATAGATATAAAATAAGGAGACAGAAAAGGAAAGAATAAATAACAATATGTCTTACAGTTTTCGTCGACCAGAGAACAGCTTTCGTCGACCTATGATCAGCTAACAACTGCACTGCATAAACTGATGGATACTGTGCTCTAAGATCGTCGACCTGAGAATGTGAAATTAGTCGACCTTAGAACTTGTTCAAACTGACGACATTGAGATAATAACACATCTGGTGTTGAGTCGTTTGAGAGTGTTAAGTCATTGATAGCGTTGAGAGCGTTGAGTGATCTTTGGCTTAGAGTAATCTTTGGCTTTGAGTGAACTATGGCGCTGAGAGATCTTTGGCATTGAGAGTTGAAGAGTTAGTCGACCTGAGAACAGAGTTTGTCGAGCACAGCTCAGAGAATTTTATCTCTAAGTTAGTCGAGCTGAGCACGACTATCATCGACCGGAGATCGACGAATGTAGATCTCCTATTTCTAAAACTTGAATTCTCTAAGTCTTGAGTCATTGGCAGTGTTGGAGGCTGGTCCTTTGTACTGTTGACTCTAAGGACTTGACCTAGACTCTAGAAACACATAAAACTTGACCCTTTTATATAACATGGGTAATACCCTAAGAAGAGAACCTAGCCCAAATCACTTAGGGGTTTTAACAATCTCCCCCTATTTCGGTGAAGTTACTCCAAATAGAAACAGAGAAAAAATCACAGGACAAAATGAAGTAGACATAGCATAAAACTGAGATAACTGATAGAGTAAATAAGCTATCAGTACCTTAATAAAGCTATGCACACAAATTGTTCACAATAAAAATAGAGACTGAAAATAAATAACCTAAATGTCCTTGGGAGAATTAGAAGATTTAGCAAATTTAATTACTCTATTAGGATCTAGTGCTTGCTTCAGTGTCATAGTCATATCTGCATCTCCAAGTGTCTTTTGAGAAGTAGTTCTAGGAACAACAGCTTTAGGATATAGATGCATGTATTTTTAAGCATCAAACAACTTTCAAACTTGATATCTTTCAAATTCCTTTTTCCTGTAGCTTGACATTGTTTAAAATTTAGAAGGATCCTGACCCTTTTCTCTGGCTTGCCTTATCTGAGAGAGAGCCACAGATTCTTTTAATCTAGCCATTCTGGTAGTTGGGCTAGTCTCAGGTTCATAGGCTTGAATTGGAGGTCTTTCAGGGTTGTTTGCTTTTCCAGGAGAATAAGGAGGAGAGAATGTTGGCTTGGGGGCAAACTGCTGAGCACTGGATGAACTTCTAGATGAGAGCTGATGTCTGTGTTGGTGTTGACTATCTCTAGAAGATTGAGAAGGTCTTCCTTCTCTCTGATAGGTTTTGGTGAATGTAGGATTTGAAAGTGCATCTGAGCTTTGAGAGGTGGTTCCTGAAGCACCTACAGCTGGGGGAGGAGGAGGGTCCTTTCTCTATCTATGAACTGGGAGAGGAGAGTATCTTCAGCTTTTAATTCTGGCTTTTTGTTCATTCTTTGAAAGCCACATCCAGGCTGGCATCCCTTTGTATGGGGTTATGTTTTGTAAAATGTAGTAGGGAGTATCATTTGTATTTCCAGGCTTGGGAGTAGGAGGAGGTGGAGCCTTCCTTTTCTTAGAGATTTTCTTCCTCTTTTGATCCTTATCAGAATCATCATCATCATCATCATCATAAGAGTTAGGATTGTCATATATAGCATCAATTTGTCTTATTGTATCCTTGGAGATTTATTTATTGACTGGAGTGGGGACAACTTCAGCATGAGCTACTTCAGTTTCCATGGCAATGTCTTGAGCTATTATGTCATCCAGATTGGGGAGAGGGCTATTATCCATGATATAGAATGGCCCAGGTAAGCTAGATCTCTGATCATAAGACTTATTTTCTGGAGGAGTTCTCAAACTTTTCTTATAGTGTCTAAAATCTCTGAGCTGTCAGGAGAAGTGTAGCACACTATTTCTCTAGATGATGGAATGGGGGGAGGCAAAAATACATGTATGACTCAAATATTCTTAGTAAAGCTGCTAGATGCACTTTGGATTTAATGAAGTAAACCCTTCCTGGCAGAATCTCTAGCAGAGTGATCTCTTGAGTATTTGACATTATAATATATGTTCCTTCTTCTGATACTTCTGTTGTTGCTACTATTGCTACTGCTGTCAGAGTGATCTCTTGAGTACTTATCATTATGATATATGTTCCTGCTTCTGCTTCAACTACTGTAGTTGCTGATGTTGCTACTGCTTCTTCTTCATCATTAAGTATCTCCCCCTGCCTGGTTTCAGTAGTTACTAAAGCAAGGCCCCAAAATGAAGAGGGAGCAGTGGTGAGAGCAGAGATCTGTGTAGCAAGTGAGGATATGTAGGCAGCTAGAGAAGAAATAGCCTCAACTATAAGGGATTTGAGTAGGGGTGTGAGTAGAGTGATGTATGGGGGGGACAAGAGATGGATCCAGGTTTAGAGAAGTGGATGATGGGGCAGTATCTGGTTGAGTGGAAATTGCAGTTGCTGGGGGTGAAGGTGGAATGGAAGTGTCTAGAGGGGAGTCATGTTGAGGAGAGGGAGTGTTCTGTTGAGATGATAATAAATTGAAGGAGGGGAGATCAGCAAGATGATATAGAAGAGGGGATTGGGGAGGTGTAGGTATGGATGTATCAGGTTGGGGGGAAGGTGTAAAGGAGGAAATATGGGTTGGAGATTGATGAATTGGGGATGATGGAGGTAGGGGAGTAGAGACTGTAACATGAGTTGAAGCTGTGGTGTGTTGAGTTGCTGGCAGAGATGAAGGTTGGAGAGCTGGAGATTGAGGAGTTGCTAGAGTAATGTTGGATGTAATAATGTTGGATGGAATCTCTTCAGAAGGGTGGGAAGTGGCTGGAATAGCCCTTGTACTTTCAGAAGCTTGGGTTGTAGAGGATGAATACTTAGAGGGCTTTGTGATTGTCCTCTCCCACCTGCCATACAAGGCACATGTGAGCCTTTTACTGACATTGATGAATGTGGTCTGGGAGACCAGTGATTCAGCAACCTTTTCTATCAAGAAGATCCCTAGGATCCTACCAAGGTTTACTTCCTTTTTACTATTCCTTTTCTTGATAAGATCAAAGATGATCTGTGCCCAGTTCACCTGCCTCTTGTTTACCACTGCACACATAACTAGAAATTGATGCCTGGTTATATAATCGTGTGCAGTGTGCTTGCCCAGCAAGACTTTCCCAATAATATCTGTAAGAAACTTGAACTCGGCAGATAGGTGTTTCTTTAGTAGTTTATTTAAGTTGTCTCCAGAGTAATTAATCAGACTCAACATCATATAATATTCCTCATTATCAATTTCTAAATCTTCTTCTCCATTGTCTAATCCAAAGATTTCAGTTAATACAACGGGAGAGAGAGAGATGGTAATACCTGCTATTGATCTGGTCATTGTGTTATCCTCGGATGTAGATGCAGTAAAGACCCATTCTCTGATTTCCATGCTGAGTAATTTGATTCTGATGGTCAGCAGATTTTTCAATTTCTGGTCTTTCAGTTGTTGCAGAATGTGGAGGAAGATTGGATCGGAGTGCTGGAAGGAGTTAAAATCCATGTTGAATTTGGTATCAAACGTCATTGCCGCAAGAGCGCCTGCTGGAATCGCCATGAGTGCACCTGCAAGAGAGAAAACGAAGATCAAGTGTAAAGAGAATTGAAAGCGTGGGACGGAGGTCAAAGAAAACCTAAATATAAGGTTTTCCAGAATATGAAATGACAAACTCTGATCCACAAAAAATAAAAAAAATCTTCGTTCTGAGGTCGACGAAATAATTTAGAGTTAAACAGTTCTTCAAACTCAGTCTGAAGGTTTGAAGACATTTCATCGATCTCTGGTCGACGAAAGGTTTCAGAAGTAAGTTCGTCAATCTCAGGTCGACGAAAATCACTTCACCAAGAGATTTTGTCGATCTCAGGTAAAAGAAAAATCTCAAGAACAATTATCAGTTCGTCGATCTCAGGTCGACGAACAGAGACAATTCTTTGACCAAAGATAGAGAATTAGATTAAATCCTGACCATTTATCATACTAAGCTGATTGACAAAGAACAAATTCTTGGATAAGTCCAATGGCTTAGTGAATATATCTGCTCTTTTCAAATTAGTAGAGATAAATTCAAGGTTAATCTTTTGTTTGTCAACACAATCTCTAATGAAGTGATGTCTAATATCTATATGCTTGGTTCTAGAATGCAATACTGGATTTTGTGCAATTGAAATAGCACTTGTATTATCACATAAAATAGTTGAATTTTTTAAGTTGATACCATAATCCAGTAGTTGGTTTTGTATCCATAAGATCTGTGAACAACAACTGCCTGCAGCCATATATTCAACTTCAGCAGTGGATGTTGAAATAGATGTTTGCTTTCTACACATCCAAGATACAAGTCTGTCACCAAGGAACTGACAAGTTCCAGAGTTGCTTTTCCTGTCTACTCTGCATCCAGCATAATCAGCATAAGAAAATCCAGTTAACATAAATGTTTATTCTGTTGAATACCAGAGGCCTCGATTTGGATAACCTTTTATATATCTTAAAATCCTTTTTAAGAGAATAAGGTGAGATTCTTTAGGGTTCTCCTGGAACCTAGCACAAAGACATGTGGCAAACATAATATCTGGTCTGCTTGCTGTTAAATATAGTTGGGATCCAACAATGGCCCTATACCTAGTCTGATCAACTGGTTTTCCAGATTCATCAACATCTACAACAGTATTGGCAGCCATGGGAGATTTCATGGCAGAGGCATCATTCATCCCAAACTTCTTGCTACTAGAGCAAAGGTTTGATCATAATCTAAGCTCTTGGAGCTTGCTTTAAACCATAGAGAGCCTTATGTAATTTAAAAACATAAGAGGGATGAGATGGAGAGATAAAACCTGGAGGTTGTTCAGCATACACCTCTTCTTTGAGTTTTCCATTTAGGAATGCACTTTTCACATCCATCTGGTAGACTTTAAACTTTTTTAATGCTACATAAGCTAAGAAAATCCTTATAGCTTCAAGTCTTGCTACTGGAGCAAAGGTTTGATCATAATCAATCCCTTTCTCTTGCTTGTATCCTTGAGCAACAAGCCTTGCCTTATTCCTCACTATCACACCTTGGGAATCAAGTTTGTTTCTGAATACCCACTTAGTCCTAATTACTGGATAGCCCCTAGGCCTTGGAACTAAGTCCCAAACTTTACACCTCTAAAACTGGTTGAGTTCCTCTTGCATTGCAGTGATCCAATTTGGATCTTGCTCTGCATCAGATATGTATTGAGGCTCAATTTGAGAGAGAAAAAAGGCAAGCATCACATCAGGGTTGAGTTGATGCATTATCTGCACTCCTACTGATATGTCTCCAATTACTTGAGATCTAGGGTGATCCCTAAGTGTGACAAGATCATTAGGTGGAGTTAGTTCATTGACAGTTATTTGATTTAATTCCTCTTGTGGAATTATATCAACTGGTGGAGGAATTTGAACTGCTTCCATAGTCTCTTCTTCACTTTCAGCTTCTGATATAGCTTGTGGAGAGTGATGTGATTCAACCCTTGAGGTAAGGTTTAGATCATCCAAGCTCTCACACAAATTTTTTACCTGCATATTATTGTTGGTAGAGATCTCTCTCTCCTTGTAAAACATATTATATTCATCAAATGTCACATGAATAGATTCCTTAATTTTTAATGTTGATTTATTAAACACCCTATATGCCTTGCTGACTTGGAAATATCCTAGGAAAATTCCCATTGCAGCCTTAGTTTCAAACTTTCTAGGATGTTTCTTGTCATTATTGTGAATATAGCATATACATCCAAATACTTTAAAATAGGTTATTATAGGTTTCTTCTCTTTGAGTAGTTCATAGGGAGTCTTTGTCACAACCCGCATTTTCTCCGAATTTAGGAATTATCAGAGTATGAGAAAACACGCATCTTGATGCCACGTCGAGCAGAGGATAACTACTGACGCTCAGGCAAAACCATCTACTTTACTTAATGAAAGAAATTCATGAGTTTAATGATTAGAAAATCAGTTATATTTTAGAGGTCGTATCTCTCGGCTCGGTGGATCACCAAGTCCACAGTTTAAAACTATACTTATGCGCTGCGGAAAAATACTTTATTTAGGTTTGACATCCTAAGGAGTGAAGAAGAGCCCCAATAGGACCACTTATGTTATGCAAGACTCTACATTTAATTTATACTATATATAGGAAAACGATCTTTATACGTTGTTTGGAAAATAGTGATTGAGTTTTATAAAATATGCTGATCATGAGCTATACTTATAATAATAATTGTAGTTTTAAAAATAACTAGCAACCTAGCATAAATCCACCTCAGAGCAAGTAGACTATCTCTAGAAAATGGTTGAAGCAAAAGTAATATATCTAGTACAAAGGTAAAAACTACCAGTGGGCGCCAACAACCTGACACGAACCCACTGGCAAATATGTATGTATGTAAGAAAAGTGCAGAAAAACTACCTCACTAACAAAGGAACAGGATCTCTAGAGTCTAAAAGACCACCAGCAACACCACAACAATCTAGCCACCAAACTTGCTACTGTCAAGAACCTGAGGCATTCAAAAGAATAAAGAATACCTCAGCAAGCAAAACAAGGAAAACTACACGAAAGTGTCTACCAGATGATAAATGAAAAGAGGAAAAAAAACACAGCAGTAAAAGTCACAACTGCCCCAAGACAAGACAAAAAGAAATGCACTAGGTGCGAGGAAACAACATCAACCTTGTCCAAAAACAACCTCCTGTAGAGTCTACTAAGCTACTAAAAGCCCAAAATACTGCAATCTACCAAGGAAGAAATGTCTAACACCCTAAGCTGTGGAAGATGGTAGTAGCAAAATAAACAACGTGGATCCAGGTTGGAGGCAAACTCAGTCCCCCAACCACTATTTCCAAACCAAAAAAGCTCAAGGGTCTACATGTGAAAGCACTAGGGACCTTCCACCCCTTGCCCAGCCCATACCTGGGGAAAGATAAAAGAAAAAAGGGTGGCCTTGGCTAAATTACACAATAACTCCCCTCTTAAAAGATCCAAACCACCACTACTAACCACGACCCACGATTCGGCCTTTAGGAAAGAAAAAACATGGCCGATAAGGAAACTCAAAACATAAACAAGGAATTCACTCAGGAACGAAAATTGAGGTAGGGAAAAAGTGTTGAAATGACTCAACACGGCTTGGCATTGAGTGGGACCCACTCAATGCCTAACAAGACCTTGGCATTGAGTGAGTTAGCCTCAACTCAGCGCCAGAACAGCCATGGCGTTGAGTGAGGTTCACTCACTCAACGCCCTCCAGAAGAACAACTCTGGCGTTGAGTGAGCTAGCCTCACTCAACGCCAAAACAGAAATGGCGTTGAGTGAGGTTCACTCACTAAACACCACGCGCAAGAATTCTATGGCATTGAGTGAGCTAACCTCACTGAACGCCAAAACAGCGATGGTGTTGAGTGAGGTACACTCACTCAACGCCCAGGTACTTAACCACAATCAGAGAAAGTGGCGTTGAGTGAGCTGGCCTCACTCAACGCCAAAACAGCAATGGCGTTGAGTGAAGCTCATAGACTCAATGCCCTTACACTTAGCCGCAAAAGAAAATTGCGGCGTTGAGTGAGTACACCTCACTCAATGCCAAAATAGCAATGGCATTGAATGAGGTCGTCTCACTCAACGCCAAAAGTTCTGGCCGCGAAGAAGGGATGTGGCGTTGAGTGAGTCTACCTCACTCAACGCCAAAGCAGAAATGGAGTTGAGTGAGGTTAACTCACTCAACGCTATGGGACTTGCCCGCAATTATGCTTACGGCATTGAGTGAAGTCACCTCACTCAACGCCAAACCGGAAATAGCGTTGAGTGAGGTCGACTCACTTAATGCCAAAGTACTTAGCCTTAGAAAAGGCTATGGAGATGAGTGAGCACACCTCACTCAACGCCAAAGTACTTAGCTGCACAGAAAGCGACGACATTGAGTGAGTCCACCTCACTCAACGCCAAAACCGAAATGGCGTTGAGTGAGGTCGACTCACTAAACGCTAAAGTATTTAGCCTCAGAAAATGCTATGGCGTTGAGTGAGCACACCTCACTCAACGCCAAAGTACTTAGCTTCTCAGAAAAACAGCGGCGTTGAGTGAGCTTGCCTCACTCAACGCCAAAATGGAAATGGCGTTGAGTGAGGTCGACTCACTCAACGCCAAAGTACTTAGCCGCTAGCAGGGGCTACGGCGTTGAGTGAGTCCACCTCACTCAACGCCCCAGTACTTAGCCAAAATTTTCAAACTAGCTACAGCTGTGGCGTTGAGTGTATACACCACACTCAACGCCAAAGCCGCAAAGGCTTTGAGTGTGTGCACCACACTCAACGCTGGCCAGACAGAGAGTCCAAATATGGCTCTTTCCCAGACACACAGCAGGCACCCCCCTCCTACTCTCTCTCTCGGCTTCACCCGCAAGCAGCAACAAGACTGAAATATGGAGTTAATATATTAGCAACATTACGCCGGCGGGTTGGGCACCAACAGCACAAAGAAGGGGGGATCATTAGGAGAAACTAAGCCCTAAAATTCAGCATGATAAAAGAACAGCTTGGCCTCTACCCTAGGGCTAACCGGGATTTTTTCAATTCAGCAAGAGAATAAAAAATTGCAAGGGTAAGAATACCACTTGCCTCGATTTCCGGCGAAGCTTGGACGAATTTCCCTCCTCTTCACTGGGTACTAGCAGCAGCAGCACCTAAAAGCACCTAACAAGCAACACGCACTTAAATGGCGGAAATCCACAAGACCCGAAAATCTAAGTCTCCTAAAACTCCATGAAAATCGAATCTGTTACCGTCGAAACATAGATCTGAGCGAGAGCAAGCCAACGCCGCTTTCGGAAACGAATTCCGTCCATGAAAGCTCCCGAAATCGCCGACCGAAGGCTAGGGCAGTCCGCCGTTTCCGCCTCTACTTTCCGCGAACTAGAGCAGCAGTTATAGGTTTCGGGAAGAAGGAGGAAAGAGTGGGCCCGCAACTCCAAGTAAAGCTTTATAAATAAGCCTTACCACGCTTATTCAGCCTAACCGTCTCCCAAGCCACCAGTTCACTTAAACTAAGAGGGTTTTTAATTAGTCTTTACTAATGGCACACCCAAAACGACACGAAAACCGAACTACCTCGAAATTCGACGAAATTCGCATCGTAGCTAAATACCCACGCTACGAACACATCGGCGAAGTTGAAATTAACTTTCGACGAACAGAACTCGAGTTATACCCACCTAAAGCCAAAACACTAGCATCCCCCAAGAGGCCACACCGGGTCAACCAAAATGACTTGGCTTGCTAGGGAGACCTTACCCATAGGCTACAAAATAGGCCACTCAGTTCTAAGGAGCTAAATCACACTCCACAAATGGCACAAGCCATGAAAACGCGTCACCGTAACGCCAAACGAGAAACAAATAGTCACAGAAAAATTGGGGGTGTTACAGTCACTCCCCCTAAAAGAAAGTTTCGTCCCGAAACTTTACGCACAACACTTCTACTATAGAAGGAAAAAGTAACAAACAGGAGTTACAAGAAGGGAAACATACCGATCAAATCAGGGAAACCAGTAAGGGTAAGCCTTCCTTATGGCCGACTCTAGCTCCCAAGTCGCGCTCTCCAAATCCTTATTCTTCCATAGAACCTTCACCATCGGAATGGACTTTTTTTGCAGCACCCGTTCCTGAGTATCCAAAATACAGACCGACACTTCAACAAAAGAGAGTATGGGCTCAACCTGGGGCACAACATCTAAGACTTGCCCACTGCTGCGCAGACACTTCCGCAATTGGCTTACATGGAAAACATTATGAACACCTGGGAAGTTTGCTGGCAATTCCAACCTGTAAGCTAACACGCCAATCCGCTCCATAATCTTAAACGGGCCCACATACCTCGGGTCCAATTTCCGATTCTTACCAAACCTCTTTACACCCACAATGGGGAAACCTTAAGAAATACAAGGTCCCCTACAGAAAACTCCAAGGCAGACCTATGCCGATTGGCGTTCTTCTCGTACCTCTCCTGAGCTATACGAAGCTTCTCTCGAATAAGGTTCACTGCGACTTCCATTTCTTCAAGCGCATCAGGACCCAATAAAGTCCTCTCACAAGCCTCAGCCCAAAACAACGGAGTTCTGCAGCTCCTCCCATACAAGGCTTCGAACGGAGCCATCTGCAAGCTCTCCTGATAACTGTTATTGTATGCAAATTCCATAAGTCGTAGCCGCTCATCCCACGCTCCACCGTGGTCTAAAATATAGCATCGGATCATATCCTCAACTATCTGGTTCACCCGCTCCGTCTGCCTATTGGTCTATGGGTGGTAAGCAGTAGAATACCTCAGATCCGTACCCAAACCCTCCTGCAGACTCTGCCAAAAACGAGAAGTAAACCGGGAGTCTCGATCAGAAATGATGCTAACCAGCACACCATGCATTCGGATGACTTCATTCAAGTACAACTCCGCTATCTTCTTCATCGGGTAATCAATCTTATATGGCACGAAGTGAGCACACTTCGTCAGTCTATCCACTATAACCCAAATAGAATCAAATCCCCTCAGGGATTTCGGTAAGCCCGTGATGAAATACATAGATATACTTTCCCACTTCCAAGTCGGGATCTCTAACGAAGTCAACTTTCCACCAGGCCTTCCATGATCGGCCTTCACACGCTTGCAAGTGTGGCACTCAGTAACAAATCAGGCTATATTACCTTTCATGCCATACCACCGGGCAATTTGCTTTAAATCACGATACATCTTCGTAGATCCTGGATGGTAGGCAACGCTGGATCCATGAGCCTCTCTGCAAATCATACCTCTGATGTCCCCTACAGCAGGGATACAAAATCTGCCGCGGTACTTCAACGTACCCGCCTCATCGATAGTAAAGTCTTGCAACTCCCCCTTCTCGACATTGATGAATAAGTGTAGAAGATCCGGATCGTCCTTTTGGTGCAGTGTGGTCAAAGAAATCCAAGACGACTCTGCCACTGATAAACTACTCTGCAAGCCACAGTATCCCACTGATATATCCATAAGGAGGAACTCCTCCACTAAATGATCGGCGGAGAGGTTAAAGATCTTTCCCGTCTTTTGGCTCAGGGCGTCGGCCACCACATTGGCCTTGCTTGGATGATACTGGATCTCTACATCATAATCGGCCACATACTCTAGCCACCGCCGCTGGCGCAGATTCAACTCCTTCTGCGTGAACACGTACTTCAGGCTCTTATGGTAAGTGAAGATCTTTCACTGAGCCCCATAAAGTAGATGCTTCCACAACTCCAACGCATAGATTACCGCTGCAAACTCAAGGTCATGCGTAGGATAATTCTTCTCATGAGTCTACAGTTGCCTTGACCCATAGGCAATCACCTTTCCAACCAGCATTAATACGCATCCCATACCTACATGCGAAGCATCCACATATACATCATTATCCACACCCTCAGTAGACAGGATCAGAACGGGAGTAGTGCACAATCTCTTCTTTAACTCCAGAAAGGCTTCTTCGCACTTCTCGCTCCAAACAAAAGCCACGTTCTTCTGAGTCAGCTTGGTCAAAGGTGCAGCTAGGGAAGAGAAACCCTCCACGAACCTCCTGTAGTAGCCAGCCAACCCTAGGAAGCTCCTGATCTCCTTAGGCGTATTCGGCCTACTCCAATCAATCACTACTGCGATCTTTTCTGGGTCGACCGAGATCCCCTCCTTGTTAACCACGTGGCCTAGAAATGAAACCTGAGGCAACCAAAATTTGCACTTGCTCAGCTTGGAGAATAACTTGTGATTCCTCAACTCCGATAGAACCAAGTGCAGATGCTGCTCATGCTCCTCAGCGCTGCGAGAATAAACCAACACGTCATCGATGAAGACCACCACGAACTTGTCTAAGAAATCCTTGAACACCCGGTTCATCAAATCCATGAAGGTTGATGGTGCGTTGGTCAAACCAAACTACATCACCAAGAACTCAACGTGTCCATGCCTCGATCTAAATGCAGTCCGTGGAATATCTGCCTCACAGATCCTGAGCTGATGATAGCCAGAACGAAGATCGATCTTGGAGAACACCGTGCTACCGCGCAACTTGTCAAATAAATCATCGATTCTCGGTAGAGGGTACCTGTTCTTAATGGTGACTTTGTTAAACTCCATATAGTCGATGCAAAGCCGCATCGACCCATCTTTCTTCTTCACAAATAGCATAAGAGCACCCTAAGGCGACGAACTCTGCCTGATAAATCCCTTTGCCAACAGCTCATCCAACTGAACTCGAAACTTCTCTAACTCACGAGGGGCCATCTGGTACGACGCCTTAGCAATAGGACGCGTACCCGGCTCCAAATCAATCACAAACTCCACATCCCGCTCGGGAGGAAGACCAGGAAGATCATCCGGAAAAACATCGGTGAAATCAAAAACAACTGGAATCTCCTCCAAGCGCGGTACACAACAGCGGTCCCAACCACCGAGACCAAACAAGTAAAACAATCCGAAAGAAACAGTTTCTGAGCACATACCGCAGAGATGACAGGAGAATCCTGGCACAGATCAGCATACACGCTTCCGGGCTGACCATCATCCCTGATAAAGTCCAAGCGCTTCCCTTTACACTGAATAACCGCATCATACCTAGACAGCCAATCCATGCCCAGAATAACATCGAAGTCCTCCAAATCAATCATCTTCAGGTCTGCCTCGAAAGGAAGTCCCCCAACAAAACAAGGCAATCTAACATGCCCAAATCTGACAACACAAATTCACCAGAGGGGAACTTGACACGAAAGATATCCCGAACTCGATCGAAAGTAAACCGATGTCGCTCTACAAAGGCTCAAGCCACGAACGAGTGGGTAGCGTCGGAGTCAAACAGAACACGCGCTCAGTGGTTCTTCACCTTAAATTTCCATATAGGAGCACATATAACTAAGGAACTACCACAACAATACTGCAAACATTCTAGTAAAACAAGAACAAAACCTTCAGGCTGGAAAGACAACTAACCTGAAATGACCTGAGTCAAAGCTTAAGCCTCCTCAAAAGAGATCACTTTCAGCTTTCCCTTTCCCTTGTCCACACGATGAGGTGGAGGTAATGCCTGTAGTGGAACTTCATGAAGAGCAGGATGGACCTGAGGACACCAAGACTTGATGTGTCCCTTCTGCCCACACTGAAAGCAGACTTTATCCTTTGACCAGCACTGGGCCGCATCATGCCCGGGTCGCTTGCAAACAGAACAGGAGACATCTCTCCTAGGAGCACCCTGAATCGCATGAACCTGCTCCTTACTCTGAGCTGCTTCCTTCTTGAAACATCTCTCGACAGGGTGGCCAGACCGGCCACAGAAGCTGCACACCACTTTGCTCTTCTTTATCGGAGACGCACCGGGTACCTGGGGTTTCTTCTCCTCCACAGACTTCCTCTTGTCCTTCCTCATTTACTGGCCTCTGCTCTTTGCGTTCTAAATAGCCTCCACCTTCAGAGCAGCCTCCACTACTCATGCATAAGTCTCTGACCCATAAGCACTGGTCAACTGCTGCACCTCGCTCCTCATGCCACCGAGAAATCGCTTAACTCGATCAGCCTCAATGCTGACCAATCCAGGGGCAAAACGGCTCAACTTACTGAACTCTATCTCATACTCACCCACCATGAGTTGCCTTTGCTTCAGATGGAGGAAGTCGTTCATAAGGCGGTCACGCTCGACCGAGGGTAAGAACTTCCTCAACAGTATCTCCTTGAACACTTCCCAAGAGCATCCAGCTACCAAGCTCTCCTTTTCTCTCAGCCACCAACTCTTAGCCAAACCTTTAAGCTGATAGGCGGCTATCATCACCCTCTGATCATCTGCAATCCCGGAGTACGAGAACATCTCCTCCATGGAGATCAGCCAATCGTCTATTACCATAAAGTCTACCTTCCCGTCATAAGTAGGAGGGCTCAGCCTCTGAAACTGCGAGATGAAGGCCATCTCGGCTTGCACCACCACTAGAAGTCTTAAGGGTGCAGGAGGAGGAGGGACAGCTAACCCCCTGCAGGGCCTTGCACTCCTTGAGTCTGACCTGCCACAACCGCCCCTAGGTACTGAATCTGGGCCTGCATCTCCACCATCTGCCTGCTCATGGCATCGCTACTCTACCGCAGGCTCTCGATCACCGCGTCATTCTGCACTCCAGATGACTCACCCTCAGATAGGGGATTCGATCTAGTCGAAGGACGTCTCGTCATCCTAAAATCATAGCAATATTAGTAAGATCCTAGTACAACGGTTAGAACCAACTACCAGTACAGACAATACATATATAGATATGAACTTAAAGCTGCTAAACTTGCTCTGGGAGTTTATCTTTTTACAAAAATTGATGTTATGCCCTAACATAGGTTGTTTAACTACCACCATACTAACTCTTGTGCTTAGATCGGGAATGTATGACTTTATATTACTTTTGACTTGAAAGCTTATGTGTGTACATATATCATCCTGCCAGTCTTTAGCTTGGCACGTTGTGCTTATGCAATGTTATGCTATGCATGTTTGTGCTATGCATTCTAAAAAAAGGCCCTAATGCATGTTATGAGCGGCGTACACATGAAAATGCTATGCATCCAATACTACATAACATTCTCATGCAACGAAAAAGAAAACGAGCTAGCCGTAGCCATGTGGTGAGGTTATTCATCCCATACTACATAACCCTCACATGTTTCCCCTATGGTGGATCCATATACGAACACTTATTAAGCATCCAATACTACATAATATACCCCGTATACTTCATGTTATGCTATGACTGTAGTGTTCGTGCTTTTGCCAAGACGTGCTGATGACATATCGGTGTGTGATTGACATGATGCTGAACTACTAATACAATCAAAGGAAGGTTGCCTTACTAACTTGTCAAGCAACCTCCCTCTCATACCAACTGCCACAACCCACATTTTCTCCGAATTTAGGAATTATCAGAGTATGAGAAAACACGCATCATGATGCCACGTCGAGCAGGGGATAACTACTGACGCTCAGGCAAAACCATCTACTTTACTTTATGAAAGAAATTCATGAGTTTAATGATTAGAAAATAAGTTATATTTTAAAGGCCGTATCCCTCGGCTCAGTGGATCACCTAGTCCACAGTTTAAAACTATACTTATGCGCTGCTGAAAATACTTTATTCTGGTATGACATCCTAAGGAGTGCAGAAGAGCCCCAAGAGGACCACTTATGCTATGCAAGACTCTATATTTAATTTATACTATATATAGGAAAATGATCTTTATACGTTGTTTGGAAAATAGTGATTGATTTTTATAAAATATGCTGATCATGAGCTATACTTATAATAATAATTGTAGTTTTAAAAATAACTAGCAACCTAGCATAAATCCTCCTCAGAGCAAGTAGACTATCTCCAGAAAATGGTAGCAGCAAAAGTAATATATCTAGTACAAAGGTAAAAACTACCAGTGGGCGCCAATAACCTGACACAAACCCACTGGAAAATATGTATGTCTGTAAGAAAAGTGCAGAAAAACTACCTCACTAACAAAGCAACAGGATCTCTAGAGTTTAAGAGACCACCAACAACACCACAGCAACCTAGGCACCAAACTGGCTACTGTCCAGAACCTGAGGCATTCAAAAGAAGAAAGAATACCTCAACAAGCAAAACAAGAAAAACTGCACGAAAGTGTCTACTAGATGATAAATGAAAAGAGGAAAAAAAACACAGCAGTAAATTAACAACTGCCCCAAGGCAAGACAAAAAGAAATGCACTAGGTGCGAGGAAACAGCATCAACCCTGCCCAGAAACTACCTCCTGCAGAGTCTACTAAGCTACCAAAAGCCCAAAATGCTGCAATCTACCAAGGAAGAAACGTCTAACACCCTAAGTTTTAGGAGATGGTAGTAGCAAAAAAAACAACGTGGATCCGGGTTAGAGGCAAAATCAGTCCCCCAACCACCATTTCAAATCAAAAAAAGCTCAAGGGTCTACATGTGAAAGCACTAGGGACCTTCCACCCCCTTGCCCAGCCCGTACCTGGGGCAAGATAAAAGAAAAAAGGGTGGCCTTGGCTAAATTACACAATACCTCCCCTCTTAAGAGCTCCAAACCACCACTACTAACCACGACCCACGATTCGACCTTTAGGAAAGAAAAAACATGGCCGACAAAGAAACTCAAAACATAAACAAGGAATTCACTCGGGAACAAAAATCGAGGTGGGGAAAAAGTGTTGAAATGACTCAACACGGCTTGGCGTTGAGTGGGACCCACTAAACGACTAACCAGACCTTGGCGTTGAGTGAGTTTGCCTCACTCAGCTTAAGAATAGCCATGGCGTTGAGTGAGGTTCACTCACTCAACGCCCTCTAGAAGAACAACTCTGGCATTGAGTGAGCTAGCCTCACTCAACGCCAAAACAGAAATGGCGTTGAGTGAGGTTCACTCACTCAACGCCACGCACAAGAATTCTCCGGCGTTGAGTGATCTAACCTCACTCAACGCCAAAATAGAGATGGCGTTGAGTGAGGTACACTCACTCAACGCCCTGGTACTTAACCACAATCATAGAAAGTGGCGTTGAGTGAGCTGGCCTCACTCAATGCCAAAACAGCAATGGCGTTGAGTGAAGCTCACTCACTCAACGCCCTTACACTTAGCCGCAAAAGAAAACTGCGACGTTGAGTGAGTACACCTCACTCAATGCCAAAACAACAATGGCGTTGAGTGAGGTCGTCTCACTCAACGCCAGGAGTTCTGGCCGCGATGAAGGGCTATGGCGTTGAGTAAGTCTACCTCACTCAACGCCAAAGCAGAAATGGTGTTGAGTGAGGTTCACTCACTCAACGCCACGGGACTTGGCCACAAATTTGCTTACGGCGTTGAGTGAAGTCACCTCACTCGACGCCAAACCGGAAATGGCATTGAGTGAGGTCGACTCACTCAACGCCAAAGTACTTAGCCTCAAAAAAGGCTATGGCGATGAGTGAGCACACCTCACTCAACGCCAAAGTACTTAGTTACACAGAAAGCGATGGCGTTTAGTGAGTCCACCTCACTCAATGCCAAAACAAAAATGGCGTTGAGTGAGGTCGACTCACTCAACGCCAAAGTACTTAGCCTCAGAAAAGGCTATGGCGTTGAATGAGCACACCTCACTCAACGCCAAAGTACTTAGCTTTTCTGAAAAACCGCGGCGTTGAGTGAGCTTGCCTCACTCAACGCCAAAACGGAAATGACGTTGAGTGAGGTCGACTCACTCAACGCCAAAGTACTTAGCCGCTAGCAAGGGCTACAGCGTTGAGTGAGTCCACCTCACTCAACGCCCTAGTACTTAGACAAATTTTCATACTAGCTACAACTGTGGCGTTTTGTGTATGCACCACACTCAACGCCAAACCCGCAAAGGCTTTGAGTGTGTGCACCACACTCAACGCCGACCAGACAGAGAGTCCAAATCTGGCTCTTTCCCAGGCACACAGCAAGCACCCCCCTCCAACTCTCTCTCTCGGCTTCACCCGCAAGCAGCAACCAGACTGAAATCGGGAGTTAATATATTAGCGGCATTACACCGGCAGGTTGGGCACCAATAGCACAGAGAAGGGGGCTCATTAGGAGAAACTAAGCCCTAAAATTTAGCAAGATAAAAGAACAGCTTGGCTTCTACCCTAGGGCTAACTGGGATTTTTACAATTCAGCAAGAGAATAAAAAATGGCAAGGGCAAGAATACCACTTGCCTCGATTTCCGGAGAAGCTTGGACGACTTTCCCTCCTCTTCACTCGGCACTAGTAGCAGCAGCACCTAAAAGCACCTAACAAGCAACACACACTTAAATGGCGGAAATCCACAAGACCCAAAAATCCAAGTCTCCTAAAACTCCATGAAAATCGAATCTCTTACCGTCGAAACATAGATCTGAGTGAGAGCAAGCCAACGCCGCTTTCGAAAACGAATTCCGTCCACGAAAGGTCCCGAAATCGTCGACCGAAGGCTAGGGCAGTCCGCCGTTTCCGCCTTTACTTTCCGCGAACTAGAGCAGCAGTTATAGGTTTCGGGAAGAAGGAGGAAAGAGTGGGCCCTCCACTCCAAGTAAAGCTTTATAAATAAGCCTTACCACGCCTGTTCAGCCTAACCGTCTCTTAAGCAACCGGTTCACTTAAACTAAGAGGGTTTCTAATTAGTCTTTACTAATGGCACACCCAAAACGACACGAAAACCGAACTACCTCGGAATTCGACGAAATTCGCACCGTAGCTAAATACCCCTGCTACGAACACATCAGCGAAGTCGAAATTAACTTTCGATGAACAGAACTCGAGTTATACCAACCTAAAGCCAAAACGCAAGCATCCCCCAAGAGACCACACCGGGTCACCCAAAACGACTCGGCTTGCTAGGGAGACCTTGCCCATAGGCTACAAAATAGGTCACTCAGTTCTAAGGAGCTAAACCACACTACACAAATGGCACAAGCCACGAAAACGCGTCACCGTAACACCAAACGAGAATAAAATAGTCGCAGAAAATCGGGGGTGTTACAGTCTTAAGCATTAGTTTATGTATTAGGCTTATATTCAAGACATAATTTGTGTGCTTACTGCCTCTGCCCAATAGGAAAGAGACATGTAAGCATCTGCAAGCAATGTACCTGCAGCTTCAATGAGTGTCCTATTCTTCCTTTCAACTACCCCATTTTGTTGAGGAGTTCATGGATCTGAGAAACAATGCCTAATACCTTCCTTCTCACAGAACTCAAGCATAAGAAAAGATTCAAACTCAGTGCCATGAATACTTCTGATCAATGCAACTTGAGTAGAGTACTCAATCTGTATGTTCTTGAGAAAATATGTGAGAACCTTAAAAGTATCTAACTTTGTTCTTAAAAAGAAAACCCATGTGAATCTGGAGAAATCATATACAATAACTATTGTATAAGACTATCCTCCTAGACTTTGTACTGCAATAGGGCTAAAAAGGTCCATATAGAGCAAGTACAAAATTCTAAGTGAATCACTCTTATTAATGGATTTGAAACTAGATTTAGTTTGCTTGCCTAGTTTACAAGCCCTGCAAAGACCTTTCTTCTTGTAGGTACCAGAAGGTAAACCTCTAACAAGATTGTCCTTAGATAACCTAGGTATATTTTTATGGTTTACATGTCCTAGTCTTTTGTGCCATAAGCTAGTTTGAATGCTGACATAATTGAATAAGCAAATTTTAGATTTAGCTGATTCAAAATTTACTAAGTAAATGTTGCCTTGTCTAATTCCTTTTAAAACAGTTGTGTTGTTTAAATAAATAAGACTTAAAGAGTTAGTGAAGCTTACTTGATAACCTGTATCAACAAGTTGGCTTACAGGATATCAGGTTATGCTTAAGACCATTTACATAAGTCACTTTCTTGAATGTGACAGTTCCATAGTTGAAATCTCCATAGCCTTCTGTCAGTCGAAAGCCTGAGTCCCCAAAGATTACTTTAGGTCCAATCTTTGCTTTATAGTTGATTAGGCATTTCTTGTAACCTGTCATATGTTTAGAGCAACCACTATCAAGGTACCACTTGTTTTGAGTGACAGGGTTCTCTTCTACCTGCAAAGAGGATTAGCAGTTTTTGACCCAGATTACCTTGGGTCCTTATTGTTTAACATAACTGAAACTTGAAATAAATGAACATTCAGGGTTATCGTTATAACCTAAAGGATGATACCTTCTAAGAGGTATGACCCGCTAACTAAAGGGATTAAAGGATTTATCAGTTTTTAGGTTACTCTGGTTATGAACTGAGTTTGACAAATTTGAGTATGTTCGTCGACCTGAGCTCGACGATCTGGGTTGATTTATTCGATCTCTGCTCAAAGAATGGAGGTATCCATTCTCAGAGCCCCATATACGTTGATCTCTGGTCGATGAACCATACTGGTTTCGTCGATCCCAGTTCGAAGAATAGTTTACATTATTATTTGCATTCAGGGTTCGTCGTTCTAAGGTCGACGAACCATACCCATTTCGTCGTTCTGAGTTCGACGAAATATGATGAACATAGTTATGTTGTTTATTTTTCTTTTTCTGATTGGTTTTCTTAAGTTCTAACTATTTAAGAACTTCATTAACCTTCTCTACCTGTTAAGTATTTTTCTTACCATTTCCAGAGATGAAGTTAATAGGTTTTGATAATTAATTTTTCTGAATTTGGATTGGTTCACTAGATGAGGCTCTTAATCCTAGTTTGTTATTGTTAGATCTTCTATTAACTGTGCTAGTTATATCTAACAGTTGTAAACTTCTACCATTCAAGAATTCTTCTAGTTCCTTAGCCTTACTTAATTCAGATATCAGAAAAACTATTTGTTGATTGGCTAAGCTTAATTCTTCAATTAACTTTTCATTTTCAGCAATGATTTTGTCTTGTTCTAAAAGTTTTTCCTTGAGAAGTTTTATTTCCTTCTCAGATCCTATTAGGTCTAAACATAAGAGTTTAAATTCAGATTGAAATTCTTTAGATTGAAAGTCATAGGAAGGAATTATCGGATCCTCTTCAGAGAGGAATTTTTCATCATCCGATTCTTCTAAATCTGATCTGCTTCTTTCAGCATCTATTGCCATAAGGCAAATTTCCCTTGCCTTCTTTTCTTCTACATCATCCTCACTAGAACTGAAGGAGGATGTTTCATCTTCAGTATCACTCCAGGTTTCAGCTACAAATACCTTCTCCTTCTTTTTGTACTTACTGGAGGAGGCCTTGTTGTGCTGATGTCTTCTTGAATCCTTTTCTTGCCTTCTGTCTTTCTTTTGGACGTCTGGGCATTCTGAGATGAAGTGTCCAGGTTTCTTGCACCCAAAACGGACAACCTCTTTAGAAGGGGTCTTGTCATACATGGGTTTATCTTCATTCCTTGAGGGCTTCCTCCTGAAGTCCTTCCTTGCCATTTTATAGAATAACTTAGCAAAGAGACCCATAAGATCTTCATTAGCTAGCAAGCTGGGAGATTCTTCTGCAGCTTTGAATGCTAAGTTCTGTTTCTTCCTGGTAGGTGTTGCAGCCTTTGGTTCAACTGTAGCTTCTCTTGACTTGATAAAATGTTCATTGGATTGGAGCTTTCCAAGCAGAGATTCTGTTGAAATTTTAGCCATGCTTCTGGCTTCTCTGATGGGCCAGATTCTGGAGTCCCAAGTGCTAGGGAAGCACATGAGGATCTTGTCATTAACCTCAGTCAGAGTAATTTCCTTGTCCAATGTTCTGAGCTCACTGATGATGGAGCTCAGCCTATTGTACATTACTTCCACAGATTCTGCTTCATCTTTCCTAAAATTCTCATATTGGGATATGAGGTTAGATCTTCTGTCCTTCCTCACATCGGCAGAGCCTGCTACCATTTGGTTGAGGGAATCCCAAATGGCTTTGGCAGATGTACATTCAATAACTTTCTGAAATATATCATCTGACATAGTTTGGGCCAGTATGTTCATAGCTCTGGCATCAGCAATCTTTGCTTTCTTATGTTCATCAACTTGTTCTGGAGGAGCCACTGCACTGAGATTTACTAGAGTTGAAGTACAGGGCACTGGAGCTGGTGGTCCTGTCAAGATGGAATTAAAGATGTCCTCATCAATAGAGTTCATATAAAGCTTGATTCTTGCCTTCCAAATCCCAAACTTTTGCAAGTTGAAGACTAGAGGTCCGGTGCTGGCATAATTCTTATTTTGTGCCATGATATCATAAAATGAAATCTAATCAGAGAAACTAATAAGACTTATTCAGATTTTATCCTAAGGATCTTGATTAATCCAGGTGTAAGCCTGTATGATGTGATAAACCTGCCTCTGATACCAATTGAAAGATTGGGTAATCTCAGACAAACTCTAGAGGGGGGTGAATAGAGTTTTTAAAATCTTTTTGTTTTTTCGTGAAATAAGAAGTCTTTAATAAAATATGTTACTATGATATAGGTGTATGAGTGTACAAGTACAACAAATGAACTAGAGAAAAGATAACTAAGCTACACAACAAAACATATCACAGCACATGCACACAAGAAGATCACAACCACATAGACAACACAAGAATTTTTATAGTGGTTCCCCAAACTTGGGTACATCCACTCTTCTACCACCCTAGTTAGAAATCCACTACAGGTTTTGATCAAGTGACTGCCACCAATGAGCTTTTGTTCAGGTGCTCAAAAACCAACCCAAGTCTTTTGAAGGAGACTTGCAACCAGAATAATTTTGATGGGAATTAAAACCTTGTACAGAGGTGGAAAAGAGAGGTTGATGGAAGTCTTCTTTTCTCAAGTCAAAATGAGAAGACTATGTGGATTTTGTGGTGTTATCAAAGCTCCCCCTGAAATCTTGAATGGTTCAAGAGTGGAAGCTTTGCTATGGTGAGTAGGACTTTTGTGATATGATCAACTCTCCAGAGATCCTTTGACTGATTTGAATATACTTGTCACTTGTGATCCCTGAAAACAAAGAAGGTGAATAAGAAAGACTCTTGATTGTGATTGTTGTTCTTTCTTCTTCTTTTGAGAGTAGTTGATTTTCTGAGAACTGTATGCACTGCACTTCTTGTTGATCTCAAAGAGTTTCTGTATTCACTTCATTCTGGCAGAGAGATGATCAGATTGATAACATCCTCAAGGTCGAATTCAAAAACCTGCAATAAATGCTCAGCCGAAATCTGGGAAATGAAAACGGCAAGTATGATGTCATATATTCTATTCTATGTCTGTCCCGAGATATAAGCAATTAATTCCATGGAGGATATTTGCAATCAATACTGCCTGTAACGGCTCGATTCAAAGGATATAAGTGCATTAATTATCCAGGGAATTAACGGCCTATAATAGATATAAAATAAGGAGACAGAAAAGGAAAGAATAAATAAAAATATGTCTTACAGTTTTTGTCGACCAGAGAACAGCTTTCGTCGACCTGTGATCAGCTAACAACTACACTGCATAAACTGACGGATATTGTGCTCAAAGTTTGTCGACCTGAGAATGTGAAATTAGTCGACCTTTAAACTTGTTCAAACTGACGGCATTGGGATAATAGCACATATGGTGTTGAGTCATTTGAGAGTGTTAAGTCATTGATAGTGTTGAGAGCGTTGAGTGATCTTTGGCTTTGAGTGAACTATGGCGCTGAGAGATCTTTGGCGTTGAGAGTTGAAGAGTTAGTCGACCTGAGAATAGAGTTCGTCGAGCTCAGCTCAGAGAATTTTATCTCTTAGTTAGTCAAGCTAAGCACGACTATCGTCGACCGGAGATCGACGAACGTAGATCTCCTATTTCTAAAACTTGAATTCTCTAAGTCTTGAGTCTTTGGCAGTGTTGGAGGTTGTTCCTTTGTACTATTGACTCTAAGGACTTTACCTAGACTCTAGAAATGCATAAAACTTGACCCTTCTATACAATATGGGTCACACCCTAAGAAGAGAACCTAGCCCAAATCACTTAGGGGTTCCAACAACTTCCTCCTGAAGTCTTTCTTGCCCACCTTGTAGAATATTTTGGCTAAGAGCCTCAGGAATTCTTCATTGAATGTAGGGGCTTCTGATTCTTTATTTTCTTTGAAATCAATACTTTGCTCCGTTCTGCCTGATGAAGGCGTCTTTTGCTCTGTAGCCTCTCTAGACTTTATCAATTGCTCATAAAACTTCAGCTTTCTAAGTAGAGATTCTGTGGAAATCTCATTTAGACTTCTGGCTTCCTTGATAGGTCAGATTCTTAAATCCCATGAGCTGGGGAAACACATGAGGATTTTATCATTTACTTCAGTAAGGGTGATATCTTTGTCTAGAGTTTTCAGCTCATTGATTATTGAGCTCAATCTGTTGTATATGTCACCAACAGACTCTGATTCATCCTTCTGAAAGTTTTCATATTGTCAGATGAGGTTGGATCTCCTATCCTTTCTCTCATCAGCTGAGCCAGCAACCATCTGGTTAAGTGAGTCGCATATTGCCTTGGCTGATGTGCATTTAGCCACCTTCTGGAAAATATCATCATACATTGTCTGAGCCAGAATATTCATTTCCTTTACATCAGCTATTTTGAACTTTTTCTGTGCATCTGTCCATCAGGTGGTGGAACAACATATGTGTTGGAACTAGCAGTACTTATTGCCACTAGAACTGGTGGTCCTATCAAAATAGAATTAAAGATGTCCTCATCAATAGAGTTCAAATACAATTTGATTCTTGCATTCCAGATAGCAAACTTATTTAAGTTACAAACTAGAGGTCTGGTGCTTGCATAATCTTTGTTCTCTACCATTATGTGATAATAGAAAAACTAAGAAAAGACAATCAGATATAGCAAGGATATTTTGGTTAGAGTGTTAGCTTGTACAACCAAAGGAACACCCCTCTGATACCAATTGAAAGATGGGGGTTAGACCTGATTACTCTAGGGGGGTGAATAGAGTATTAAAACTTTTGGCTGTTTTTAATATTTATAGCAGAGTTGAAAATAGGTGATACCAATAATATAGAAAGAAATATAAAATAGGTTAAACTTTTCTATCTATCACAGCCACAACAAGAACAGAAAGAAAATGAAACACAAACAGACGACAAAAGAAATTTTATAGTGGTTCCCCAACCTAGGTACATCCACTCTTCTACCACCCAGGTAAGAATCTACTTACAGGTTTTTGATCAGGTGACTGCCACCACAATATCTATTTTCAGGGAGATATAGCAACCCTTTAGTCTTTTTATCAGATGCCCAAAAACCAACCCAAGTCTTTTGATCAGGAGACTTGACAACCAAGTCATTAAATTTTGAAGGGAGTTAAAACCCTTTTACAAGAGGTGAGAGGAGGTGATGGTGTCTTCTCTTTATCTAATCAACAGAGAAGACTAGTGGATATTTATGTTGTCAAAGCTCCCCCTGAGAAGTTGAATGGTTCAGGAAGACTGGAAGCTTTGCTTCAGGGTGTAGGTCTTCAGCCTTGTCTGAGAATAATCCTGGAACTTTCTGACTGAATAAAGATTAGTTGACCTTGAATGTTCCTGTAGGAGAAGGTTGAAGAAGACTCTTGATAGTAATGAATGTTCTTCTTCAGTCTTCAGAAATGACAAGGTAGAAAATAGATTATTTTTTGCACTGTGAGAGAGTTCTGAATGCTCAGTCTGTGTCTCTCAATATTCTTGTGTGTTGTATATTTTCTGAGAATCTTTGGCTAAGTATATTTTGATTTTTGGCTAAGTGTCTATCTGTGTCTTTCGACTAAAAAGAGAAAATCTCTTTTATATTCTGCAGTTAATTTCTCCTATGAAATTTGAATTGCTAGCATTAATTGTTGAAAGATGTGGAGAATACAAACGGCTGGAATATGACTTAAATGAGTTTCCCCCATTGTCCCTAATAAAATAAGCAAGTAATTATCCTGATGAAGACCATAATTAATTCTTCCAATAACGACTATATTCAGAGGAATTTGAGCATTAATTACTCAAGAATAATACTGCTAAATAATATAGAAAGTAAGGTACATAAGAAAGAAAATTTCTCATTCTGGAGCGGGAAAGAAATCATCGAACTCTGAACGGAATTCGTCAACCCAAGTTTGAAGTTCGTTGACCTGAGAATTCTTGTTCGTCGACCTGAGCTCTATGAAATGCATTCAGAGAATAACTTGCCAATTCTGTGCTCTGAGTTCATCGAGCTGAGAATCTGTCTGAAAGAATCGATTGTCGACATGAGCTCAAATATCATCGAGCTTAGCTCAGAGAAATGAATCTGAGTTCATCGATCTGAGATCGATGATCGTCGAGCTAAGTTCGAAGAACTTCGAACTGATCATTATGTTCTCTGAATCTTCTTAGTCTTGAGACTACTGATGTCCTCTGTTGGATGGTCCATGAAGGTTGAACCTGATGACTAGCCTAAACTCTAGGACTACCAGACTTGACCTAGCTATAAAATATGGGTTAGACTTTAACCTAATTTAATGAACCTAGCCCAAATCCAACTAGGGATCCAACAGAGCAAATGACAGCTTTTCAAGGATAAGGTATCTGAGTTCCTCCTTCTTCAGGACCCTGCTACTTGTAATAGATTGGGAACTGTTGTTTTTCTTCTTCTCGTACAAGAACTGAACTCACTACTCCGACCACCACTCCTAGGTACAAGAACAAACCCCTCCTCCTCTTGGCCCTTGGAGTAGCGGTGCCTGGGTAAGTTGTTGTTTTAGATATTGAAAAGCTTCTTCCCATTTAGTGGTCTATTCAAATTTCTTGCCCCCTCTTAGTGCTCGAAAGAAAGGCGAGCACTTCTCCCCATCCCGGGAGAGGAACCTGCATAATTAGGCCAGCTTGGCAGTGAGATATTGGACTTCCTTGGCGTTCTTCGGAGATTTTAATTTTAGGATTTCCCTCACCTTATCTGGATTGGGTTCCACTCCTGATGGGGTAAGGAGATGTCCTAAGAATTTTCCCTTGTTGGCCCCAAAGACACACTTAAGGGGGTTGAGTCTCATCTTGTATTTCCTTATGGTTTCAAAAGATTTCTCTAGATCTAAGACATGGGACCTGAGGTTTCGGCTCTTGATCATCAGTTCATCCACATAAACCTCGAGGTTCTGCCCCTTATGCTCCTGAAAGATACGGTCCTTCATTCTTTGATAAGTTGCCCCCGCATTCTTTAATCCAAAGGGCATCATGTTTAAGCAGAAGCACCCATCCTCCGTGACAATGGTGACATCCGGCGGGTGCATGCGAATTTGATGGTACCCTGAAAATTCATATAGAAAAGTAATTAGTGAAAAACCGACGACTGAGTCAACCAGCACGTCGATTCGAGGCAGAGGATAACAATCCTTATGACGTGCTTTATTTAAAAGGGAAAGTTTACACACATCCTCCATTTCCCCTCTCCCTTCTTTACTATTACAACATTACTCACCCACACCGGATAATGCTTGCAGATATGAATCCCTCCTTGAGAACCTTCTCCACCTCTTCTCTGATGGGCCCGACCATCTTGGTGGTGATGGCTCTCTTATTTTGTTGTATTGGATGAGCATTAGGGTCGAGGTTGAGATGGTAGCATGCCACGTCCACGTCAACCCCTGGCAGGTCAGCTGCACTCCAGGAGAAGATATCGACGTTCCTCTACACACACGCCCTGATCTCCTCCTGATCCTCGGGACTGAGCTCCCCACTGACTTTTATCTTCTCTTTCCTACCTTCCTTGGCGAGGATCTCCATCTCTAGCACCTCCACTTCCGTATTCAGTCTTGATGGTTCTTCCTCTTTATCTTGCTCCCTCAACATCTCCTCCCATTCCTTGGCTTCACGATCTACGGCCTCGCGCTCCGCAATGTCCATAGCCACCTCTCTCAAAAACTTCTCCACATCTTCATCGATTGGGATTCTCCCTTCTAACAATGAGCTTCCCCTATTATATGGCTGATCTTCTATCTTCGATGACTCCCCCACTTTATCTTTCTTTTCTCTTTCCTCTCTCCTTTATTTTTCTTCGCTCCTTCCACCTCCATCTCCTCTTTCTCCTGCTCTGCCTCCATCTCTTCTTCCCATCACTGCCATCCCCCTACTTCCTTCTCTCCTACTGTTTCAGATTCCACCGCAATGCCTCTCTCCATCCCCACTTGTCCTTCCAACCCTTTCTTCTCCTCCTCCTGCCCTACTTTTCCTCTGACCTCCTGCTCCCATCGTTCCATCATCTTCTCCATTTCCTCAGCCTCTCCCTGCTAAGAAATAGTATTCACTGCCGTCACATAGTACTCCCTAGCTGCTTTTGGATCTCCTCGTACTCTGACCATGGTCCCCCGGGCATTGAGCTTCAGGCATTGGTGAAAAGATGATGGGACACACCTAAAGGAACTGATCAAAGGGCATGCAAAAATGGCATTGTAACTGCTAGGGGCGTCAACTATGACGAAACGACAAATCCTGGACAGCCCCCCAGAGTCACCTAGAGTCCCTCTCCCCACTCAATTTCCTTCCTTTCTCCCAAAAATCCAACAACGACCCATCTGCTGCCAACACCCTTTGAGCCTCCACCCTCTCATTTTACACCTTCTTGAAGATGACATTCACTGAACTCCCATTATCAACAAGGATCCATGACACCGTGAAGTTTTCAATGGCGGTCCGGATCACCAGCGCATCACAAAAAGGATCTTCGTGGCTTGACATGTCCTTTTGAGAGAAGGTGATTTTCTCATCCGGGGGAGGGGCATGTGATGTCGAGGCAACGCTCCGACAATATATGGTATAAAGGCTTGCCTTATGGGTAGCCTCAATCCCCACTCCCCCATGGATCACTCTGATCCTGCCTCGATCTCCCACATCAGCTCGATCCATACACCGGTCCTCATCCCGGTCCCAGTCATCTCTTTTATTTGCACTGGTAGCTTCTGTTCCCCTACTCCTCAATATCTCTTCATCTCATGAAACTCTGGGCAGGTAGTCGTAGCGTGACCCTCCTCCTTATGGAAGTCACAATATGGAAATGCTACCTCCTCCTCCTATCTCCCCTCCTAGGGATTCCTCCTTCCTCCAGCTCCAACTCCTGCTCTCCCTCTTTCTCTTCCCCTTCCTCTCCCTCGGCATTTGGTCATATCTTGATGAGGCGGGGGTAGGGGTGATCTAAGATCATATCCCCACCCTTGCTGGTTGAATATTCCTTGTTCTCCTTAGTAGTTCCTTCCCCCTTGGGGAATACCTCTTCCTTGCCCTTGAGTAGGGCCTCCTAGTTTCCTCCAACCCAACTCCTGATATGTCGGCGCCCTCGGCTCCTAACTCCTTCTTACTTCTTGCTGTCTTGCTCCTCGCGGCTCTCTTGACTCAGCCTCCGTCAACCTTGGCAGCTTTCTGACAAATCTCGGGTTTGCAGCCTCCATCGCTATCTCTTTTGCTGCCTTCTCCATCAGCCTTTCAAATTATAGTAGTGCCTTTCGAGTTTGGCTCATCTTGAAGAAACCCTCCCACAGTCCAACGGTGAAAGCCATTTGGAGAGAAAATCCTAGAACCTCCTGAATTTCCATGATTTCTTCTTGGAACCTGTCCATGTACTAGGCCAGGGATTCATCCACCTTCTGCTGGATAAGAAAAATCAACTCAGGATTCTTCTTCCTTTTCTTCGAGGTTGAAAAACGCAACTAGAAATTCAACTCAGGTCTTTGAAGCCATAGATTGATCCCGTTGGGATTTGATGAAACCAGTCCCTAGCTTTATCTTTCAATGTGATGGCGAAAAGACGGCACTTAAATGCGCCCATCATTATCCTGATGGAGACCGTATCTTCGAACCATTGCAAGTGTTGGAGAGGGTCGTCTGTTCCCACATAGTAGGTCATTTAGGGCTCCCTGAACCCCTATGGGGCTGGAGCTGAAAGGATTAACTCGCAGAGAGGGGACCCTCTTGCCACGGGTCCTGTCGTCTCCACCCGCGCAATGACGTCTCCTGGAGAGACGACACTCGCAGGGCTAGGGAATAACTCCCTACCCGCCAGGTCTCGCCCGCTTCCCTCCACCACATTTTCCTTTCCGGTTTGCACCCCACCGGGGCATCCTCTCTAATTCTTGCTGAGACGAGCACATCTTGATACGCGAGAGCGGACACTTGAGGTAAATGAGTCGAGCAATCGCCTCACCGTGAGATCCCCTACAACATATCCTTGATGCCTCTAATGGACGCCACAAATTCTTCTCTTCCTACAAATCTTCCCGGGTTCTGTGACCGTCCCCGTCACCTTTTTCGAGATCTCCCGTCATGAAGTTGTTCGAGATTCTTCTGTGCAGGCTGCAGTCCATGCACACCACACAAAAAATGTTGAAGCCAGAAGCCCGACTTATCCTAGAGTTCGGACCTAAGGTTGCAGCTCACACCTACTCTTCCCAAACCACCTTCTCGACATGAGTCTTGGAACTAGAAACAGACCGTGGACTTCAGCTTGGAGGTCCAACTTCTTACCCGGAAGAATTAGAAGTTCTTCCCCTCCCTAGCCAGTGTTGAGCTAGGTGCGTTGGAGGAAGAGGAATAAGTTAACTAGCTCTCTCTTCTTCTCTCTCCCTTTTCCTCTCCCTTCCTCAAGGCACCTTACCTGTCTATTTATAGGCCTCTGAGTTTTACCTGCTAATAACCAATCTGAACTTACCTGAAATTACAAAAATACCCTGGGCTGGGTCTGCAAACAACCAAAATCAACTGTTCTGAAGGGTTATACGCTGACCCCAAAGGGCCAAAGGGGAAAATTACTTGGGGTAAAGGAGTAAAACCCACACTTTGGGGTAGGAAAGTAAAAATTCCTTTTTCCCATTTGGCGAGTGAGAAAATATCTTGTGGGCGAGAGGAGCCTATCAGCTCGCCTCGTGAGTGCCCCGCCTCCCTAGTACTCTGTCTTGCTATAAGAGGACAGCATACTCCGCGAGAGCCGTCTCGCCACAAGAGGCCAACATACGCCGCGAGAGCCGTCTCGCCACAAGAGGTCAACATATGCCGCGAGAGCCCTCTCGCTTTCTCCGCTGCTCCCATCTCGCAAATTATGTCCTGCCTTTTTGGAGTACTGGCGAGTTAACCCTATGGTCCTACTCGCTTCTAAAATCCTCTCGCCCATTACTCAGCACTTTTCTTTGAGTTACTTCCTGCGAACCCGAGGTTGTATAGAAGGGAAAGTCCATCTTAGGACCACCCCCACCTCCATCTTTAAGGATAAGGGTAAGTTTCGGTCCACAGACTCGAACTCCATTGTCATGACTGCTAGGAATATTATTAATCAAACCGGTGAGAGAGTTTCTGTAGGAAGGGTCAGCAAAATGAATGCTACCTGTTTTTCTTGTGGAATTTAGGGCAATTACGCTAGTGAGTGTCCAATTAAGCCCAAGCCCTTAGCCCATTTAGATTCCTCATGTGAGTCAGACGAGCTTTTATATGAGGCAGGAGAAGATTGCGAGTCGGAAGGAGTGCCGAGCGATATAGAAGATGACTCTAATATGATGGTCATGCAGTGTATTCTGGCAACTCCACTAGCATTAGATGACTGGAATAGGACAAATATTTTCTCGTTAAATTTGAAGAGTGGAGATAAGTGGTGTAAGTAAATCATTGATAATGGAAGTTGTATGAATGTAATTTCTGAAAACGCAGTGTCCTGAATGTTATTAACTACTGAGCCGCACCCTCACCCCTATAAGGTTGCATGGGTAAATAAGACATCCCTCCCGGTTTCGAAGAATTGTTTGGTACCCTGATAAGTTTTAAATATTTGTATTTTTACATAGTTTATTAATGTAGTTTTAGTTTATTTTTTGTTGTTTTTAGTTATTTTTGTTCAATAAATTGTTACTTTTTTTTATATATCTTCTAACATAGCTTCTTTTTATTTTTCTGGAATATTTCAGAAAAATGTCAAAATTTCAAAGTACACGCCCATATCAAATTGGTCACGCCCGTGACCAGGGTGTGTAACTTTTATTATAATGGAAAAGTGATGTCTGCAAAGAAATTATACAGACACACCTGTATCCCGATTGACATGCCCGTGTCAATCCCGATCGACGTTCATCCGGCCAAGCTTAGTGCTCGACGATTCGTTGAATAGTGCTCGACAAAATTCTTCCAAATTGCGCTCGACAAAATTCTGCCAAATTGTGTTTGACGAAATGAATCCAACAACCCCTCAACGCTCGATGCCTCAACACTCGACTCTTTACATGTCACACCCGTGACAAATTCAACATGCCCGTGTCAATCCCGATCGACGTTCGTCAATCCCAGTTAGACCTTCGTCGAACCCAGCTCAACACCTCCACCAGGCTTACCTTGCTGACACGCCAGTGACATCCCTATCATGCCTGTGACAAACACGTGCCCCGTCCTAGAAGCTTCCAGAAATCGACCAGTCACAAAAATTTCTCCGTCTTCAGCAAGCCAGCATGATACGCCCCCCTATCATGCCCGTGACCAGGGCGTGTCACTTCCAATTTTTTTGCTTATAAATAGATCTTCTCTTTAAGATCAAATGTTCACCTTTTTGGACCATCTTTCTTAGGGTAGGTGCTGCTTAGATGATTTCCAAGCTTTGTAAGGAGAACTTTCTCCCTCCCTCTCTTAGTTTATTTTAGCTTTTTGTAACTCATTTTCATCTTAATAAAAACTATAGATTTTCTGTCTTTGTTTAGATTGGAATTTCATCTATGTGCCCACCTTCAGCAATCTTATTTGTCTTTTGTTTTTCTTTATTTTTTATGTGTGTGTGTGTGTGTGTTTGAGTATAGATTTATGCTTTTGAGTTTTAGTTGTTTTGTTACCTAGCTTTGTTTAGACTTTGTATTTTTGTGCTCTTTATGTTCATTCTTATGAATTTAAAAAAATGATTTTAAAGTGGTTTTGTTTATCTTATTCTTTACTTAGTTTTGTTTTTAGTTCGTAAAACTTTTTGCTTTTTTTTAACTTTTCTTACACTTTTTAAGGTCTTTTATAAAATTATAAGAACAAAAATCTACTTGTTTAAATTTTTGCAACCCTTTAATTTTAACTTTTATTTTGAAAACCTTTTGATCCTTTTATATTTATTTTCTCTTTTTATAAGTTTTTATCAAGTTCTAGTGGTAGATTTATAATCGTTTTAATTTTTCGGTCACTTTTGTTTTCCTTTTTTTGAATGTGTGTGAGAGTGTGTGAGAGTGTATGAGTTAGATTTTCATTGCTCTTTTTTATTTTTGTAGAGTGTGTGCGTGTAGGTGGTAGATTTTATTGATTTCTTTTATCGCTTTCTTCAATTACGTAGAGTGCGTGCGTGTAGGAGTTAGCTTTTCTTGCTTTCCTTTACCGCTTTCTTTTACAGCTTTCCTTTTCATGCTTTCTTCAATTTTTGTAGAGCATGTGCGTGTGCGCATTTATTTCCCGCCTACTCGTTCCAGTAGGAATCGCATTCATTTCCCGCCTACTCATTTGAGTAGGACTTGTTATTTACTGTTTTAATTTCCCGCCTACTCGTTTGAGTAGGACTTGTCATTTCCTGCCTTCTCATTGAGTAAGACTTGTAATTTCTCGCCTACTCGTTTGTGTAGGACTTGCATTGTCAATTATGTAATTTCTTTTCTTAAGTCGTCCCCATTCCGATGAGTGGCAAATCGCTCTTAAACCTCAGTATCGAAGAGCATTGAGACAGATAAAATTGTTTTAAATAATTAAAGGTCTTCTTTTTCTCGTTAATTAAAGCACTTAAGGTTTGCCCCGGGTCTACGACGCGTAGGACCACATATCGATGTGTGGGCTCTATTTCCGTTGTCCATATGCTAGGTAGCTGAGAGGCTGTGTGTATGGACTGATCACCCTTGGGTAAAGAGAATTGCGTACATAACCTCGAGAGAGGAAAAGCGCAATTCTCCTGGATTGAGTTCCCCACCCAATAGCGGGGTTCTTAGTGTAATGCGGGCATTAAGAGGAATCCTTCGTCGGACGAGAGTTCGGTCGAATAGTGTTTATGTTCAGGTGAGCGATATTCCTAGCGCTTGGTGAGCTCATTCTTTTGGAACCTCCACGGCCATGTCGCCCTTTAATTAATTTGAAATTTAGGATCTCTAGTTATTAAAAGTTATTTTAGTTCTTATCGACTCGGTACCGATGTGCTATTTCTTCATCTGCTTTTTCTGCTTTTATTTTCTGCTTACATATAACCCAACAAGTTATCTACGGTAAAATAATAGGTCCTCCAGTGAAGAGTAAAAGTAAAAAACTCGTCCCCGAGAACAATACGATCCTGATATTCCCCACCGAAATATCATGTACTACACGTGATAGGTGCACTTATCTCCTTTCATTAAAACTCAGTTTCTACTTTTATATCAAATAAAATCCGCGCACCTTGCTTTTCAAACTAAATAAATCACAAACCAAAATAAATAAGCCGCGAGTTTTAACCATCATACCCCTTACCTTCAAGGCTTACTCTGAAATTATTTGGTGTAACGTCATCCTCATGGATGCTTGTCGTGTATTACTTGGACCCCCATGGATTTATGACCATGATTTTACTTATTTAGGGTGATCCAACACATATGAGTTCAAATTTAATGGCTAGACCATTATCTTTAAACCAGCTTCGCCTAAAGATCCTTCGGTTTCTTCTAGAGACACGATTGTGCCCGTAGAAAAGAAAACGTTAAGCTTGATAGGTAAGAAGGATTTTGAGCGAAAGACCTTTATAGACAAAGTTATGTGTGCGTTAGTATATTTGCAAGTCAAGGAAAATGGCTCCTCTTTTGAGAACTTACCTCCAGCATTGAAGACCCTTTTAGAAGAATTTGAGGGTGTCTACCTGGATGATTTACCACCTGAGTTACCCCCCATGCGAGAATTTCAACACGAGATTGATTTTGTTTCGGGTTCCTCGTTGCCCAACCTTCCCCATTATCGACTTAACCCCTCCGCACACCTAGAATTGCAAAAATTAATTTTGGATTTGCTAAGTAAGGGGTTCATCCGTCATAGTAAGAGTCCTTGAGTCGTACCCGCATTATTGGTTCCTAAGAAAGATGGTTCGTGACAGATGTGTGTGGATTATAGGGCCGTAAATAAAATAACTATCAAATACAGGTTTCCCATCCCTTGATTGGATGACTTATTGGACATGTTAGCCGGGGCAACGATTTTTCTAAATTAGATCTTAAGAGTGGTTACAACCGAATAAATATTAGGGAGGGAGATTAGTGGAAGATGACATTTAAATCAAAGGACGGAATTTATGAGTGGATGGTACTCTGGGAAGGGCTCACTATTGGCCCAAGTATATTTTCACAATTGATGACTTTAGTGTTCAAAACTTACCTAGGAAAATGTGTAGTAATATATTTTGATGATATCCTAGTCTTTAACGCCTCACCAAACAATCATGAGTATCACTTGAGGACAGTACTTACCATATTGCGAATGAAAAAGTTATTTGTTAATCTTAAAAAATGTACGTTCAATGTTCCATCTGTGGAGTTCCTTTGTTATATTATAAGTTTTGAGGGCATCCATGTTGACCCTAAGAAGGTCTAAGCAATCAAGGATTGGTCGAAACCAACCAATATACGGGATGTTCGAAGTTTTCATGGCCTAGCTACCTTTTACCGCCAATTTATTCAGGATTTTAATAGTATCATGTCCCGATCACGGAGCGTATGAAGAAGGGAAATTTCACGTGGACCAAATCGGTCTCAAAATCGTTTGAAACAATTAAGTCCTGAATGTTGGAAGCTCTACTTTTATGATTACCAGATTTGAACAAGGTTTTTGAAGATTCCTGTGGCGCGTCTGGAGTTGGTATTGGTGGTGTATTGAGTCAAGAGGGTCATCTTATTGGATACTTTAGTGAGTAACTTGCGGGACCAAAATTAAATGAGTCTAATTATGATAGAGATTTTTTTGCGGTTATTCGGTGCCTACAACATTGGCGACATTATTTTATCTCTAAGGAATTTATTATCCTATCAGACCATGCAGCTTTGAGGTTTATCAATTCCCAAAATAAAGTTAGCCCAAGACATGTTAAATGTGTGTCCTATCTTCAGGGGTACACCTTTATAATTAAACATCTTAAGGGTACTTTAAATCGTATGGCAGATGCTCTTAGTCACGTCTCCTTACTATTGCCTATGCTAGAGGTAAAAGTGATTGGTTTCGATAGAATTAAGGATTAGTACGTTCACTGCCCGGATTTCAAATACATTTATTACTCCACGCAAAACAACTCTCCCACTACTATATCCGCATATTATATCCGGGACGGTAATTTGTTTAAATATTTGAAGCTTTGTATTCCTCATTCTTCCCAACGACATTTCATAGTGTGGGAATTACATAGCGGTGGTTTAGGTGGACATTTTGGTTGTGATAAGACCATTATGTTAGGGTAAGATAAGTTCCACTGGCCCGACCTTAAAACTATGGTTAATAAAATTGGGGAAGTTGTCGCTTGTGTCGACTAGCTAAGGGAAATAAAATAAATGCGGGACTTTATACCCCTCTTCTGATTCCTTCCATTCCCTGGGAAGATGTCAGTATGGATTTTATTCTAGGCCTACCTGTCATGTTTAGACGTCATGACTCCATTTTGGTGGTAGTAGATTGGTTCTCTAAGATGGCCTATTTTATTGCGTGTAGTAAGATCGATGATGCATCAAATGTGGCGAAATTATTTTTTAAGAAAGTTGTTGGGCATCGGGGTGTTCCAAAAACGATAGTGACCGGCAGAGATGTGAAATTTAATAATTATTTTTGGAAGACCCCGTGGAGGATTATGGGCACCAAACTATTTTTTACTTTGGCCTACCATCCACAGACATGGGCAAATAGAAGTGGTAAACAGAAGTCTGGGGAGTTTACTTCGTTGTCTTGTGGGTGACCATAAGGGTACATGGGACCTAATCCTTCCCCATGCTCAGCTAACATACAACAACTCAAAAAATAGGTCCACAGGTTTGTCACCAAATGAGATCGTTCACGGATATAAAGCACAAGTGCCACTTGACTTGATTCTGTTACCGCCATCTTATAATTAAAGTCAATTTGCACAGGATTTTGACTCCCATGTTCATAATTTGCATAAACACATTAATGAAGCGCTAACCACACAATATGTATCTTATCAAGCTCATGCTAACATACATAAGTGAGAGTCTCACTTTAAGGTTGGCGATTTAGTCTTGGTACGTCTCGTCCATAAACGGATGCCTTTGAGCACTATAAAAAGTTGGCAAATCGGTGAACTGGACCTTTTCGGATTTTAAAGAAATTAGGAGAAAACGCATATCTTTTGGAGTTACCCACTGATTGGGGTATTTCCCCTATTTTTAATGTTTCTGATTTAATGCCATATGTTTCTCCACCACTTGAATTATTTAACTGTCCGTTTGGTTCCATTGGATTATCTAATGGGTTGGGGTGAGTTTATTTCTGGATCGCTCTCTCCATCGGTCTCCAATGGAGGTACGTTGACTGTTGATGAAGAAACTTTTCCTCCTTTATTGCCTAATGCTTTTCCCAGGTTCCCCATGACCAAATATTTTCCAAACATGACCCTAAAAGATGTGTTTGGTATTGTATCCACAATATACCTGATTTGAAGAAGCCCCTGAACAAGCTAAGTTGAATAGATAATGTATTTGATGATTTTCTTCACAATGTGCTTGCAGCTATTCCATGCTATGTACACACCAATGTAAGGGTGCACTAGGTCAATATACACGGGTCTGCGCAACGTAATCCCTCGTTGAGCAGATCAGTGGGTTGACTCATGTGTGCTCTCTCTATTGGAGTGTACTTATTTTCAAGTACAGGGTTGAGATAATTCAAGAGTAGAGGAGCAAGGATGGGTCAAAGACCAAGTCATGGGAAGAAAGAAGAAAAATCTTCTAAGGAAAATTCGTCGGGAATCACTAAGTGATTCTCGCCGATTCGACGAGAATCACAAGTGATTCTCGTCGAATCGTCGAGAATCACTCACCGATTCCCGCCTACGGCTTCCGACTGACAGTACGCATTCAAGAAATCAGCTAAGGCAGAATCAAAGAGAATCATTAACTGATTCTCGCCGAATCATCGAGAATGACTTTGCATTCTCACCGATTCGTCGAGAATCGGCTTGATTCTCGCCAATTCCCTCCGAATTTCATGGATTTCAACTGGAATTCTTCCAAGGAAAATTCGACGGGAATCATGAGTGATTCCCGCCGACTTCGACGGGAATCACCAATGATTCCCGCCGAATTTGCCTTAGGCAAATCTGCTCTGTTCATTGTACCGAATCAGAAACTGTGCGCTGTTTTGACCGGGCCTAGGGTTTTTACTCGTGGGCCCCACAACGGTCCTTGGGGTTGGCTCGGGTATATATACATGCTTTTTTTCGAACATCTACAATAACTTTTCACGAAAAAGAAAGAAGCCGCCGAGCATAACCTAGCCGATCGCAGAACTCCTTCCGTCACCGTCGCCGCTCGCTAAGTTGTCACCGTCGCTGATCTTAGAGGTCATCTTTGATCGTCCGGCGACAAGACCGAGGCAAAGCTTAGCGTCTCATGTTTCTATCTTGAGATCCTTTGTCTCTTGATTTGTTGAGCAGGAATATTTCTCCCCTCCGAATCGATTGAGACGATCGATCAAAGTAAGATCATTGGAAGACATTGCTAGCTTCGTCAAGAAGTTTGGATCTACAAAGCATCGCCGCCGCAATCCTTTGCCGCTGCTGATATCGGGAAGATCCTCTCAAAGAGAGTGCTCCGATCGTGGACTCTTCGTCTTCATCAAGAAAGCTTCATTGAACGAAGAGGGACATCGGGTTCTCCAAACGTAGTTTGTATTTCTTGTACATTCTATTTTAACTTTGTTGTAAAGGAACTTTGATTCCTCGTTGTAAGGGTTAGGTATAACCCGTCGTAGAGGAGTAGTGACTCCTTCGGGTGGAAGGGTTTCTTCCATAGTGTGAGGATTGGATTTCAATCCGTTTGGTGAAGTGACCGAGTCGTCCCTTGTTGGGAGATAGGTCGAAGTGGGAGAGTGGACGTACCCAAATCGGGGAACCACTATAACTGCTTGTGTGTTTCTGTGTTGTGGTTGTTTTAGTTTTCTTGTGCAGGTTAATTTTTAATTCCGCAAAAGACTACAAATCACCTATTCCCTCCCCCCCATAGGTGAAGATAGTTGACACTAGATAACTTTCAAGTGGTATCAGAGGCAGGTTGCTCGTCAATAAGGTTAACACCTTGAGTAAGTTTCCGCATCTAGTGTCAAGAAGAAAGAAGATCTCTGAAATGGAAGGACTCAAGTATTCAGGGAAGATCCCAGTGTGCACCAAGTTGAACTTTCCTATCTAGAAGTAAAGGATAAGGTACTACATGGAAGCAGTCGACCCACGACTCTTCATGATAGTGGAGGAGGGACCTTATATCCCCACTAAGGCCTCCACCATTGATCCTACCAAGAAAGTGCCCAAGAAACTTTCTGAAATGGATAAGGATGAGATGGTGCTTGTCGGACTTGACAAGAAAGCTCAGAACATTCTGGTAAGCGCCGTCGATGATTCCATGATGCAGGTTTTCTACAACTGCAGGACTTATTAAGACATTTGGCACTGCCTGATCATCTTGATGGAAGGCACTGATGAAGTAAGGGATGATCGAAGATCCCTTCTAAACTAGAAGTACGAGGCCTTCAGGCAAGGTCCCAAGGCAGAAATCGGAGTGACATTCGAGAACTTCCTGAAGATTGTCAATGCTCTGAAGGGCTATGGCAGAGTGTGCACTGATGGTGAACTAAATGACAAGTTCCTTAGATCCCTTACTAAGGAATGGGACACCAAGATCTGCGTCATAAGAGAATTTGGCAGGCTGGCAGAAACAGATCCCCAAATTCTGTTTGGGAAACTTTTGTCCTATGAGCTTCAGCTGAACACAAGAAAAGCGGAAGAAGAAGCCGATAAATTCGCTGCCAGAGAGAAGACTGCGGCCCTAAAAGCCAATCACTCAAGGAAAGGCAAGGGTGCAGCCTCATCCCGCTCTCGAAAAATGGATGAGGAAGAAGAATCTGAGCCATGCTCTTGAGCTCACAGCTATCTGAAGAAGAATTCTCCCTCATCACTCGGGAGTTCAAGAAGTTCCTAAAGTTGAGGAATCAAAGAAAGAGAGATGGCTCCTCCTCCAAATATCAGAAGAAGAATTATTCTTCTGACAGGTATGAATCCAAACAGAACAAACATCGCTCTAATGACATTATTTGCTTTGGATACAATAAGCTAGGTCACGTCATCGCTGACTGCCACCAAGGCAAGAGAGATAAGGGGAAGGAAGAGGAGCACAAGTCCTTTAGAGATAAGAAGAAGGAGAGGAGCTACATCGCCAAAAAGCCAAAGACACTGAGTGAGTCTGATTCCTCAGACTCCAGTGATGATGAGGAAGCCTACTTCGGGCTAGTGGGTCGCTCTGACTCAGAAGGAGACTGCCCCCCATTTACTGGGAAGGTAAAAGCTCGTACCCCCCTCTCTGACTCTGACTATGAGTCTCCTGATGAAGATCTCGAGGACATCCCATCTGCCTGTGAAGCTGAGCTCCTTGAAAAGTATGAGCTTCTGCTCAATACCTTTGAGGAATGTCGTAAGAGGTTAAGGGCTCAGAAAAACGAAGTCAAATTCCTTAAGGCTGAGGGTGTGTCTCTAAGAGAAGAGATCACTAGCTTGATCTCTCTCCGACAGGAACACCAGGGCCTGACTTCTGAGCACTCAAAGTCTCTAAGGCTCCTTGACCTTAAACAGGAAGAAGTAAACAAGTTAGAAGAACAACTTGCGGCAGGAAGGAAGATTGTCAAAATCTTCTCTATGTCAAAGACTGTTTTTCCACTGGTTGATACCTTCTCTGCTCAGGCTAAGGGGGCTGGCTTGGGGCATGTGGGTGTGCCTGGTAAATCATCCAGGAGAAACAGAAAGCAAAGGAAAAATAAGGCTGCTAAAAAGGCCTCTGCTGCAAAAAAGGGAAAGGCCCCACTCAACCTTGTTGAATTCAGGAAGCCTGGCTTTCCCTACAATGAACAGGACTTTGAGTCAACCTATGGCCACTTCTTCTGGCCCTCAGTTAAAAAGCCCAAGAGCTGGTATGATGGTTGGGCCTTCCCCCGCAACTACGGCGAGAGTGTCTTCAAGGCACCTTATGAGGAAATCCAAGTGGAAAATTATGGCCACTTCTCTAGCGGCCATAATAGGAAGCAGGCACCAAAAGCCAAACCTGTTATACTAAAGGAATAGGAAGTGAAGAAATCATGTGATTGTTGTCATCATGATGCCTCCACCTCCAGATCCAAGGCCCCAGCTGGACCCACCGTTCCCAGGGTGAAGCTGGAGCCTAGGAAGCGGTATAACAGGTTTGACTGTTGGTGCTGTGGCAAAGTTGGTCACTTTGCTATGGATTGCTGGTTTAATCCAAGGTTCAACGAGACTCCTCATGTTAACAATGTGAGGCTGACCACTCGTAGGGTTAACCACCCGAGGGGGAGTTTGCTAACAAGGAATCTAGGACCCAAGTTCGATTCGGTTCCTAAGGGAAACTGATTCTGTTTTGCAGGTATGTCCAAAGGCCACCAAAACGCCTATCTGGTACTTGGACAGTGGATGTTCCCGGCATATGAATGGGACAAGAAGCCTACTGCGTGATTACTCTTCAGTCGAAAATGGACCAAAAGTCATCTTTGGAGGATCAGATCGAGGAGTCACCAGAGGTTACGGTATGATTTCCAACGGTATAATCTCTATCACCGACGTGTCCTATGTTGAAGGGTTAAATCATAACCTGATCAGTGTAAGTCAGTTGTGTGATAAAGGTTATGACGTTAAGTTCTGCAAGGATAAGTGCTTGATAATATCGTGTGCCTCTTCGGAGACGGTATAAACTTGCATTAGGAGCAGAAATATATTTTGTTTAGATTTTCTTAGCATAGATTCTTCTACCCCCGTGTGCCTAGTAGCAAAAGTCAGTGCATCTCTTTGTGAACAATGGCACAAGAGATTAACACATATTAATTTCAAGACAATGAATATGTTGTTTTCTAAGAACTTAGTAAGGGATGCCCCTACTATTAAGTGCATCAAAGATAGCCCTTGTCCTGCGTGCCGGAAGGGCAAACAGACTCGGGCTACCTTTAAGGGCATTGCAGACAAAGACTCCTCCAGATGTCTCTATCTTCTGCATATGGACTTGTTCGGTCCAGTGCAAGTTCATCGCTTAGGAGGCAAATTGTATATGCTAGTGATTGTTGATGATCACTCTCGGTTTACGTTGGTGTTCTTTTTGAAATGAAAGTCAGATACGTTTGATATCTTCACGAGTTTTGTCAAGCAGATTCAGAACGAACTTAACTGCTCAGTGGTCAAAATCAGAAGTGACCATGGAACAGAATTCGAGTCTGGTGCTATGACAGAATTTTGTGAAGAACTTGGTATCTTTCATGAGTTTTCCTCCCCGCGTACTCCTCAGCAAAACAGAGTTGCGGAGAGGAGAAATAGAACACTCATTGAAGCATGTACGATAATGTTGAATGATGTCTCTCTTCCAGAGTACTTCTGGGCAGAGGCTGTCAATACGGCTTGTCATGTGCAGAACCGAGCATTGATCAACAAGAATCATCGTAAGACGCCTTATGAGCTATTGAAAGGCAGGAAACTGACCATGTCCTATTTGAGGATTTTTGGCTACATATGCTATGTACTCAATAATGGGAAGTACCCGCGTACTAAATTTGGCGAAAAATGCTTCGAAGGCATATTCATGGGCTATAGTAGCCATAGTCGGGCATATAGGGTCTTCAATATGAAAACCATAGTGGTAGAGGAGTCCATTAATGTTGTTTTTGATGAAGGAAGCTTGCTTCATAGCAATTTTTCCAGTGGCATTCTTGAAGATGCAGGTGCAAGACTTGAACAGCTAAGTCTCGATGAGACCGCTAAAGATGTAACTCCCAAGTACGTCAAGGTTTCCACCTTAACGCAAACTGGAGAAGTTAAAGATCAGGATGGAGAAAATCTCCTAGAAGAAGGAGGTTCCCGAGAAGATGTCAGAGCTCCATATGCCAGACTCCTAGAGCTCCGATACGTGAGAGATCATCCAAGAGATCAGATCTTCGGAGATCCTCGTGACGGTGTCAGAACTCGGAGAGGTACAATTAATGAGATTTTGCACCTTAGTTTCCTGTCACGGGTTGAGCCAAAGAAGTTCGACGAAGCGAACAAAGATGCAGCATGGATACTGGCCATGTAAGATGAACTGCATCAATTCGAACGATGCAACGTCTGGACGCTTATTCCCAGACCAAAGAACCAGAATGTGATCGGCACCAAGTGGATCTTCAGAAACAAACTGGATGAACACGGTGTCATCATAAAGAACAAGGCCAGGCTGGTGGTTCAAGGTTACAGATAGGAGGAGGGGATTGACTTCGACCAGACATTTGCACCAGTTTCAAGGCTCGAGGCGATCAGATTGTTCCTAGCGTATGCTTCCCACAAAGGATTCACTGTCTATCAGATGGACGTGAAATCTGCATTCCTCAATGGAAAATTGAAAGAGGAAGTATATGTCGTGCAACCCCCAGGTTTTGTTAATCCTACATTCCCTAATCATGTTTATTTTCTTAATAAAGCGTTATATGGCTTGAAACAAGCTCCTCGAGCCTTGTATGAGACTCTGTCTAGTTTTCTTCTTGAGAACAAGTTCTCGAGAGGAAAAATAGATAAGACATTGTTTCTTAGGGAAGTCAAAGGCAAGATCTTGCTGGTGCAAATCTATGTCGATGACATAATTTTCGGCTCTATGGACAACAGTCTTTGCAAAAAGTTTTCTAAACTTATGCAAGGAAAGTTTGAAATGAGCAGCATGGGAGAGCTAAAGTATTTCTTGGGACTTCAATTGAAACAGTCTGAGGATGGAATTTTCATCTCTCAGACGAAGTTCACAAATGAACTCCTCAAGAAATTCGGAATGGAGAATGAAACCTCTATGAGGACTCCAATGGGATCCACTGTGTCTCTAGACAAGGATGAGAAAGGGAAACCTTTTGATGAAACCAAATACAGAAGCATAATTGGATCCCTGCTCTACCTTACTGCTAGTAGACCGGATATTATGTTTTCCACATGCGTATGTTCCAGATATCAGGTGAACACTAAGGAATCTCATTATGTCGCTGCAAAGTGAATTCTTAGATACCTTAAAGGTACACCAAATCTTGGCTTGTGGTACCCAAGAAACAATGATGTCAAGCTGATAGGCTTTTCAGATGCTGACTTTGCAGGAAGCAGGGATGATAGGAAAAGCACTTCCGGGATGTGCCAATTCCTCGGAAGAAGGCTTATTTCATGGAACAGTAAAAAGTAGAATTGTGTCGCAACCTCTACAGCTGAATCTGAGTACATCTCAGCAGGCAGCTGTTGCTCACAACTTTTATGGATCAGAAATCAGCTCAAAGATTATGACTTGCAGTTCAGAGAAGTTTCGATGTATTGCGACTCCTCGAGCGCAATAGCAATTGCGAACAATCCTGTGTCGCACAGCAGAACGAAGCATATTGAAGTGCGCTATCACTTCATTCGGGAGCATGTGGAAAACAAAGATATATCTCTCTGCTATGTCCCCACGGATAAGCAGGTTGCAGATATCTTCACAAAGCCCCTAGACGAGGCAAAGTTCAGTCTATTCAAAACTGAACTCGGCATGCTGAACTATGAAGAGTGAATACTATAAGGCTTAAGGCTCTTGGATCAAGGGGGAGCATCAGCAATGAACTCAAGCTCGATCATGGATGCAAGATCTGAGGGGGAGCATGTGGCTCCAAGTGAAGTCCCAGATTTGCAGAAGCCGAAAAGGGGGAGATTACCCTCTCGGCTAAGGCTAAGGTGGCTGCCAACGTTAAGTATGCTCTCAGGAAAATGGTAATGAATTTCACTCTCAACTGAATTCTTAGTTTTTGATTTTCATTCCCATATGTTCTATTCACCTTAGCTTCTAGGGTTTAAGCTTCTTCAAATAGGGGGAGATTGTTGGGTATTGTATCCACAATGTACCTGATTTGAAGAAGCCCCATAACAAGCTAAGTTGAATAGATAATGTATTTGATGATTTTCTTCAAGATGTGCTTGCAGCTATTCCATGCTAAGTACACACCAATTTCAGGCTGTAGTGGGTCAATATACACGGGTCTGCGCAACTTAATCTCTCGTTGAGCAGATCAGTGTGTTGACTCATGTGTGCTCTCTCTATTTGAGTGTACTTATTTTCAAGTACAGGGTTGAGATAATTCAAGAGCAGAGGAGCAAGGATGGGTCAAAGACCAAGTCATGGGAAGAAAGAAGAAAAATCTTCTAAGGAAAATTCGTCGGGAATCACTAAGTGATTCATGCCGATTCGACGAGAATCACTAGTGATTCTCGTCGAATCGTCGAGAATCACTCACCGATTCATACCTACGGCTTCCGGCTGACAGTACGCATTCAATAAATCAGCTAAGGCAGAATCGACGAGAATCATTAAGTGATTCTCGCCGTATCGTCGAGAATGACTTTGCATTCTCGCCGATTCGTCGAGAATGGGCTTGATTCTCGCTGATTCCCTCTGGATGTCATGGATTTCAACTGGAATTCTTCCAAGGAAAATTCGACGGGAATCATGAGTGATTCCCACCGACTTCGACGGGAATCACCAATGATTCCTGCCGAATTTTCCTTAGGAAAATCTGCTCTGTTCACTGGACAGAATCAGAAACTGTGCGTCGTTTTCACTAGGCCGAGGGTTTTTCCTTGTGGGCCCCACAACGGTCCTTGGGGTTTGCTCGGGTATATATACATGCTTATTTTCGAACATCTACAATAACTTTTCACGAAAAAGAAAGAAGCCGCCGAGCGTAACCTAGCCGATCGCGGAACTCCTTCAGTCGCCGTCGCCGCTCGCTAAGTTGTCGTCGTCGCTGATCTTAGAGGTCATCTTTGATCGTACGGCGATAGGACTGAGGCTAAGCTTAGCATCTCACGTTTCTATCTTGAGATCCTTTGTCTCTTGATTTATTGAGCGGGAATATTTCTCCCCTCCGAATCGATTGAGACGATCGATCCATGTAAGATCGTTGGTAGACCTTGCTAGCTTCGTCAAGAAGTTTGGATCTACAAAACATCGCCGCCGCAATCCTTTACCGCCGCCGATCTCGGGAAGATCCTCTCCAAGAGAGTGCTCTGATCATGGACTCTTCGTCTTCATCAAGAAAGCTTCATTGAACGAAGAGGGACATCGGGTTCTCCAAACGTAGTTTGTATTTCTTGTACATTCTATTTTAACTTTGTTGTAAAGGAACTTTGATTCCTCGTTGTAAGGGTTGGGTGCAACCCGTGGTAGAGGAGTAGTGACTCCTTCGGGTGGAAGGGTTTCTTCCATAGTGTTAGGATTGGATTTCAATCTGTTTGGTGAAGTGACCGAGTCATCCCTTGTTGGGAGATAGGTCGAAGGGGGAGAGTGGACATACCCAAATTGGGGAACCACTATAACTGCTTGTGTGTTTCTGTGTTGTGGTTGTTTTTGTTTTCTTGTGCAGATTAATTTTTAATTCTGCAAAAGTCTGCAAATCACCTATTCCCCCCCCCCCTAGGTGAAGATAGTTGCCACTAGATAACTTTCAAGATGAACTGGTCTCCTCTCTAAGCGGGGGTATTCACCGATACTTGATACGATGACATGATTGTCTGGCCTCCGATGAATCTTGTCTTCCTTAATCAGAGGTGTCTCTTTTGGATGATGTTCTTCTGCTTCGGTACCTGCATGCCAACTCATCGGTGATGAGTACTTTTGAGCTGGGGAGGATTGATGGAGACGGAATCCCCCAACATGTTGAAGATGATGACGACATGCACGCAAAAGATCCTTCTCTGTCTCCAACCAAAGGCTTGCAGCGCCATGGTGACCTTGTAGAGAGATACTACAATCTCCTCCCTCGGCGCAAGACATCCTACTAATATTTAGTTGGATTTATTGGATATTTTGTGAGCATTTTTATTTCATCATGTTATGTTTAAACATTGCAGTGTTTTTATTTTTATCTGGGTTGCATGAAGCTTAATATTGTTGTGAGCCTATATAAGGCCATGTTATTGTTTTTTTATTAAGTTGAATGATAAGAAAGAAAACCCTAATTGGGTTTCCCTCCTCTTGATATCTTCCCCCTCCTTTCAAAAATTTAGGCCAAGCCTCTCTCCCTCTCCAAGCCGTCGGCCCCTCTCTCCTCTCTCTCAAAGTTTCAGCCACCTCAACTCTCCCCTCTCTCAAAATCGTCGGCCACCTCTTTCTCCCTATCAAAACCGCCACCCCCCATCTCTAAACACCCCTTCCTCCAAACCACCGGCCACCCCTAGATTTTAGGGTTTCGGCCAACACCCAAAATCGCCGCCCCACCTCTTCCTACTTGGAAATAATCTGGCCGGCCTACTCCTTGAAGAATTCGGCCAAGGAGCATAGAACCCACCGTCTGAACAAACTACGATGTGAAGCGAAGAAGGCGAACGAGTTTTCTCTCCAATCGGCGTGACTTCGGCGGAGCCGTTGAAGAGCGATCCAAGTTAGAGAAATCTGAATCATCCATTCCGATTGGGTAACGAAAAACTTCTAACTTTGTGTGTTCTTCTTTTCTAGATTTTATTTGTGGTGGGAAATTTTAGCGTTGATCCATTATAGCCGTAAATTATTTGTGGTTTTTCTCCGATCGATTTGGTTGTCTATCTTGATTGAATTAATTTCGAGAGGATTGGCGAACCTCATTGTCTTTTTGTTGTGAGAGATCTACCATTTCTGAATCGTAATTTTTGGTAGACCTCTTTTGGTACAACATTCGCTCGATCGGACCGGGTGGGTTCTTTTAGCTTTGAAATAATATCGGCCTATAAAGGTTATTCGATCTTAAATGGTTTGGCTACCCGTACGTTAGCATCTAATTGATAAAATTGCATAACATGTGTTCTACGTTGAAAGTCCGTGCGACTGTAGAATTTGATCATAGAGAGGTATTCGTGTTTATTTCGTTGATTTTTCGGTGTCAACGTGTGGTCCTGCATCAAGCGGGATCTTCCGCTAACCTATGAAAGCCATACAAGTAAGTCTTATAATTCGAAGAGAGAGATTAAAGGGACAAGGCGGAATGGTACCTTTGCTGGTGGGAAAGAGAGTCGAGATCTCGCCGCAAGAACTTGACGTTTAAGTTCTTGGTCCCGTAGATGGTAAGGATGGTTATCTCGTATCCCCCAAGTGTCGGAGGCCTGTAAGTCGCCTCATCATATTGGACCAGCGAGAGGGGAACATCGCCGAAGTTCCCTGATACGAAAACAAACTTCTGAGCCCAGTTGTAATTCTTTTTTTAAAGACCGCTGTTCTTAATCGTCTGCCCCGAGAAGAAGATGATCCCACTTTTGGCTAGGAAGTTGAATAGTTTCTGGAAGATGGAGAAATTGAACTCAATCCTTTCCGTGCTCATATAAAAGGTGAAAGCCATTAGAAGCGCAACAGAGTTTGGATTGAGTTAGGCCAGGACCACTCCATATTACTGGAGCGCCTGACGCACTTCCGGCCAGAGGGGGAGGCGGAAAGGTACCACAAAGTGCTCCAGCGGATGGCAAGCTCACCTTCCTGCACCTTGTCTTCACTTATGAGGTTATGCGTGACGAACTCAGACATAATATAGTTCGCGACTATGGAAGCATACTCCGCCCCGATTAAGCGATAAGGGGGAAGTCGTGCTCGATGAAGTTCTCTGCAACCTTGGTACATCACTCGGTCTCGCCTGGCATTTTGTAGAAAGGAGGAAAGGGAGAGAAAAATCGTGGACGAGAGGCTTGAGGTTGCAGAAGTGGCAAGAGAGAGAGAGGAAGAATGGGGAGGACAAAGGTTCGGAATCAAATGGAAGTAAATGTGGTTGATAAGACAACCTATTTATATAAAAATGCGGTAATCATGAGATTTTTCATAAAGACGGAAGTGCGGATATCAACTTTTATTTTTTGACGCTTCATATTCCTCCCCACCCCGCCGACGCTTCCTGTACCTGCAAATGGCGAGATCCTCTGGGAGGGATCCCAGGTAATACCAAAGGAATGACAAGTATAAGAATTAAGCATGGCGCGAGAGCTAGGCATTTAGCAAGATAGTAAGAACGGCGTGAAAAAGAAAGGTCAGATACAATAGGCCTCTCACAGGGCGAGAGCCATAATAAAATGTACATTGTTTATTGCATAAGCGCAAAAAGGGGTACATGGTGAGAAGGGTAGGCCAAGAGGTTGGGGTAAGAAGGAGAGAGAACCAGTGGGCTCAGTATTGTTCCCGCCGCCAGTGACCCTGACCTCACCTCCCTGTCAACGGTGGCACTCGCGTATAGTAATAGGTTATCAAGACAGTGAGCTCCTGGTGGACCAGGCAATGTTGGTCCCGAGCCCGCGCGATGTGCCTTCCGGGAGAATTCTCCTCACATAGCCTCTCAGGCGCTCCGTCTCGCCAAGAAGGTGCGTATAATCCCGCTCGATCACGCATAGACGCCGCTCAATTGATGTCATGAGGGTAGTTTCCCGTAAGGTGTCCTCTTGCCGCATCCAATTGAGCTTCGACAGGACTTAAACTATTCTCTCCATCTGCTTCTCAGTATCTAAGGTGGCTTAAAGGAAGCTCACCATCTTGCTTGGGGAAGGCGGTGCTGAGATCACCTCCTTATCTGTGTCAGGCTCCTCCACAGTCTCCAAATGATCTGGTGAGGGGGCTATGTCAGGGCTAATTTAGGGGTAGGAGGAGTAATCAAAGGGCGAGAAGGGGCGGTATTTTCCTGATTGCTAGTAGGAAGACCCATGTTGAACTTTGAAAGGTCTCCCAAGGATTGGGCGGTGCAGTTTTCCCTGACCTGGGGTGAAGGATTCCTGCCCCAACAAGTGAGTCTCGGCCAGAGGTGAGAGGGATGTGTCCTCCTCATTTGGTAAGCAGGAATCTTGCGCTAGAATATGAGACTTACCAGCAGCTCTCTTGAGCGAGAGGGGAAGGCCAGTCTCTGGATCGATAGGTTCCTTGGCGGCGGGAGACCTGGGCCTCGGGATAATGATACCCAAGGTTCCGGAAGTAGGTACTGTAGAAAGCTATATATGTAGAAGAAGAATAAATAAGCAAGTTAAAGCGAAATCTAGGCAAGAAAAATACCGGAAGAAATCACAGGCCCGACTGGGGTAATCGGTGGGGAAACCACCGAGATCGTCTGTAAGTTTTTATCGGGAAGCCAGGCTGACTCCGTATTTGTCACAGAAGATTCGGCAACGCCATCTTGAACCGTCCCCTGCGAGAGAGGTAGTATATCAATAAGACAAGCCCTCTTCGGGGTTAGCGCTAAAATGCAGGGGAAGAAAAGAACCTCTGGCAAAAGATCAGGCTCCTTGTGGGTAGGCGTTGGGGTCAGTGAGGCAGGCTCATTCCAAGAACGGTATCGCCGAACTGACTTGGCCTTCATCTGCCAATAAGCTGAGACTGTCAGCATCTTTCCCTTGTGCTAGGGAACGAACCCAGCATAGTTGGTGAGAGCTCTCACCTGAGCAGCGGCGAGGCGGTCCAGAACCTCTTGTGAGAGCGGTTTCGTGGATCATTTGGCATAGATCTTCAAAGTAACGTTAGAGCTCAAGTGATAAGCAGTAGAAGGATGAAAAGTGTCTTGGAGACATGCCCTGACATATATATATAGGGCCAAAGTGGGACCAACAAAAGAATCCCTTCCAGGTCAGCAAGCACTCACCGAATATTAGGGGTTGTACTTTTCTTTTCGAGCGTAGGACTCGTTCGCAAAGAGTGTGGATTGTGTACAACCCCGTATTCTCTGAGTGGGTCTTTTCCCCAGGGAAGGTAATTCAAGATCCTTTCGCCAGGGCAGGAAGAAAGGATTTTGCCTGGGTAGGAGGAAAGCCTCCGGGGTGGGCAGAATGCTTTTTGAGTTAAGGCGTTGAGTGTAGCTCTTACTCTCGATAGTCTCAACGCTTTCTAAGCTAAGGAATTTAGTGTAGCTCCTTTAATCGATGCTCCCAATGCTTTCTGAGTTAAGGCATTGAGTGTAGCTCTCGCTCTCAACGCTTTCTGAGTTAAGGTGTTTAGTGTAGTTATCGCTCTCGACACTCTCAACGCTTTCTGAGCTATGGATTTGAGTGTAGCTTCTTCACTCGATGCTCTCAATGCTTTCGGAGTTAAGGCGTTGAGTGTAGCCCTCGCTCTCAATGCTATCAATGCTTTCTGAGTTAAGGCATTGAGTGTATATCTCGCTCTCGACGCTCTTAACGCTTTCTGAGCTAAGGCGTTGCGTGTAGCACCTTCACTCGACCCTCTCAATGTTTTTTGAGTTAAGGAGTTAAGTGTAGCTCTCACTCTCAATGTTCTCGGCATTTTGTAAGTTAAGGCATTGAGTGTTGTAACACCCCAAAAACCCTAAGTCCCAAAAATGGGTTCAGGCTGGGTGACACGGCCTGGGACACGGGCGTGTCCAAGGGTGTGTCAGGTGCACACGGCCTGGGACACGGGCGTGTCCCAGGGCATGTCCTGCTCGGGCGGCATTGAGTGGAGTGGTGTTGAGTGGAGTGGTGTTGAGTTGAGTGGCGTTGAGTGGCGTTGAGTGTGGTACACGTCCTGTGACATGGGTGTGTCACAGGGGCGTGTTGAGCACACGACCGAGGACACGGGCATGTGCCTTAGTCGTGTCCTTCTCGGGTGTATCGGCCTTGTGTTGATGTGGTGACACGGACATCCACACGGCCGTGTACTAGTTTACATGGGCATGTTAGGGAGTGATACGGGCGCGTCGTGGCCCGTGTTCTATTCCAGGTTGAGTCGGTTCCTGAACCGCTCAAGGAACACAGCCTGTGACACGGGCGTGTCACAGGCCGTGTAAGCTCTATTTATATGCTTTTCCAAGCAGATCTTGGCCGTTTGTTTCCTTCTATTTGGATCTTGTGGTCCTAGATCTTCCCTGCTCTGATAAGGCCGAGAATGGAGATGAATATCTCATTCTCATCTTAGCCTTTTTCTTTCTAAGTGAAGAGAGAGAGGAGAGCAAGGAAGGAAGAAGGAGAAGCTTTTCGACCGCCGGTGGAGCTTCAGCGGTCCGTTTCGAGAGCCGAGTGCAGCGTTGTGGAGGCAAGGCCGCCGCGGTTGTTTCCATCTGGCTAGTTTTCCATGGCGCCGAAGCGATCGTCAAGGGTAACGGTCTTTCTTCCTTGGGCAGGTGAAGCCCTTTGTTTATGCATGTATATGTATGGAATCCTCCATCAAAAGATGGAAGAGCGTAAGTGATTCCAGTTGTTGAGTCTGCATCTAGAGACGGAACTGTATAGTACGGCATAGGCATGCAGTGTGAAGCCAATCTGGATGGATGTCTGGATTGGTGATGCTGCGAACCGGAGAAGACTCCGTGTATACATCGGTTACCTTACGGAGATGGTGAGGACGTTTGTGATGAGCTTTGTATAGCTCCGTTGGTTGTATGCTCGGTTCAAGCTGTATTGATGGAATGGAAAACGGCACTATGTGCCGGTGTTGAGGAGGAATGCGTGAACCTCTGAGTTGGTAGGATACCCACCAAGTTCATTGATCGGATTGTTGTAAGCAAACACCTCTGAGTGGATGGGCATGAGAGGTCATCAACAGGGGCTTGGCGGCTGTTGCCCATAGCCAACAAGTTAAGAACCTCTGAGTGGGTGGGCCACCCAACAAGTTCCATGGTAGGATCGGGTGAGCGGTCGATTGGTAGCAATGCAACGGGGCGATTTCCCTAGGCTTGTTACACTATGTGGGTAGGTCGACTGATAGCGCTCATAATTGGTTATGAGGTGCGTGCCTCTGAGTGGACGGGTGCGTGAGGTCTTCAACTAGGGTTTGGAGGCTTAGGACCGGCCAACAAGTAAACACCTCGAATTGGTAGTGGAACCATGAGGAGCTTGGTACACCGTAAGTGTGCCCTAAGTGCATGGGACGTCTGGCACGAAGTCCGGCATTTGTGATGGTAATGTGTGATGGATATATGTGTTGAGATTGGATTACATGCAGGAAAGGAACCACTGCCCCGGGTAAGGGGTAGGGTTGTTATAATTGGTAAGCTGAATGCTGACCATTGCTTTGTTTGTCACCCCTGAGGTGGATGTATATATGCAGGTGCTGCCCTTGTAGATGTGGAAATGGATTGAGCGGGCTGAATCCCTTGCTGTTGTTGTTAGTCCCTCGAAGGCCATGCGAAGCTTTGGATTTCATGTGTGGCCGGCCTGCGTACCGATGTATGAAGTCGTATGTTTGTAAAGAGAAACTTGTAAGGCCTTAAGGCCGTGAGCGGTATGCTTGTTTACATTCCTGGTCTTGTATATAAATGAGGTATTTATATATTAGTGGACATTCGATTGAGTTCGTGCAACTTGTAAGCTTTCGTTTGAATTCTCTGAGTTAGGATGCGTGGTATTTTGGTATTAACTTGTGACCTTGCCGTCTGTTTGTGGCATATAATGTGGGGCCCTGGCCGGACCTTCTATTATTTGTTATTTAACGGGTCGGGTTGTTATATTTTGGTATCAGAGGCCCTCTCGGTTTTCCTCTTTCGAATTCGTGGCTGAATTCTTTTGTCGGGTGGCACGCACGTTTACGTGCGAACCGTTTTAACATAATTGAACTCAAGAATGTCCACTAGGAATGTGCGCGTGTGTATTCGGTATATTTGTCATTTTGGATTGGGGGTTTATTATTGATATCTTGTTCACATGTAGGTGACAAGAAGTGGAGTTGGGCAGTCTGAGACCCAGCGTTTGGATAAGAGTGCGGCACCAGCCGAGGTGCCCACACCTCCTCCTTCTGCGGAAACTGTATGTCTAGTTGCGGAGGTGGTATTTGCCATGATTCAAGCACAACCTGTTAGGCAGGCAAGGCCTGTCGTGGAGCCAGTTCGGGTTGGTGCAAGGCAAGAGCAGGTGGAAGCACGAGTGGACGAGCGAGCGACTGACGTGCAATTGAAGCGGTTTATGGATTTTCATCCACCTACGTTTGTCGGGGCGCATTCCCCAATGCAGGAAGATGATTGGCTTGCAAGAGTGAAGCGGATCCTGACAGCGCTCAGGATTGATGAGGGTCAGAGAGTGACGTTAGCAAATTTTTTACTGGAAGGAGAGGTGACACTGTGGTGGGATGACGTCGAGATGCACCAGTTGGCAGGCAGAGGCCTGGGTGATATTTCGATGGACGAATTCTCCAGGTTTTTTTGGGAAAAATATTTGCCAGTATCGCGGAGAATTTCTATGGAGACCAAATTTCAACGTTTGGTGCAGGGTGAAAAGACTGTGGATGACTACCTACATGAATTTACCAGGCTGGGATGTTATGCGGGGTCGACTTTTGCGGAAGAAGCGCGGAAGACGAATAGATTTTATGAGGGACTCCGAGATGAGTTGAGATTGGCGCTTCCGAGTTAAGTGAACCAAGCCTTACAAGCCTTAGTAGATACAGCCTGTGCGCTGGAAAAAGATTTGAAACGAGTACATGATAAGAAGAACTTGGCGGCGGACAAGTCGGAGTTCAAATTCCCGCAGTCCAAACAGTCAGAGTTTAGGAAACGGGATAAGAAGAGATTCAAGCCTGTTGAACAAACGTCTTCGGATGTTGCTTCGGGCGCGACGTTTGGTCAAGGATGTGTTGAGTCGCGTACCTGTTTCATTTGTGGAAAGCAGGGGCATATGGCCCGTTACTGTTGGAAAGGCCCGTCAAAGAGTGAGCAAAAGCCAGGAGCATCCTATGAGGAAAAGGGTAAGGCAGTGGCGGAATCATCTGCATCCCGAGCGCCACCGCGAGTGTACAATCTCGGAGTGCAAGAGCCGTAAAGCTCACATTATGAAGTACAACAGCCTCGAGTGTTTAACCTGGAGTTGCAGGAGGTTGTTAAGAAGCTGCTTAGAGACGCGGATGAGCGGAAATAAAGTGGAGAGTACACTTTATTGCTTTTTGTTGTTGTTGTACTTTGTATCTTGTATGTGTGTCTGTGCAAACACTTTTGTTGGTGCGAGAACGTGGGGAGCGTAATCCTTGATCATCATGTGTATTTTTACCAAGGAATGGTTGTATTGTTGGTTATGTTGCGCTAAATTTCAGGACGAAATTTCTATAAGGAGGGGAGGATTGTAATACCCAAAAAACCCTAAGTCCAAAAAATGGGTTCAGGCTAGGTGACACGGCCTGGGACACGAGCGTGTCCCAGGGCGTGTCAGGTGCACATATCCTGGGACACGTTCGTGTACCAGGGCGTGTCTTGCTCGGGCGACATTGAGTGGAGTGGCGTTGAGTGGCGTTGAGTGGAGTGGCGTTGAGTGGAATTGAGTATGGTGCACGGCCTGTGACACGGACGTGTCACAGGGGCGTATTGAGCACACAGCCAAGGATACGGGCGTGTGCCTTAGCCGTGTCCTTCTCGGGTGTTTCAGCCTTGTGTTGATGAGGTGACACGGCCATCCACACGGCCGTGTACTAGTTGACACGGACGTGTCAGCGAGTGACATGGGTGTGTCGTGGAACGTGTTCTGTTCCAGGTTGATTCGGTTCCTCAACCGCTCAAGGAATACGGCATGTGACACGGGCGTGTCACAGGCCGTGTCAGCTCTGTTTAGATGCTTTTCCAAGCAGTTCTTGGTCGTTCGTTCCCTTCTATTTGGATCCTGTGGTCCCAACTCTTCCCTTCTCTGATAAGGCCGAGAATGGAGATGAATATCTCATTCTCATCTTAGCCTTTCTCTTTCTAAGTGAAGAGAGAGAGGAGAGCAAGGAAGTAAGAAGGAGAACCTTTCCGACCGTCGGTGGAGCTTCAGCGGTCCGTTTTAAGAGCCGAGTGCAGCATTGTTGTGGCAAGGCCACCGCGGTGGTTTCCATCCGGCTAGTTTTCCATGGCGCCAAAGCGATCATCAAGGGTAACGGTCTTTCTTCCTTGGGCAGGTGAAGCCCTTTGTTTATGCATGTATATCTATGGAATCCTCCATCAAAAGATGGAAGAGCGTAAGTGATTCCAGTGGTTGAGTCTGCATCTAGAGCCGTAACTGTGTAGTACGGCATAAGCATGTTGTGTGAAGCCCATCTGGATGGATGTCTGGATTGGTGATGCTGCGAACCGGAGAAGACTCCGTGTATACATCGGTTATCTTACGGAGATGGTGAGGACGATTGTTATGATCTTTGTATAGCTCCGTTGGTTGTATGCTCGGTGCGAGCTGTATTGATGGAATGGAAAACGGCACTATGTGCCGGTGTTGAGGAGGAATGCGAGAACCTCTGAGTGGGTAGGATACCCACCAAGTTCATTGATCGGATTGTTGTAAGCGAACACCTCTGAGTGGATGGGTATGAGAGGTCGTCAACAGGGGTTTGGCGGCTGTTGCCCATAGCCAACAAGTTAAGAACCTCTGAGTGGGTGGGCCACCCAACAAGTTCCGTGGTAGGATCGGGTGAGTGGTCGATTGGTAGCAATGCAGCGGGGCGATTTCCCTAGGCTTGTTACACTACGTGGGTAGGTCGAGTGATAACGCTTACAATTGGTTATGAGGTGCGTGCCTCTGAGTGGACGGGTGTGTGAGGTCTTCAACAGGGGTTTGGAGGCTTAGGCCCGGCCAACAAGTAAACACCTCGAATTGGTGGTGGAACAATAAGGAGCTTGGTACACCGTAAGTTTTCCCTGAGTGCACGGGACGTCTGGCACGAATGCCGGCATTTGTGATGGTAATATGTGATGGATATATGTATTAAGATTGGATTACATGCAGGGAAGGAACCACTGCCCTGGGTAAGGGGTAGGTTCGTTATAATTGGTCAGCTTAATGCTGACCGTTGCTTTGTTTGTCACCCCTGGGGTGGATGTCTATATGCAGGTACTGCCCTTGTAGATGCGGAAATAGCTTGAGCGGGCTGAAGCCCATGCTGTTGCTGTTAGGCCCTCGAAGGCCGTGTGAAGCTTTGGATTTCATGTGTGGCCGACCTGTGTGCCAATGTATGAAGTCATATATTTGTAAAGCGAAACTTGTAAGGCCTTAAGGTCGTGAGCGGTGTGCTTGTTTACATTCCTGGTCTTGTATATAAATGAGGTATTTATATATTAGTGTACATTCGATTGAGTTCGTGCAACTTGTAAGCTTTTGTTAGAATGCTCGGAGTTAGGATGCGTGGTATTTTGGTATTAACTTGTGACCTCGCCGTCTGTTTGTGGAATATAATGTGGGGCCCTGACCGGACCTTCTATTATATGTTATTTAACGGGTCGGGTTGTTACAAGTGTAGCTATCTCTCTCAACGCTTTCTGAGTTAAGGCATTGAGTATAGCTCTCACTCTCAACGCTCTGAGCATTTTCCGAGTTAAGGCGTTGAATGTAGCTTTCACTCTCAATGCATTAGTATCTAGACATATTTCATTGGGCATAGGATGGTTTGCTGAGATAAGTGATGCAGGCGGAAGGGCTTCTGCCTAGGTGTATGAAAAGCCTCCCGCCTAGTTTGGTCCAGAGGTAAAATTACCGGGATGCCCTCCGAGGTCTGCATTTAGCTCCTCAAAACAATGGAGTTTGGCTATTGGCAGGCCACTCTGGGCTACATAGAGTCTTTTGGATCAGTGGAGCTACGTTGTTGGTAGACAAGATTTATGGATTCTATAAATAGACCCATAGGATATCTCAGAAGGTAAGCTTTCTCATTTTATGAAGTATTGTAGCGCATTCTGAGGTATCCTTAGCTCAGCACTTGGCTAAGGAGGGGAAGCACTCTGAGATCTTCCGGGTTAGTGGAGGGACCTCTGTACTGAAGTCCAGGGTTAGTTCATTGGTTCCTTATGGCTTGTCAGGGGTCTCCGTTCGAAGAATTCTTCACAATTCGTCGAATGCCCCCTCTCCCTTCTCCGTTCGAATAATTCTTCCCAATTCGTCGAATGCCCCATCTCCCTTCTCCGTTCGACGAATTCTTCCCTATTCGTCGAATGCCTCTTCTCCAATCGACGAATCCTTCTCCATTCGACGAATTCTTCCCTTCTTCCTCAAACTCCTCCTGCTCATTCTGATGCAGGCTACGCCTACGCGAAGCTAAAACTAAAAATAACAAAACTGAAAGCCTAAGGGGAATTTGAGCGAACACCAAACGAGCATCTAAAACAACCTAAGAGGCATTTCAACGAACACGTGGTGTGCGTGCAAAGTTGGAAATTTCGGCAGCATTTCGTTTGAAATTGCGCGATCTCACAAATGGGAAGTTTCCACCCAAACCTGCATGAACATACACATTCACTAATAGCATATCCTAACCATACATCTAACATCGCAACACATCATTTCCATCCACAACGAGGGCGTTCCGGACTAAAGCTTCGATTCGGAAAATAGTCCAAGCTACAACCCTCAAAACAAAATCATACGAGGATATACCAAATCCTCTTGATCTGCTCGAAACCAAAGGCTAAACAAACCCCGGCTTGCAAACGTCCAAGGGGACCTACCCTTACGAAAATCTTTGCAAAAATTCGGTTGAATACAATACAACTTCAGATTTTTGTAAATGCTAGTGGCTCAATATTTAGGATAAAACTTTGAAATCAAATGTCTCCAAATGCTCACACATACAAGATGAATATCACACAAAAGTTAAGGGATAGGAAATCGTTACCCAACTCCGAGTTTAGAGGGGAGGAGAAGAGGAGGAGCAAGAAAATGTAGGAAGAGTCACACTTCCAAAAAGGGGGTCACCGGAGTCGCACCGGATGAGGTAGAGCCGAGCCGCCTTCGTCGGAGTCACACCGGAGGAGGATGGAGGAAGCCGGAGCAGCAAGGAGCCACCCAAAAGGGGCGGCGGCAGCAGCCGTTTGGCACTCCTGGGCGTCGGGTTGGGGACTTCGGCCAGGCCGAGAAGTAGGAAAAGGGGGGGGGGGGGCTTGAGCAAACCGTGAGGTTCTAGGTTTTCTTTTTTTTTTAATCTTCTTCTAATCTTCCCCTACTCCACATACATGCATATATATAATGAGCTACACCACTCCATCACCCTCCATCTCATCAAAATCAAATCCTAGCCACCTAAAATATTTGTTTTAACAAAATTAAAAACATATAATAAAACTTATAATTTTAGGACCTAAAATTATAAGTCTAATAACTTTTAAAATGAAAATTAAGGTTATGAGTATAATATTATTTCAACGATGAAATAACATTATATTCATAACGAAGAGACGAAATGTCGTGGCGGTGGCGGCGACGGTTGCGGTGACGGTTGCGGTGACGGTTGCGGCAACGACCATTGCGGCGACGTTTGCGGCAACGACCATCAAAGTCCTTGAACATGTAGCGGCGGCGAGCACAAGAGAGATCCATGTCGACACGAGCAACTGGCGGAGCATCCTCGCCAACAATCCTCCCCCGCTCAAAATCACTCATCACCGATGAGTGGCCATGGAGGGAATAGCAGGAGGCGGCAACATCCACCAGTAGCGTAGCAGGAGCGGACATCCACGAGGCAGGACAAGCAGTGCGGGCATCCGCAATAGAACATAACCTGTCAAGGCCAAGCACAGCAGGAAACCTCATAGGTGCGTCAGCATAAAGAAAAACAGCACAGATCTTACCATCCAATGCGAGAACCAGTAAACCCAAATGGAAGAGCGACACGGGAAAAATCTCACCTCTCAACCCACGAGAATTTGAAGTGGAAGAGAGAAACGTCGGAGAAAGCCGCTCATATGGAGACCAGATTTGCAAAATTAAATTCGAAAAATTGAAATGCGGTGAAAAACCGATTGCATCGTAAAAATCCAAAGAAATTGCATTAAACCCAAAATTCTTGAAAATCTCGAAAGGGTCGGCGCTCCAATGTAATACTTTTGTTACGGAACCCGAAGGTATCCACTCGGGGGCTAACCAGACTAAATTAGAATCAACAATTCCGCAGTCAGATGCTCTCGATTGTGAACGGGCGTGGAAGTGATGCAACTCATAGACACTGGCATAAGGCGATGATATGTTTACATGCAGTTCGTACCAGGAGGGACGAAAGATAGGTGCAAATTGATTTGGCGGGTAACAATGTCGTGAGAACACCAAATCAATAGGCACAGTCACCGTGAAATCATACGCAGTCGCAAAAGAAAACATGCCCGCCGGCGGATACTCACTAATACACAGCTCACTAGACATCTCAAGCGGAGGGGCTAATAACGACGGTTTAACTACGCGGATTGGACTAAATAAAATCAAGTCGCGTCCTAACAAGTCCGCTAATCGATCCAAACGTACGGCTCCCTCGCAAAGTAAATCTTCCAACTCAGTAGGTACGTCAGCTAACTCTGGGTCATCGCTCGGTTCCTCAACGATTATTAGGATCAGCTCGTGAGCATCTAAACGAGGGACCAACGCTAGTGTAGGGGGTATCCAAGTAGGTATATCATAAAAGCGTAGACTATGACTAGCGGATCCATCTCCTAAAATGATATCAAATGTAGGCACACAAGCAGGAGGGAGGGTCGGTAAAATCGAACCCGGGACTAAATCCAAATCCAAATAAATCTCACGCAATGGTGACTCAATCAAGGGACACTCATCCGGGAAACTCACGTCCGGGCAAACATCAGAATAATCGTCCAAGGATACCCTACCCTCAGGAGGAAACTCATCCAAAATAATAACTGAGAAATCCTCAATCTTTGGCTCACTCGACATAGGGATCATAGACTCGAGAGGGTACTCACTAGTAGGGTGAACAGAAATATCACTAACAAGACATGTAGTGGCTAAAGGGGTACTCTCACAAGTCAAAGCCTCATCAATATCCCAAAAATCATCATCCAAGTCGCTAGGATATCCAGTATTCTCATCGTCAGAAAAATCGGCAGAATCAACGGGCACTATCGCACATGCCAGGATACTCTCATCTAACTGGACATCCTCAACAAAATCAGGAGATACCACACAAATGTCCAGATCAGGATCAGCAGCAATCTCAAAAGTAGTCTGGGGTGGCTCCGAAGTGGAGACTAACATAGCTGAAGCCCTATGCTTGGTGGGGCAGGTCACGGCGTAGTGGCCAGTCACACCACAAGCATAAGATAAGGCATTCTCCTTGGCAACCTTAACTGGCTTCCTATGCCTAACCTTCGACTGGATAACATCCCTAGTCGAGATAACAACAGATGGTGGAACAGGGGACCCAGCATGCTCTGGTTCCCGCATGGCCGGTGTAGGTGTGCTCAAGATGGGGGGATCCTTTTGGGGCAAGGATCTAATGCGAGGCCGATCATCACTCCTATAATCAGAAAGCGATCTAGTGTCCTGGCAAGGTGAAATAACATCATGAGATGTCCTCATATGGGAGTATGGGGGAACGTGCTTGCTTGGTATAGGCAAAATCTTAGGCGGCGCTACACTCGGATAACCAGAAGACTGAGAACGGCAGTATGAGGGATAATACTCATCCGTCAACAAATTCTTCATAAGTTGCCAACCTACAAGTGAGCCAACGAGGGACGGTCCAAAACGTCTCTCCTCATTGACCTAGAAAGTCAGGGCTCGACCAGATAATTGCAATCTCGCAACGGGAATCCGGTGGGGGTCCACCAGACGATATTGCTCAAAGTAAACTTCCATATCATCTACCCAACGTAAGAAAACCCGCGGTTCACCTAACCCATCGTAAGTCGGAGCAGGAATTCTAACAGGCCTAGAGGTGCGCGATGGTGGTGTCGTAATCGCTTGACTAACCGTACTGGGAGGAACATGGGTCCTAAGCTGTTGCCTAGGGGCATCAAGATGCGGTGTCGGAAGCCGACCACCAAGTTGTGCTAACATATCTCTTATGTCATCACATTGGCGAGTCATCTCCTTGCGAAGGGCACCAACCGAGGAACATGGGGGAAGGGGACTCCCAACGCGTGCCATGACAGACTAACGGAAAAATGAAAAAAATTCAAATTAGGAAAGCACTTAAAACCTTTTTTTATATATATATAACTAAAAATAAGAATTTTAAAATGAGCGAAACGTACCTAAGTGCAAGTGGGGGGTAGCTTGGCTCGAGCGGATCGTTGTCAAGTTGAGAAATTGACAAACCCGGCTCTGATACCAAATTGATGCAGGCTACGCCTACGCGAAGCTAAAACTGAAAATAACAAAACTGAAAGCCTAAGAGGAATTTGAGCGAACACCAAACGAGCATCTAAAACAACCTAAGAGGCATTTCAACGAACACGTGGTGTGCGTGCAAAGTTGGAAATTTCGGCAGCATTTCGTTTGAAATTGCGCGATCTCACAAATGGGAAGTTTCCACCCAAACCTGCATGAACATACACATTCACTAATAGCATATCCTAACCATACATCTAACATCGCAACACATCATTTCCATCCACAACGAGGGCATTCCGGACTAAAGCTTCGATTCGGAAAATAGTCCAAGCTACAACCCTCAAAACAAAATCATACGAGGATATACCAAATCCTCTTGATCCGCTCGAAACCAAAGGCTAAACAACCCCCGTCTTGCAAACGTCCAAGGGGACCTACCCTTACGAAAATCTTCGCAAAAATTCGGTTGAATACAATACAACTTCAGATTTTTGTAAATGCTAGTGGCTCAATATTTAGGATAAAACTTTGAAATCAAATGTCTCCAAATGCTCACACATACAAGATGAATATCACACAAAAGTTAAGGGATAGGAAATCGTTACCCAACTCCGAGTTTAGAGGGGAGGAGAAGAGGAGGAGCAAGAAAATGTAAGAAGAGTCACACTTCCAAAAAGGGGGTCACCGGAGTCGCACCGGATGAGGTAGAGCCGAGCCGCCTTCTTCGGAGTCACACTGGAGGAGGATGGAGGAAGCCGGAGCAGCAAGGAGCCACCCAAAAGGGGCGGCGGCAGCAGCCATTTGGCACTCCTGGGCGTCGGGTTGGGGACTTCGGCCAGGCCGAGAAGTAGGAAAAGGGGGGGGGCTTGAGCAAACCGTGAGGTTCTAGGTTTTCTTTTTTTTTATCTTCTTCTAATCTTCCCCTACTCCACATACATGCATATATATAATGAGCTACACCACTGCATCACCCTCCATCTCATCAAAATCAAATCCTAGCCACCTAAAATATTTGTTTTAACAAAATTAAAAACACATAATAAAACTTATAATTTTAGGACCTAAAATTATAAGTCTAATAACTTTTAAAATGAAAATTAAGGTTATGAGTATAATATTATTTCAACGATGAAATAACATTATATTCATAACGAAGAGACGAAATGTCGCGGCGGTGGCGGCGACGGTTGCGGTGACGGTTGCGGCAACGACCATTGCGGCGACGTTTGCGGCAACGACCATCAAAGTCCTTGAACATGTAGCGGCGGCGAGCACAAGAGAGATCCATGTCGACACGAGCAACTGGCGGAGCATCCTCGCCAACACATTCTCTTCGCCGTTCGACGAACTCTTCGCCATTCTTCGAGCCCTCCAAGAATAAAGCCTGCTGCTAGAGAACAAGTCAGGCTCTTCCATAAAGCCTGCTGCTGCCATTAATGCACGTCGCCCATACCGAGGCAATCATCATTTCCCGCTATTTTTAGTACCGAGGTCAACCTCCGTGCATGATTGGAGGCGTGGGCATATATCCTGCTCTTTGAAACTTCTATAAATTGAGCCCCACCCCTTGTGTTTTGAAGAGAGAAATTTTGGAGAGGGGAAGTGCTGCCATTTCCAGCTCTTTCTTTAGTGTTCTTCCTCTCTCCCTTCCTCATTTTTAGCCTTTCTTAATTATATTTTAGTTCTACTTTTTTGTAATAGTTTATGTTATTTCTTTAGTAGTTTACTGTTAATGCTAACCTAGTTTTCAGTCCATACAAGTGTAATAGTCTTTATTTCAAGTTGTAAGCTCTCTTTGAATTAATATAAAGTGTGTTTATTTTTTTTACTTGTCTCCATTTTATCTTCATGCACTCTTACTCATCTCTCTTCCTCCACTTCACCATGAGTAACTAATCCTCCTAGTACTCAATCTTTATGATCTGAGGATCGAGTTGATAAAGTTATGACGCTTTAGTTTACTTTTTCTTTTTAGGGTTTAGGCCTTAGATATACTCTTGAATAATCATGTTTGGAGATATATCATCGATATATATTTTCCATTTTTCTTTCCACTCTTAGATAGCCGATATGCTCATAGTTTGGAGTGAACATTCAAGAGTAAAGAGAGTTGCACGAACCCCTCGAGATAGTCATACATTAAATCTCCCGGATTGGAGTGAAATCCAATAGCGTGGTTCACAACGTAAAGAGAGCTTTAGGTCTCCGATATGGAAGAGAGTTTGGTCGGACCTTCCTAAACAAAGTTGGGCACAACTTCGAGAGAAGCTTGTTTAAGCTTTGGGAACCTCCGCGGTAAAGGACCTTTACCCTATTAAGCTTAGGTTTATTATCGCGTCTTTAATAAACTTTTTCCAAGGTGATTCTCGATCGAGTGCTTTTCTATTTCCTCATTGTAATCGCTTTTAGTAGCTCTTTATTTTACTGCAAATAGTTCTCTTTTTAGCGCAATATTTCTTTTCAAAATTGCAATTAGTTTTCTTTTAACAAACCCTAAAACAATCCTTCGATAAGATAATATTCTTCGTGTGAGTAAGATTACTCAAAAGTTCCAGAATTTTAATACGACACTTGTGTCCCCTTGCTACAATTCAATAGGTATACTTCCCTAGTTGGATTGCTAGTTCGGTTCTTATTCTGTTTGTGAATATTCTTCCACCAAGTTTTTGGCACCGTTGCCGGGGAGCAACTTTTGATAATAATTTGAAATCGTGAACTCATTACTCTTATCATTTCTCTTTCTCACCATCTTTCTTAAAAATTAAAAATTCAAAAAACATATTAACGCTCTTAATAGAAACCCACATCACAATTTTTCTGCACCACCTAACTCTCTCGAAAAGGACAATGTGGCTTAAATTCCACAATCTTGTCTAGTACCTTACGAATGCTTTATCAGGTAGCCCTTGGGAAGTTCGGGAGTTAAAGCAAAAAAAAATCTATTTCAAAAAAAGTAACTCTTTTTCTAGTTTATTTTTCTCTTCCTTTATCTTCTTTTATTCTCGTGCATAACCCACGGAAATCCATCGGATATTTTGGACTTGGACCACGAAATTGACCGTACTTTTCGAAGAAGATCGCGATTTCAAGGACCTACTCTCCAACTACCTATTGAGGATTTCGAGTCTATTTCTACTATAAGAATGGAAGAGCCCATCGTAGAGGAAGCCCTGCATAGGCTTATGTCCTATTGATGAGTTGTAAATATACCTATATTTTTGTATTATATTTAAGTCATTTTTGTTTATTTTTGTCTTTTTTTATTTGTTTTCTTTAATAAAATGGCTTCTTTTTTGTAAATATTTTCTAACTTAGTTTATTTTTGTTTTTCTGAAATTTTACAGAAAAAATATTTTTTTGCCATATCACGCCCGTTACCATGCCTATCATGCCCATGTCAGGCACTCAACGCCTTCTGCCAGTCGACACTCGACTATTTCACTGTTCAACACTCAATGTCGTCCAGACACGCCCTAGTCATGCCCGTGTCCAAGACCCGTCACGCCCGTGTCGATGTCGACACTCAACACCTTTTCAACACTCGACGCTGCCGACATAAGAACTGCCAGCTGGCCAAGTCACGCCCCCCCCCCCCCGACACGCCCGTAAAAAAGCCTGTCACGCCCGTGACCGACACGTGTCAACTCCCCGACCTTCCAGAACGAAGCCAGCCAGCCAAAGTCGCCAAGTCAAACACGGTTTTGACTGATACGCCCCCTGTCACGCCCGTGACCTAGGGCGTGTCACACCCGAAAGTTTGTTTATAAATAAAAGCTTTCGGTAAGCTTTTCTTGTCCACTTTTTGACCACTTTGCTTAGGGGAGGTGCTGCCCAAATGCATTCTAATGCTAATGTAAGGAGAATTTCTCCCCCTCCTCCTTAGTGTTTGTATTAGCTTTATTGTAATCTCTTTATATTTTAATAAAATATGCAACTTTCTTCTCTTTGCATAGTATGAAATGTTAATTTGGAAGCGCCAAAACTTAAGTGATTTTTCGTTCCCCTTTTTGTGCTTTTTATGTTTTCATCATTTAATGTTTTATAACTTAGCTTAGTTTAGGATTTTATCTGCATTTCTAGCCGTTACGCCGCCCATTTTTTTTCGTACTCCGCACATGTTTAGGTTTAGATTTCTCTTTTTAGGTTTGTTTTCATTCTTATAGTTTTATAAAAGTGTTTAAAAGATGGTTTTTAAATTTTCTTTAACTTAGTTTTTTTTAGGATCGTAAAACTTTTCGTTCTCTTTTAGCTTTATTTCCACTTTTTATGCATTTCTATGAAAATAAAAGAATGAAAATATATTCGTTTTAATTTTTCGCCAACTTCACTTTTGCGTTTATTTGCAAAACTTTTCGCTCCGTTTAATTTTTATTTTCTCTTTTTATGAATTTCTACCGTTTTCTTGCGGTAGAAATGCAGCTGTTTAAATTTTTCAGTCACTTTGTTTTTCTTATTTTATTACAAGTGTGCGTGCGTGCGTGTATGAGTTAGTTTTATAGCTTTATTTCTGTAGAGTGAGTGTGTGTGTGTGCGCATCTATTTCCGCCTACTCGTTAAGAGTTAAATGGCGCTCTGCTTTCATTTCCTGCCCACTCGTTTGAGTGGGACTTGTCTTTTTATTGCTTTCATTTTCTTCCTACTCACTTGAGTAGGAAAACTTTGTGTGTGTGTGTGTATTTCAATTTATGTAGAGTGCGTGTGTGTGTTTTCATTTCAGTAGAGTGTGTGCGTGTATGAGATAAATTTACCCCCGCCAACTCATTTGAGTCGGGATTCGCATTTACTGCTTTCTTCAGCCCTACTCGTTTGAGTAGGACTCGCAATTTTCTGCTTTCCTTTACTGCTTTATTTCCTGCTTACTTTACAGCTTTCTTTTATAGCTTTCTAGCTGAAGTGTCCCCATTCCGATGAGTCGCTAACTGCCCTGAACCCTTAATATCGAAGAGCATTGGGACAGATAAAGTAGCTTTAAATAATTAAAGGTCCTATTTTTCAGTTTAATTAAAATTTCTTAAGGTTTTCCCCGGGTTAACGACGTGTAAGACCGCATATCGATGTGCGGGGTCTATTTCTGTTATCCATACGCAACGCCGAGAGGCCGTGCGTATGGACCGATCACCCTTGGGTAAAGAGAGCTCCGTGCTAACCCTCGAGAGAGGAGGTGTGTGACTCTACCGGATTTGGTTCCTCACCCAATAGCGGGGTTCTTAGCGTAATGCGGGTGTTAAGGGAAATCCATCGTCGGACTAACGTTCGTTCGATTAGCCTTAGCGTTCAGGTGAGCGATATCCCTAGACCAAGGTGAGCTCATATCTATGGAACCTTCACGGCCGAGTCTCCGCCTTAATTAATTTTAAATTTAGGATCTCTTTTTATTAAAAGTAATTTTAGTTCAGTTCTCTTTTTGTATCGTCGCGCTGAGTTTTTTCATTGGCCTTCTGCACTTTATTTCCTGCCTTTTTTTCTCCCTCTTTTATTATTATGCTTTATTATTATTATGCATTTTTTTATATTTTTAGGTCATCTTTTCTTTTTTAAAAACAAACTAAAATATTATCGATAAAATAATAGGCATTCAGGGAAAGAGTAGAAATAGCTAAGCCGACCCCGAGAACAATACGACCCCGATATTCCTCCATACGGGAATATCCTGTACTACACGCGATAGGTGCACTTGCCTACCTTTCGTTAAAACTCGGTTTCTAATATAATAAAACACTCTTCTTTTTTATAAAATAAAATCACCTCCACTTTCATAAATAAATAAAGACCGTCGTTTTAACCATCAAGTTTTTGGCGTCGTTGCCGGGGAAAATTTCGACTTACTATTTTGAATTCCTGAAAACTATTAATTTTACCCTTTATTTCTATTTATAAATAAAATGGCCACCAAAAAAATATATATTCATAATAATAATAATAATAACAATAATAAATACTTAAAAAATATATCAAAACTTTAAAAACTTAAAAAAAAATCAGAAAACTTAAAACTTTAAAAAATCAGAAAACTAAAAACTTAAAAAAATCAAAAACTTAAAAACAAAAAAAAAACTTAAAAACTTAAAAACTTTAAAAATAAATTTTAAAAAAAAACTTAAATTAAAAAATTGATGAAAAATTCTATTTTCATAAAAAAATTTAAAATTCAAAATATTTATATATATATATATATATATCTTTCATTTTTGTTTTCTTTTTATTTGCCTTTACCTTATTTTCATCTTATTTTCAAAAAAAAATCAAAACTAAAAAAAAAACTGAAAACATAAACTTAAAAATCTAAAAAAATTCAAAAAACTAACAAAAAATTTAATTATATATTTATTTTGTCATTTCGGCACGCTTAACAGTTGTGAGCGCTAGGGGATCGCATATCGGTCACGCTCATATAACTAAGACATTAGCTTACGAGTCACACTCACTCGCGCCCTCTACCACCCGCACATTTTTGCCGAATTTATCTTTTTTATTTTTTATATTATATATTTTTGTTATTTTCTTCTAACTTTTGCAGGTCTTAATTTAACAAGCCTCCCCGAACACGTTTTCAGGGATGCTTCTTTAACTCCTGTTTTTAATTTTTTTATTTTTTTGTACATAACTGCTTAGATTTTTTTATATATATATCTCGTTCCTCATACTTAGTGAAACATTGGGGACAATGTTGGACTTAAGTATGAGGGTGTTTCTTATTTTCTTTTCATTTATTTTCTGCACCAGATCAAAACAAAAAAATTTGCAAAAATTAAAAACTTCAAAAAAATATATATATTTTTTCATGCTTTAATAATAATAATAAAAAATTTTAAAAATTAAACATCGCTCCGCTATGTTCGACTCATCGAACCAACCACAAATAAGAGTCTATTCGCGGGCGATCTTTTTTTACTTTGTAAATATTTTTTTGTAAATATTCTCGTCTCTTTCCCCTTCTCTTTCCTATCTTGTAAAAATTCTCTCTCTATTCTCGTAAATATTTCCAAAAATCAAAAAATTTCTATAACTCACAAAAAATACAAAATAAATTGCATAACCTTAAAAAAAAACAATTCCAAAAAATGAAAATAATCTTAAAATATGAAAAAATTTAGAAAAACTCATAAAAATAAAAAAACATTTATTTTGAATTAAATTATTCGAATTCCTCATTTCTTAACCTCTTTGCTCTCCAAAATAATCGTTTCGAGTTTATTTATAAGCGAATTTTAATTAATTCTTTATTTACTATTCGTTTACTAATTGTAGCTCGATAGACTTAGATTTTTGGGGTTAAGATTTTAAAGAATTTTTTATGTCTTTTTCTTATTATAGGGAACTTGTATTTCTCATTTCACTTCTTATTTTTTGAAATAAAAGCACGTTTTTATGTTAGAAAATAACATTTATGGATTTTATATTATTTCTACTTATGTTTTTAGAAACGTAGGAACGTTCAAATTAAAGATGTTGCTCTCAAAAATTTTTATTAAACTCTAGTTTTATTTTTGAAAAAAAATACCATCCACCTTTTTTTCATGCCTTACTTGGGATGATTCCCCACTCACCCTTAAAAGATCTTATGTCAATGGGGATAAGATTTCGTCCCGTAAACATAGGCACCCAATATTTAAAAAGATTATATGTTAAGGAGTAAGAGGATAAAATTCATTACTCTCATACATATTCATTGGGTTTATTTTTATTTATGAAGAAAATATTTTGGAAAATAAGATTTCATTTTCCAAATTATTCAAAAAAAATATTATTATGGAGGTTCGAGAAAAGATTACCTTGTCTCAAAAATCAAGCCCTCTTCATAACCGCCAATCCACTTAGCCTAATTTTCATGATTCTAGAATTAATCTAAATCTTTTTGAGAGCATAATTTTTAAATTGAATTATTTCCTATTAATTTCTTTTTAGCTAAAGTTTTTTCTATAATTTCAATCCATTTTTGTTAAACTAACAAAAATAATTTTCGCTTTCTTTTTTTCCATATAGAAGTATTTTTTGAAACTGTTCCTCTATTTATAACATTTTCATAAGTTAAGATTTAATTCCGAAACCCCATAAATTCATTTCGATATTTCTTATAATTAACTTAAGCATTAGTTAAATTTATGATTTTTTTTATTCCTTATAGGTTCATCTCCAACCTTTACTCTGGAATAACAAAAGCTTAAGTATGGGGGTATTTGATGAGTTGTAAATATACCTATATTTTTGTATTTTATTTAAGTCATTTTTGTTTATTTTTGTCTTTTTTTATTTTTTTCTTTAATAAAATGGCTTCTTTTTTGTAAATATTTTCAAACTTAGTTTATTTTTGTTTTTCTAAAATTTTACAGAAAAAATATTTTTTTGCCCTATCACGCCCATGACCATGCCTGTCACGCCCGTGTTAGGCACTCAACGCCTTCCGCCAGTCGACACTCGACGATTTTACTGTTCAACACTCAACGCCGTCCAAACACGCCCAAGTCACGCCCGTGTCCAAGACCCGTCACGCCCGTGTCGATGTCGACACTCAATGTCTTTTCAACACTCAACGCTGCCGACATCAGAACTGCCAGCTGGCCAAGTCACGCCCCCCGACACGCCCGTGACCAAGCCTGTCATGCCCGTGATCGACACGTGTCAACTCCCCGACCTTTCAGAACGAAGCCAGCTAGCCAAAGTCGTCAAGTCAAACACGGCGTTGACTGACACGCCCCTTGTCACGCCCGTGACCTAGGGCGTGTCACACCCGAAATTTTTTCTATAAATAAAAGCTTTCAGAAAGCTTTTCTTGTCCACTTTTTGACCACTTTGCTTAGGGGAGGTGCTGCCCAAATGGATTCTAATGCTAATGTAAGGAGAATTTCTCCCCCCCCCTCCTTAGTGTTTGTATTAGCTTTGTTGTAATCTCTTTATATTTTAATAAAATATGTAATTTTCTTCTCTTTGCATAGTATGAAATGTTCATTTGAAAGCGCCATAACTTAAGTGATTTTTCGTTCCTCTTTTTGTGCTTTTTATGTTTTCTTCATTTATAGTTTTATAACTTAGCTTAGTTAGGATTTTATCCGCATTTCTAGCTGTTACGCCGCCCATTTTGTTTTCGTACTCCGCACATGTTTAGGTTTAGATTTCTCTTTTTAGGTTTGTTTTTATTCTTATTATTTTATAAAAGTGTTTAAAAGATGGTTTTTAAATTTTCTTTAACTTATTTTTTTTTAGGATCGTAAAACTTTTCGTTCTCTTTTAGCTTTATTTCCACTTTTTATGCATTTCTATGAAAATAAAAGAATGAAAATATATTCGTTTTAATTTTTCGCCAACTTCACTTTTGCGTTTATTTGCAAAACTTTTCGCTCCGTTTAATTTTTATTTTCTCTTTTATGAATTTCTACCGTTTTCTTGCGGTAGAAATGCAGCTGTTTAAATTTTTCAGTCACTTTGTTTTTCTTATTTTATTACAAGTGTGCGTGCGTGCGTGTATGAGTTATTTTTATAGCTTTATTTCTATAGAGTGAGTGTGTGCGTGTGCGCATCTATTTCCGCCTACTCGTTAAGAGTTAAATGGCGCTCTGCTTTCATTTCCTGCCCACTCGTTTGAGTGGGACTTGTCTTTTTATTGCTTTCATTTTCTTCCTACTCACTTGAGTAGGAAAACTTTGTGTGTGTGTGTGTGTATTTCAATTTATGTAGAGAGCGTGTGTGTGTTTTCATTTCAGTAGAGTGTGTGCGTGTATGAGATAAATTTACCCCCGCCAACTCATTTGAGTCGGGATTCGCATTTACTGCTTTCTTCAGCCCTACTCGTTTGAGTAGGACTCGCAATTTTCTGCTTTCCTTTACTGCTTTATTTCCTGCTTACTTTACAACTTTCTTTTATAGCTTTCTAGCTGAAGTGTCCCCATTCCGATGAGTCGCTAACTGCCCTGAGCCCTTAATATCGAAGAGCATTGGGACAGATAAAGTAGCTTTAAATAATTAAAGGTCCTATTTTTCAGTTTAATTAAAATTTCTTAAGGTTTGCCCCGGGTTAACGACGCGTAGGACCGCATATCGATGTGCGGGGTCTATTTCTGTTATCCATACGCAACGCCGAGAGGCCGTGCGTATGGTCTATTTCTGTTATCCATTTCTGTTATCCACTCTCTATGCATTTCTATGAAAATATTAGAATGAAAATATAGTCGTTTTAATTTTTCGCCAACTTCACTTTTGCGTTTATTTGAAAAACTTTTTGCTTCGTTTAATTTTTATTTTCTCTTTTTATGCATTTCTACCGCATTCTTGCGGTAGAAATGCAGTTGTTTTAATTTTTCAGTCACTTTGTTTTTCCTATTTTTTTGTAAGTGTGTGTGCGTGTATGAGTTAATTTTATAGCTTTATTTTTGTAGAGTGAGTGTGTGCGTGTGCGCATTTATTTCCGCCTACTCGTTAAGAGTTAAATGGCGCTATGCTTTCATTTCCCGCCCACTCGTTTGAGTGGGACTTGTCTTTTTATTTCTTTCATTTTCTACCTACTCACTTGAGTAGGAAAACTTTGTGTGCGTGTGTGTGTTTCAATTTATGTAGAGTGCGTGTGTGCGTTTTCATTTCAGTGGAGTGCGTGTGTGTATGAGATAAATTTACCCCCGCCCACTCATTTGAGCCGGGATTCGCATTTACTGTTTTCTTCAGCCCTACTCATTTTGAGTAGGACTCGTAATTTTTTGCTTTCCTTTACTGTTTTATTTCCTGCTTTCTTTACAGCTTTCTTTTATCGCTTTCTAGCTTAAGTGTCCTCATTCCGATCAGTGGCTAACCGCCCTTATCCCTCAATATCGAAGAGCATTGGGACAGATAAAGTAGCTTTAAATAATTAAAGGTCCTGTTTTTCAGTTTAATTAAAATTTCTTAAGGTTTGCCCCGGGTTAACGACGCGTAGGACTGCATATTGATGTGCGGAGTCTATTTACGTTATCCATATGCAACGCCGAGAGGCCGTGCATATGGACCGATAACCCTTGGGTAAAGAGAGCTCCGCACTACTCCTCGAGAGAGGAGGTGCGTGACTCTACCGGATTGGGTTCCCCACCCAATAGCGGGGTTCTTAGCGTAATGCGGTCGTTAAGGGGAATCCTTTGTCGGACTAATGTTCGGTTGAATAGCCTTAGCGTTCAGGTGAGCGATATCCTAGACCAAGATGAGCTCATATCTATGGAACCTCCACGGCCGAGTCTCTGCCTTAATTAATTTGAAATTTAGGATCTCTTTTTATTAAAAGTTATTTTAGTTCAGTTCTCTTTTTGTATCGTCGAGCTGAGTTTTTCATCGGCCTTCTGCAATTTATTTCCTGCCTTTTTTATCTCCTGCTTTTATTATTATCCTTTATTATTATTATGCATTTTTTATTAGGTCATCTTTTCTTTTTTTAAAAAAACTAAAATATTATCGGTAAAATAATAGGCATTCAGGCAAAGAGTAGAAATAGCTAAGTCGGCCCCGAGAATAATACGACCCTGATATTCCTCCACACGGGAATATCCTGTACTACATGCGATATGTGCACTTGCCTACCTTTCGTTAAAACTCGGTTTCTAATAAAATAAAATGGTCTTCTTTTTTATAAAATAAAATCACCTCCTGTTTCATAAATAAATAAAGAACATCGTTTTAACCATCACCTATTATGCACTGCCGAATCTAGAGTGTACATAATCAAGCATAGTTCTCCTTGCTATAGCTAATAATAATTTTGAACTAAAGCGTAGCATAATTCAAATGGTGTAGCAGTATGTGCAATATGACGGACATCAAGATGAAGATATGAACGCGCATATAGCTCGCTTTCTTGAGATTTATGACACCTTTAAAATCAATGGTGTTATAAATGATGCTATTAGGCTAAGACTCTTCCCTTTCTCCCTAAGAACCAAGGCTAACCAATGGCTGATCAATCTACAAAAATAGCATCAGCACTTGGGATCAACTAACCGAAAAATTTCTAACGAAGTATTTTCCACCAGCTAAAATCGCAAAACTTAGGAACGATATTTCTGCCTTTGGACAAATAGATTCTGAAACCTTGTATGAAACCGGGGAAAGATTTAAAAAACTCTTAAGACGATGTCCCCATCATGCACTTCCTGTATGGTTGCATGTGTAGATGTTATACATTGGGCTAAATCAAAGCAAAAAGAAAATGATAGATGCAGCTTCCGGTGGTACCTTAAACCACAAAACCCCGAAAGCAGCTCTTGAGCTTTTCGAGGACATGGACATGAACACATATCAGTGGAATTTTCCTAGGTCCCGCCCAAACAAACCTGTAGGTATATTTGAAGTGGACAACGTCTCCTAGCTAGCTCTGCAAGTGGAAATTTTAAGCAAGAAGATAACGAAGATGACTGCTTCCTCCGCCCCTCAATTATGGGAATATGAACCTGTTGCCCCCGAACAAATAGATTATGTTAACAATATGCCTAGGAATGCTTTTAATAATTTTTCTGCTGTGAATTTTCCTGCATCGGTTTTTGCATTTCCGAATAGTTATAATCTCGCTTTACGAAACCACGCAAATTTTTCATGGAGTAACCCTTCGAATGTGATGCACCCGCCATAACAAAATGATTTCTCTGCACCACCTCCACCTCTTCAAAATTATCAAAAACCTCCAAGCTTGGAGGAAATGTTTTCAAAATATATGAATGTTAATGACACGACTATAAGAAGCCAAGCCAGAACTATTAAAAGTCTAGAGAATCAAGTAGGACAAATAGCTAAAATTATATCTTAGCGACCTGCCGGGTCTTTTCCTACCAATACCGAGCCAAACCCAAGAGACCAAGAGAAAGCTATAACTCTTCAGAGTGGGAAGCAAGTTTTTGGTATGGTTAGCGAAGAGCCCGAGGCAAGCTCTGCCACCGTTTTAAAAATTCCACCCTCTATTGAAAAAGAAGTTTTCACCCCTCTCTCTGTTATAGAGAAAGATCTCACTCCACCACCTATCTTTAAAAATGATCCAACTCCACCATACCCTTCTAAACTTAACAAGAAACATCAGGATGATCAATACTCCCGCTTCCTAGAAATATTTAAGCAAATCCACACAAATCTACCCATCCATGAAGTAATCTCCCAGATGCCGAAGTACGTTAAATACCTAAAGGACCTCCTGAATAATAAAAAGAAGTTAGAAAACTTATCGCATGTCACACTAAATGTCGAGTGCTCTGCAGTCTTGACAAATGGTTTGCCAAAGAAGATCAGTGATCCGGGTAGTTTTTTTATTTCGTGTGTCTTTGGTAATCTTTTTGTCAAGCACGCATAAGCCGACTTAAGTGTGAGTATCAACCTGATGCCCCTCTCATTATTCAAGAAGTTAGGAATTGGTAGCCTCAACCCCACGCATATGAGTATTCAACTCGCTGATTGATCGATCAAATACCCGTTAGGAATAGTGGAGGATGTTCTAGTCTAAGTCGACAAATTCATCTTCCTGGTGGATTTCGTAATATTGGACATCGAAGAGGACGTCGAGGTTCCCCTGATTCTTAGCCGACACTTCCTTGCCACCTCCCGAGCTATCATTGACGTAAGCAATGGCAAGCTCTTCCTTCGAGTAGGCGACGATGAAGTGACTTTCTCTATCACCCCTTCGATGAAGAACTCCCTAGGGAATGACGACTCCTGTTTTTTCTTAGATGCCTTAGGAGAAGAATCTTCCTACTACCTTTTTGAAAGTGAAAGTGAGATTTTTGATTTTTAATCTTCAACTCTTCCAAATGAATTTCTGGAAGAAACGGCCATGGTCGTGGACTCCACCCTTTCCAATTTTTCGTATAATGTTAAAGTCTACGAAGATATTATTTTTGAAAAGGAAAGAACTTCCAAATCATCGTATGAAGAACCCCCTACCCTAGAATTAAAAGAACTGCCTGAACATCTTAAGTGTGCCTTCTTAAAAAAAGATTCTAAACTACCAGTAATAGTTTTGGCCTACCTAGCTAAAGTGCAAAATGATAAAATCCTTCTAGTTTTACGTAAACATCGCTGAGTTATTGCTTGGCAGATTTCCGATATCAAGGGCATAAGCCCATCTTTCTATATCCACAAAATCCTAATGGAAAATAATTCGCGTAATTCCATCCAACCTCAGCGCCACATAAATCCCAACATGAAAGAAGTAGTTAAAGGCGAGGTTATGAAACTCTTAGATGCAGGAATTATCTATCCTATTTCAGATAGTAAGTGGGTTATCCCTGTTCATGTAGTGCCAAAAAGGGAGGGATAACTGTAGTTAGTAATGAGAATAATGACTTAATCCCGACACGGACGATGACGGGGTGGCGAATGTGTATTGACTATCGTAAGTTAAATGACGCCATCCGCAAGGACCACTTTCCCTTGTTGTTCATCGATCAAATCTTAGAGCGAATATCCGGCCATAGCTTTTACTGTTTTCTTTATAGCCTCTCAGGGTATTTTAAAATCCCCATCTCTCCCGAGGAGCAGGAGAAAACTACGTGTACTTGTCCCTCAGGCACCTTTTCTTACCGAAGAATGTCGGTTGGGTTGTACAATGCGCCAGCTACATTCTTGCGATGTATGTTAGCCATCTTTGACAAGTACATAGAAAGCATAATGGAGGTGTTTATGGATGATTTCTCTGTGTTTGGAGATGCTTTTGATATTTGTTTGGAAAACCTAGAGAAAGTCTTAGAAAGATGCGAAGAAACTAACTCGCCCAAAATTGGGAAAAATGCCATTTTATGGTGAGCGAGGGTTATTTTTGGGTCATAAGATTTCTGCCCGAGGAATTGAAGTAGATATAGCTAAGATAGAAGTTATCGAGAAATTGCCGCCACCTACAAAGGTAAAAGCTATAAGAAGTTTCCTAGGTCACGCTGGCTTCTACCACCATTTCATTAAAGACTTCTCCAAAATCACCAAACCCCTTACTCAACTCTTAGAAAAAGACGCCCCATTTGTTTTTGATGACCTTTGTCTATTTGCTTTTGAAACAATTAAAGATAAATTAATTAATGCACCAATTATGATATATCTGGTGTGGGACCTTCCCTTTGAAATTATGTGCGATGCAAGTAGTTTTGTCGTGGGGGCCGTATTAGGTCAACGCATATATAAGAACTTCCACCCCATTTATTACACAAGTAAAACACTCACATCTGCACAAGAAAATTACACCACGGCCGAGAAGGAGCTCCTAGCTGTTGTCTTCGCCTTCGATAAATTCAGACCATACATCACGCTTTCAAAAATTATTGTTTTCATAGACCACTCGGCCATCAAGTACTTACTTGATAAGACAGATGCCAAGCCGCTCCTAATACGCTGGGTCTTACTCCTCGAGGAGTTTAAATTAGAAATCCGTGATAAGCAAGGTGCCGAGAATTTTGCCACCGACCATCTCTCACGATTAGATAATCCCTATATAGAAATTTTAGATGAACATTTTTTTAATGATTATTTTCTTGATGAGAAGCTATATTCTATTAACACTTCTCCTTCCCCCTGGTTTGCAAACATTGCAAACTATTTAGTGGATCGTTTCCTCCCGAAGGAGTTTTCCTCTCAGCAAAAGAATAAATTCTTTTCTGAGTTGAAGAACTATTTTTGGGAAGACCTGCTTCTTTTCCGAGTTTGTGCGAACCAGGTGATAAGGAGATGTGTTTCTTTTGAAGAAGTACATGATATTCTAAGACACTTACTGTTGGATCAAGTGGCTAACCTTAGGGGGGTGAATAAGGTTTGCGAACGTTTATTGAATTTAAACTTTTCACACACCAAAATAATCATAGAGAAAAGAATTTATTTGCATTAAATCAATAATTAAAACAGTACAAGATGAGTATACATCAAAACTTGATCTTCATGGCGTCAAAGATCAGAGACGAAGAGAATAAAGATTATTTTGGTTTATATACCGACTAAACTATGACCGGTTGGCTCTCACCCTTTCCCTCTAGGAAAGGAGTTCAAGACCACTCTTCACCTCCACACAAGGAAGGGTCTTAGAGCCCACTGTTCACCTCCATACAAGGGAGGGTATTAGAGCCCACTCTTCACCTCCACACAAGGGAGGGTCTTAGAGCCCCGCTAGATCCTCCGATCTAGACATCCCAAATCCCGGGATGATTTGCCGCAGAATCCTTCCTGGATTCCGACGAACCTCTCCGGTCGATTCCTCCCCGAAAAATAAACAGAAAATAGAAAAAGAGTAAAAAGATTAAAAGTAAAGACGATAAGAAATTGAAGTTCTACCTCTTGATGACTTCTCTGGTGTGTGATCTACGGCCGGTGCTTGAGATCTTTGTTGGCTAGCAACCAGTCGGTTCTTAGTGGTCGATGAAGATTCTGGATCGCCAGAGTTCTTCATTCACGAACGGGAGGGAGAAGTCTTCCTTCAACTTTGAAGAAGACAAGTGGAGACGGGCGCAAGGAGGCGGCCGAAATCTAGATTTCAGAAACCCTTCGTCAAAACTCTTCTTGGAACCGTCATGACAACAGGAAACGCAGCGGCTTTTATACGTCTTCATGAGAACAGGGTACCGCCGATGGTAAGACTAGCGCCTGTGGTAGTTTTACGCGCTTGTTTTGCCAGCTGTCCTCCAAAACTAGAAAATAGTCTTCAAAACGATCTTTTGCCTTTTCATTTGAGCTAGCGCCGCGCGATAACATAGGATGTGACGTTCCTGAAAAGGTAACATATGTTTGACAAGGCTAGCACCGCGCGGTAGGTGCTACCGCCGAAATCTTCCAGAGCGCTAGTACCAAATAAATCATTCAGTTACCGCCTGCGGTAATCCAGTCACTTGGAGGTAGCGCTGAACTCGACATTTTTGCCTTCAAAACTTATCGAAGACCTAGCACGGCGCAGTAGAGCTTGCGCCAAAACCATCCAGAGCGTTAGGTCCAAATAAATCATCGTGTTTGTGCCTGCGGTAGTACTAACGCCTGGCGGTAGCATCAATATCATCCTTCTTTGTTGTTTGCACCTGACAACCTGCACAGTCTATCAACATACAGCATGATCAAATACAACCGGGGATTTGATATTCTCAAACACAGGGAATATGAAACATTGGTTCCAAAAAACTCCCCCTTTTGATAATATCAAATACCGTTCATGATAAATAATACATGAGATAGAGTGCTTATAAAAGATAGGAATTATAAGCTAACAAAGGGTTGCAGTATATATGTGGCTCTACACATTCGACTTGCTCCCCCTCTCTATGTGTTGCTCCCCCTACCTATGTGCACACAATTGAACCATGTTCCCCCTACATTTGATCTCTCCTAACCCGTGATGCATACTCATGACCAAACTCATGAACAAATTTATTCTCCCCCTTTGATAATATCAAAAGGGCGGGCAAGGCCTACACGACTTACAGGATGAAAAATAGGAGATATGATGACGTTTTAGAGAAAAAGCAGATAGTGCACACACACGGTTAGTTTTGAAACAATAAGCATAGAGGGGACCCAAAACTAAAAGCAAATCAGAGAATTAGAGACGCGCGGGTCATATAATAGAGCAAGATAGATAAAAACAAGTTTTAGATTTCAGATGAATTAGACAGCATAGACTAAACTAATCACACAATGAGAACGACTACAATGCTCGACGAGTTATGAGGGAAATAATGTTGAACAAACATTGTAAATGTCATGAGTGTAAATCGAGTGCTAGCATGTGTTGTGCACAAAACATATAGTGCAGTTTCAGTCCAATTCTTATGCATGGAAGCGTTAAATAAGTCAATCACATGTGAATGTGTAGCATCAAAAGAGAGAAAACACTAATTAGAAATATCATAGTTTACATGTTTATCTCAATCCGATAAAATGCTAACCCAAGAGAAATAAAGTGAATGATCACGTCACATGTCTACCTAAGGCATACCGAGATTTGAACTAGGGGAACTAAGCATAAGGTTTGGTCTATGCATAAGATCGAAATGACTTTTTGATCCAAGGTGCTCATCATCGCAATGCTCAAAAAGACTTATCAAGAGGAGTGATTAGTGCATGGGGGGTGTCCTTTTCATGTGATATTATAGCCACCATAGTATTTTTGATTGTTGTTTTGAGCTATCATATTTATCTCTTTTGAATATAAGGAACCCCAAGTCAATCGAAATCTACCCACATAGGTTGATACACTTTAACTTGTAGGCATAAGACTTTAGTACTAAGATTTGACCCGCAGTTTTAATCTCAATAAAGCATATGTGTGTCGTGACATTGATTATTCAACATATTTATAACGCGTTAAGATACAATATCACGAGTTATGGCATGTAGATCTATAATTTCTTCATGAGTTCTCCGTCTAGGGATGTGTGAATAGTGAAGTCATTCCCCTACTTAAATCCTCACACATACCTAGAGGCGTAGTCAACTTACACATAAATGTAATGTCGAACTCAATAGCTAAGCACTTATAAATCCAGCCCACAATGACCGGAGGAACTTCATATAATGTCGCACTTATAAAAATTAAATATACCTAGACCTTTGTTTATTAAAAAAAATATATATATATTATTGTTTTTAAAAATGGTTCAAACAAAATATAAAGATGCAACATGCACACACATAACAAACAAAAAAAACATGAAACATGAAAACACAAGTAAAATGATGCGAGCAAAGCCAAATAAAATACGGTGAACACATTAAAGGTCAACGAGAAAAAAATCAAGAAGAAATGAGGATAGCACGATAACATGTTATCCATATGACTATGAGGTATGGAGACATCCTTTGTGCTATGAATAGAGTAGTCATGAGAATATTTACGATAGACTTGATCCAAATACTATGTCATCACCCAAGCCCCGTATTGAGTGATGGATGGGCATGAGGAGCTGCATAAATGTCGTAGGGTGGGGTGTGAATCCCTTGTTCCCGCATAAGGAGCCGCTCAACCTAACACTCTTTCCCCTAGTGTCATACTACGACCAACTGGAACCCTCCCCGGTTAAGGACAAGACGTGGATTACAAGTTAGAGTCCCTAATGACGATACACCTGCGCCCCCGCTATTGTGAGACATAGTGAAAGGAGTCAAGATGATGTTTCTATTAATACCGTGGTGGCATGATTTTGGTAGATAGGACCCAGGACAGAAAGGACCATTATCGCCAGCGCTAGAGGTACCGCCCCATGGTAGCTTTGGAATATTTAAGCCTCCAGTCAATTCTCGATCCACACATTCACTCATTCCTTCTCTCAGCTGCCGACACTCTCGTTCCATACAGGTTTTCTTCCTTTCCTCAAGTTAATCACTTCTTCTCTCTCTCTCTCTCAGATTTCTAGTATTTTAGAACACAGATCAATGGGTTTTGAATCCTCACGTTTTTGAGTGGAATCCACGACGAACTTTGGGCACAAAGTCCCCCCTTTTTTATGTTTATATCATTTGATAGGGGGTTTTAGGTGAAAAAATAGGTTTTGAGACCGATCCGGTAGAAGAGGACAAAGTACAGTTTGTCACGCTACCGCCGACGGTAACACATTATCGCTCGCGGTAGGTTTTAGAGATCGGTGCAGCCTATTGATCTTCCCGTTTTTGTATCCGTTGCTGAGACAGTTTTATGTTTTGTTTACTTGCAGGAAACTGCTTCATCAAGCTCTTAATCTGCGCGCCGTAGTTTCTCAAAGAGATCACGGGTGCCGGTCTCTACCCACCCAGCCATAGATGACGCCACTGTGAGCATACCCACGATCATAGAAATTGATGAACGCTATACTCATATCTATGAGTATCTAAAGGAGTTTGGTGTGCTTGCAATTTTATCATCTGGTTCTCCCTTCTCTTCTGTCCTCACCCAGGAATTCTACAATAATCTTCGAGATCTTACTGAGATGCGCCTAGGTGGGGTGTCCAATCTTGCATCGACACTGAGATAGTCAACATCACTCACACCGATCTCGACACCATATATGTTTGGCCTCCCAACTGCCCATTCCCTGATATCGTGGAGTCCTTTGGGACTACAAGGGACTAGAGGGAGATGAACGAGCTTATTCATGGCATGGAGGGGCGTTCAGATCTATTTACCTCGGTGGACACCCTCACTACCAATGCTCGCATTATCTAGGATATCCTACGCACTCACTCATGTTCAAGGCCGGGGACACCCGGAAGGTTACGGCTGAACTATCTATGGTGATGTACTACATCCTAGCCCAGAAGCCCTTTAGCGAAACAAACATCATTCTCTCCATGATGCGATATACATTCTGCCTGAAGTCTCCTGATCGCTAGCGGGTGAACACCTTGCCTCTGAGTGGTGTGATCCAGAGCATCCTAACGGACAATTACCCGACCATTGACTGGACCGCCTATCCCATAGATAGTTTCCCACAGTCCTATTAGGTGGGTGAGATTCCCATTTCCTCATGAGTGAGGACACGGGTACCTCCATCGCAGCCACCGATGCACCGCTCAGGGTCCCTCAGGGAGGCAAGTCGGGACATCCACAGTCTGGTGGAGGAGCAAGGTCGAGAGATCAAGGCGACCACCAGAGAGGTAAAGGGAGTGAAGAAGATGCTGAAGAAAATCATTACTAAGCTTAACATCTCACCCCCATCTTCCGAAGACTAGATTCGGTCCAAAGTTTTCCCCCCTTTTTTTTAAAATTTGGACATTATTATCTCGTTTTGTAATAATTCAGGTGCACACCAAACAATGACCGTGGTACTTTAATATGTTATGTGATTTATGAACCCATGAGCTTGTTGTGATCTTTTGTTGCTTTTCTAGTGTACATGACATGTTGGCTCAAAAAAATACAACAAAAAATAATGCAAACACCGTAAAAATAGAGAGAACATTAAGCACATCGTGAAGTAGATTATCGAGTAGTTTTTTTTGAATGCGCTTCTACTTCACGCAATAGGATGGTGTTAATGGATAGGATATTTTGGTATCCAAAAGGAGCCATGCATTGCAGTTCCTTTGGGTACCCTAACATGATGTGATAAACCATGAGGAGATACTAGTGAATGTGCCCTTTCGAGTTGTATAAGTGCGTCATGTTAGACTTTGGGTCTCCATTCATACTTTGTCTTGGTGTTGTTTTTATGTTGTAAGTTTCCATGAAGATTTCTATAAGTCTTTATGTGATGATCCTCACTTGAATAATATTGCGTTGGAGGTTTAACTATATTAAGACTATTCTTCAAGTTAAAATAATCTCGCTTAATATTAGGACTCATAATGTAATAGTTTTTGACAATAAATCTACGTTCCTTTGTTTTTGAGTTGAGAGTAATTTGTTTGTCAAAGTGAGAGTGATTTCTATAGTTAATATTTTCACTCGCACTAGCTTGAGATTTTCTACTCCCTTTGATTTGCCTAACTAATGTGTGAGAGCTTATGTTCAACGTGCTTCTGGCTTTTGCTTGATATTGAAAGTTTATGGCTTGTGAATTTTTCTTAATAATTTCCTTAAGCATGTTGATTTTCATTTTCAAATCTTTATTCCTACTTTGGAGATTCACTCTAGCTTTATTGTAGGTAATTCTGCTATTCTTAAGAACGTCGACTATAGAATTGATATGTGCTTCATACTCATTTCTATATTCTTTAAACATCTCATTCATCTACTTAATATCAACTTTATAGTCTGCACTTCTAGCACAATCTCCTTTTAACGATAAGTTTTCTAGACGTAGTTTCGTAGTTTGTTCTCTTACAACGAGAAGCTCTTTCTCAAACACCTCTTGTTTTTATTTTAATGTATCACAATTTATACATGATGTATAATTTTTATCTGAAGAGCATGCAAGAGAACTGGGCGCGATTGCCTTAGATTCTACATTGACTGCTCTTAAAAGTTTATTTTCTAAACATAGTTTTAAATTATTATTTTTCTATTTTTTAATTCTAAGTTTAGCAGCATTTAGCATGTTCAAAGTAGAAATAGAATTACGCGCAGAAAAAAGGCTCGGCTATCTTACAGTGCTTTTGGATGTGGCAATATTTGAACACAAGGTTCCTTTGTCATCTTCATCTTGGCTTGATGTGTTTTACATGTCCGTATCTAGGCGTAAGTCTTCGTTCGACCCTTCACTAGGATCCATAAGGCACTGCTCTATTTCATGATCTATAGAGGCAGAACTATACGTTAACTCAAGAAATTTCTAGATATCGTATGCAGTTGGAAGCGTATAGATAAGTTTGAAGATGTCCTGTTCAAGCCCACAGAATAGACTATTCATAGCTTTGGCATTCAAATAACATTCGTGCTTATTTAAATTATTTGGTGGCTTGACACACGTCATGTTCCAAACTTCTACATCTAGTAATGTAAGGAATTTCTTCATCAGTGTTCTCCATTCATTATAATTCAATCCTACGAATAAAGTTGGTGCAGAATTATTTTCAGTTTATAATTTCTCATCCCCACTCGTCGATTCAAGGTCAGGTTATCCATTATTCCCGGTGGTGAAACCGATTTGGAGTAACCTCTCTTTGATACCACTTGTTGGATCTAGTGGCAAACCTTAGAGGGGGGTGAATAAGGTTTGTGAACGTTTATTGAATTTTAAATTTTCACACACCAAAACAATCACAGAGGAAAGACTTTCATTGCATTAAATAATAATGAAAAATAGTACAGGATGAGTATACATCAAAAATTGATCTTCATGGCATCAATGATAAGAGACGAAGAGAATAAAGATTCTTTTGGTTTATATACCGACCAAGCTATGACCGGTTGGCTTTCACCCTTTCCCTCCAGGAAAGGAGTTCAAGACCACTCTTCACCTCCACACAAGGAAGGATCTTTGAGCCCACTATTCACCTCCACACAAGGGAGGGTATTAGAGCCCACACTTCACCTCCACACAAGGGAGGGTCTTAGAGCCCCGCTAGATCCTCCGATATAGACGTCCAAAATCCTAGGACGATTTACCGCAGAATCCTTCCAGGATTCCGACGACCCTCTCCGGTCGATTTTCCTCACTGAAGTCTAAACAAAAAACAGAAAAAGATTACAAAGATTAAAAGTAAAGATGATAAGAAAATGAAGTTCTCCCTCTTGACGACTTTTCCGGTGTGCGATATACGGCCGGTGCTTGAGATCTTCGTTTGCTAGCAACGGGTCGGTTCTCAGTGGTCGATGAAGATTCTAGATCGCCGGAATTCTTCATTCACGAATGGGAGGGAGAAGGCTTCCTTCAACTTTGACGAAGACAAGTGGAGACGGGGGTAAGGAGGCAGTCGAAATCTGGAGTTCAGAAACCCTTCATCAAAATTCTTCTTGGATCCATCATGACAACTAGAAACGCAGTGGCTTTTCCACGTCTTCATGAAAATAGGTTACCGCCGGTAGTTAGACTAGCGCATGCGGTAGTTTTGCGCGCTATCCTCCAAAACTGGAAAATAGTCATCAAAACGATCTTTTGCCTTTTCATTTCAGCTAGCACCGCGCTGTAGGGCCTACTGTCGTGCGGTAACATAGGATGCGGAGTTTTTGAAAAGGCAACATCCATTTAACAAGGCTAGTGCCGCGCAGTAGGTACTACTGCTAAAATCTTCTAGAGCGCTAGGACTGAATAAATCGTTCAGTTACCGCCAGTTGTAATCAAGTCGCCTGGCGGTAGCGCTGAGCTTGACGTTTCTGCCTTTGAAACTCATCGAAGACCTAGCGCGATACGGTAGAGCTAGCACCAAAACCATTTAGAGCACTAGGTCCAAATAAATTGTCGTGTTAGCGCCTGTGGTAGTACTAACGCCTGGCAGTAGCATCCATATGAGCCTTCTCTGTTACTTGCACCTGACAACCTGCACACTCTATCAACATACAGTATTATCAAATATAACAAGTGATTTGATATTCTCAAACATAGGTAATGGGAAACATCGATTCCAACACTTACATGAAGGAACGTGTTGGAACCCCTAGTTTGGTTTGGGCTAGGTTCACTGAGTTAGGATATGATCCAATATGTATAGATCAGGGTCATAGTTGTGTCTTAGAGTCTAGTTCTAGTCCCTTAAGGCAATAGTTCAAAGGAACAACCTCCAACACTGACAGAGACTCAAGACTTAGAAGATTCTAGACTTAATAAAAAGGAGATCTGCGTTCGTCGAACTCCGGTCTACGATCGTCCTGATCAGCTCAACTAACCCAGAGACAATTCTCTGAGCTGAGCTCGACGAACTTAGATCTCAGCTCGACGATCTCTGAACATAGTAATAACTCCTATGTCAAACTTTAGTCGATGAACTAAGAACATCAGGTCGACGAACTCTGTCCTCAGGTCGACTAACACTTCAGCTCTCAGCGCCAAAATTGACTTAGCGCCACAGTTCACTCAAAGCCAAAGATCTCTCAACGCCAATGTTTACTCAGAGCCAAAGTTCACTCAATGCTCTCAATGCTATCTATGAATCAACACTCTTAAACGAATCAACTCCAGAATGGTGATCTGACACACAAAGCCAGAGTACAACTCACTCAATGCCAAGATCAATTCTTCAATAATCAACATCAGAAAATATTCTAAGTCTAGACTGCAGACTCAGCTCGACGATCTTGGATCTCAGCTCGACGAACAGCCGCTCTCAGGTCGAGGAAATCAAAGGTCGACGAAAGTCATTCTCAGGTCGACGAAAGCCATTCTCAGGTCGACAAAAGCTATTCTCAGGTCGACGAAAACTGTAAGGCATATTGTCATTTATTCTTTCCTTTTCTATCTCTTTGTCTTATACTACTATAAGCCGTTAATTTCTTGGATAATCAATGCTCTTATATCTTTTAAATTGAGCTGTTACTGGCAGCATTGATTACAAATATCCTTCATGGAATTAACTACTTATATCTTGGGACAGACATAGAATAGAATACATGACAGCATTCTTGCCGTTTTCATTTTCGAGATTCCGGCTAAGCTTTTATTACAGATTTTTTAATTCGACAAAGCTACAGATATTATTAGAGAATCTCTCAGAAAGAGACAGTCATAGAGAGCTAAGAAAAATAAAGAAGAAAAGTGATACACAAAAAAAACTCGTGTGCTATCAACAAGCAACACACAGAAAAAAGCTTACAGACATCAAAAGTGCTGTGAAAACAGTTCTCAGAAAAACTACTGCTCTCAAGAGAAGAAGAAGGAACAACCATCAAGAGTCCTTCTTCCTTTCTCTCTTTGCTTTCAGGGATCTCAAGTGACAAGCTATTCAAATCAGTCAAGGATCTCTGAAGAGCTAAAAGGCCTACTCACCCTTTTGCAAAGCTTCCACTCCTGAAACAGTCAAGATCTCAGGGGGAGCTTTGACAATAACACAAATCCACTAGTCTTCTCTCAGTTGTATTTGAGAAAGAAAAGAACACTATCACTCTCTCATCCCTACCTCTTTACAGGGTTTTAATTCCCTTCAAAATTATTCCTGGTTGCAAGTCTCTTAACCAAAAGACTTGAGGATTGGTTTTTGAGCACCTGATCAAAAGCTCATTGGTGGCAGTCACCTGATCAAAACCTATAGTGGATTCCTACCTAGAGTGATAGAAGAGTGGAGGTACCCAAGTTTGGGGAACCACTATAAATTTCTTGTGTTGTCTGTGTGGTTGTGTAGCTTTTGTTTTTTGCTTGTGTTGTGATATATTCTTATTGTGTAGCTTAGTTTATCTACTGCACTTGTGCACATATACACTTATATTATAGTAACCTACTTTATTAAAAGATTTTTTATTTCAGTAAAAATCAAAAGATTTCAATAACTCTATTCACCCCCCCCCCTCTAGAGTTTTTAAGAGCTTACCCTAACTTTCAATTGGTATCAGAGCGTGGTTAATCACAGCATACAGGCTTACAACTTGATTAACTAAGATCCTCAGGATAATCTCTGAATAAATCTTATTAGACTCTCTGATTATATTTTATTTGTCTGATATCATGGCACAAAATAAGGATTATGCCAGCACCAGACCTCCAGTTTGCAACTTGAAAAAGTTTGGAATCTGGAAGGCAAGAATCAAGCTATACATGAACTCTATAATTATGAAGACATTTTTAATTCTATCTTGACAGGACCACCAGCTCCAGTGGCCTCTACTTCAACCACAGTAAATATTTGTGCAGTGCCTCCTCCAGATCAGGCTGATGCACACAAAAAGGCAAAGATTGCTGATGCTAGAGCTATGAACATACTAGCCCAGACTATATAAGATGAAATATTTCAGAAGGTTGCTGAATGTACATCTGCCGAAGACATTTTGGATTCCCTCAACCAAATATTAGCAGGTTCTGCTGATGAGAGGAAGGATAGAAGATCCAACCTAATATCTTAATATGAAAACTTCAGGAAAGATGAAGCAGAATCTTTGTAAATAATGTACAATAGACTGACCTCCATTATCAGTGAGCTAAGAACATTGGATAAGGAAATTACTCTGACTGAGGTTAATGACAAGATCCTCATGTGCTTCCCTAAACTTAGGATTCCAGAATTTGGCCCATCAGAGAAGCCAGAAGCATGGTTGAAATCTACACAGAATCTTTGCTTGGAAAGCTCAAATCCTATGAGCAACTGATCAAGTCAAGGGAAGCTGTAGTTGAACCAAAGGCTTCAACACCTACTAGAAAGGAACAGAACTTGGCACTCAAAGCTGCAGAGGAATCTTCCAGCTTATCAGCAAATAAAGAACTTATGAGTCTCTTTGCTAAGAGATTCTATAAAATGTCAAGGAAGGAATTCAGGAGAAAGCCCTCAAGGAAGGAAGATAAACCCAGGTATGACAAGACTCCTTCTAAAAGTGTTGTATGTTTTGGATGCAGGAAACCTGGACACTTTATCTCAGAATGCCCAGAAGCCCAAAAGAAAGATAGAAGGCAAGACAAGGATTCAAGAAGACATCAACATAGCAAGGCCTCCTCCAGCAAGTACAAAAAGAAGGAGAAGGTCTTTGTAGCTGAAACCTGGAGTGATACTGAAGAAGAAACATCCTCCTCCAGTTCCAGTGAAGATGAAGAAGAAGAAAAGAAGGCAAGAGAAATGTTCCTTATGGAAATTGATTCTGGAAGCAGCAGATCAGATTCAAAAGAATCAAGTGATGAAGAATTCCTCCTTGAAGAGGATCAGGTAATTGCATCATATGATTTTCAGTCTAAAGAATTTCAATCATAGTTTAAACTCTTATGTTTAGACCTAATAGGATCTGAGAAGGAAATCAAACTTCTCAGGGAAAAACTGTTAGAACAAGAAAAATTCATTGCTGAAAATGAAAAATTAACTGAAGAATTAAATCTGTCTAATCAATAAATAGTATTTCTAAAATCTGAACTAAGTAAGGCTAAGGAATTAGAAGAAACTTTAAATGGTAGAAGTTTACAACTGATAGATATAACTAGCACAGTTAACACAAGATCTAATAATAACAAACTAGGATTAGGAGCCTCATCTAGTGAACAAATCCTAATTCAGAAAAATACCCTATAAAAACCTATTAACTTCATTTCTGAAAGTGGAAAGAAAAACACTGAACAAGTAGAGAAAGTTTATGAAGTTCTTAAACAATTAGAACTTAAGAAAACCAATCAAAAGAAGAAAAACAACAACCTAACTATGTTCAGCAAATTTCGTGGAACTCAGAACGACGAAATGGGTATGGTTCATCGAACTCATAATGACGAACTCTGAACGCAAATAATAATGTAATTTATTCTTCGAACTGGGATCAGCGAAACCAGTATGGTTCGTTGACCAGAGATTGATGTTTTTGGGGCTCTGAAAATGGATATTTCCATTCTTTGAGTAGAGATCAACGAACTCAATTTCGATCGTCCAGCTCAGGTCGACGAACATACCCGAATTTGTCCAACTCAGTTCCTAACCAGAGTAACCTAAAAACTGATAAACCTTTTAATCCCTTTAGTTAGTGGGTCATACCTCCCAGAAGGTATCATCCTTTAGGTTATAAGGATCAACCTGAATGTTCATTCATTTCAAGCTTTAGTTATGTCAAACATCAAGGACCCAAGGTAACCTTGTCAAAAACTGCTAATCCCTTTTGTAGGTAGAAGAGAACCCTATCACTCAAAACAAATGGTACCTAGATAGTGGTTGCTCTAAACATATGACAGGTTGCAAAGAATGTCTAATCAATTATAAAACCAAGATTAGACCCAAAGTAATCTTTGGGGACTCAGGCTTTGGACTTATAGAAGGCTATGGTGACTTCAACTGTGGAGCTGTCACATTCAAGAAAGTGACCTATGTGAATGGTCTCAAGCATAACCTGATATCAGTAAGCCAACTATTTGTATCAAGTAAGCTTTACTAACTCATTATGTCTTATCTCTTTAAACAACACAACTGTTTTAACTGGAATTAGACAAGGCAACATCTACTTAGAAAATTTTGAATCAGCTAAATCTTTAATTTGCCTATTCAATTCTATTAGCATTCAAACTAACTTATGGCACAAAAGACTAGGACATGTAAACCATAAAAAAATATAGCTAGGTTATCTAAAGATAATCTTATTAGAGGTTTACCTTCTGGTCCCTACAAGAAGGAAGGCCTCTGCAGGGCTTGTCAGCTAGGAAAGCAAACTAAATCTAGTTTTAAATCCATTAATAAGAGTGATTCACCTAGAATCTTGTACTTGCTCCATATGGACCTTTTTGGGCCTATTGCAGTACAAAGACTAGGAGGAAAGTCTTATACATTAGTTATTGTAAATGACTTCTCTAAATTCACAAGGGTTTTCTTTTTGAGAACTAAGTCAGATATTTTAAAGTTCTCACAGATTTTCTCAAGAACATATAGATTTAGTACTCTACTCAAGTTGCATTGATCAGAAGTGATCATGGAACTGAGTTTGACTCTCTTCTTATGCTAGAGTTCTGTGAGAAGGAAGGTATTAGACATTGTTTCTCAGCTCCAAGAACTCCTTAACAAAATGGGGTAGTTGAAAGGAAGAATAGAACACTCATTGAAGCTGCACGTACATTGCTTACAGATGCTTACATGTCTCTTTCCTACTGGGCAGAAGCAGTAAGCATAGCAAACTTTTTTCATGAATAGAAGTTTAATACATAAACTAAAGCTTAAGACTCCCTATGAACTACTCAAAGGGAAGAAACCAATAATAACCTATTTTAAAGTATTTGGATGTATATGCTATATTCACAATAATGACAAGAAACATCTTAGAAAGTTTGAAGCTAAGGCTGCAATGGGAATTTTTCTAGGATATTCCCAAGTCAGCAAGGCAAATAGGGTGTTTAATAAATCAACACTAAAAATTGAAGAATCTATGCATGTGATATTTGATGAATCTAACATGTTTTATAAGGAGAGAGATATCTATACCAACAATAATCTGTAGGTACAGAATTTGTGTGAGAGCTTAGATGATCTAAACCTAACCAAAAAGGTTGAATCACATCCCTCTCCACAAGCTATATCAGAAGTTGAAAGTGAAGAAGAGACTGTGGAAGCAGTTCAACTTCCTCCAACAGTTGATACAATTCCACAAGAGGAATTAAATCAAATAACTATTAATGAACCAACTTCTCCTAATAATCTTATCACACATAGGGATCACCCTAGATCTCAAGTAATTAGAGACATATCATCAGGAGTGCAGACAAGACATCAACTCAACCCTGATGTGATGCTTGCCTGCTTTCTCTCTCAAATTGAGCCTCAATCCATATTTGATGCAGAGCAAGATCCAAACTGGATGACTGCAATGCAGGAGGAACTCAACCAGTTTGAGAGGTATAAAGTTTGGGACTTAGTTCCAAGGCCTAAAGGCTATCCAGTAATTGGGACTAAGTGGGTATTCAAAAACGAACTTGATGCCCAAGGTGTGATAGTGTGGAACAAGGCAAGTCTTGTTGCTCAAGGATACAGGCAAGAGAAAGGAATTGATTATGATCAAACCTTTGCTCCAGTTGCAAGACTTGAAGCTATAAGGATCTTCTTAGCTTATGCAGCATTCAAGAAGTTTAAAGTCTATCAGATGGATGTAAAAAGTGCATTCTTAAATGGAGAACTCAAAGAAGAGGTGTATGTTGAACAACCACCAGGTTTTATCTCTCCAACTCATCCCTCTTATGTCTTTAAATTGCATAAGGCTCTCTATGGTTTAAAGCAAGCTCCAAGAGCTTGGTATGAGACCTTAGCCAGCTTTCTCTTATAGCATGGTTTTTCAAGAGGCATGGTTGATAGAACCCTTTTTACAAAATTGCATCATGATAAAATTCTTTTAGTACAAATATATGTAGATGATATAATCTTTGGCTCTACTGATCCAAATATGTGCCAAAGATTTTCTGATCTAATGCACTCAAGGTTTGAGATGAGTAGTATGGGTGAGTTATCATATTTCCTTGGTATCCAAGTGAAATAAACCCCTGATGGAATCTTCATCTCACAGTCTAAATATGCTAAAGAGCTTATTAAGAAGTTTGGGATGAATGATGCCTCTGTCATGAAAACTCCCATGGCTGCCAATGCTGTTGTAGATGCTGATGAATCTTGAAAACCAGTTGATCAGACCAAGTATAGGGCCATTGTTGGATCCCTACTATACTTAACAGCAAGCAGACCAGACATTATGTTTGCCACATGTCTTTGTGCAAGGTTCCAGGTGAACCCTAAAGAATCTCACATTATTTTCTTAAAAAGGATTTTAAGATATATAAAAGGTTGTCCAGATCTAGGCCTCTGGTATCCAATAGAATCAGCATTTGTGTTAACTGGATTCTCTGATGCTGATTATGATGGATGCAGAGTAGACAGGAAAAGCACCTCTAGAACTTGTCAGTTCCTTGGTGACAGACTTGTATCTTGGTTCTGTAGAAAGCAAACATCTGTTTCAACATCAACTGTTGAAGCTAAATATATGACTACAGGCAGCTGCTGTTCACAGATCTTGTCGATACAAAACTAATTACTGAATTATGGTGTCAACTTAAATAATTCAACTATTCTATGTAATAATACAAGTGCTATTTCCATTGCACAAAATCCAGTTTTGCATTCTAAAACAAAGCATATAGACATTAGACATCATTTCATTAGAGATTGTGTTGACAAACAAAATATTAAACTTGATTTTATCTCTACTGATTTGAAAAGAGCAGACATATTTACTAAACCATTGGACTCATCAAAGCATCTGTTCTATGTCAATCAGCTTGGTATGATAAATGGTCAAGACTTAATCTAATGCTATGTCACTGGTCAAAGAATTGCCTCTGTTCGTCAATTTGAGATCAACGACCTGATAACAGTTCTTGAGATTTCTCGTCGACCTGTGCTCGACGAAATCTCCTGGTGAAGTAATTTTCGTCAATCTAAGTTCGACGAACTTACTTCAGAAACTTTTCGTCGACCTGAGATCGACGAAATGTTTTCAAATCTTCATCCTGAGATCGACGAACTGGTTGACTCTAAATTATGTCATCGACCTTAGATCGAAGATCTTCTAAATTTTCGTCGAACAAAGTTTGTCGGTTCATATTCTGGAAAACCTTATATTTTAGGTTTTCTTCGACCTCCGTCCCGCGCTTTCAGTTCCCCTTTGCACTTGATCTTCGTTTTCTCTCTTGCAGATGCATTCATGGCGATTCCAGCAGGCGCTCTTGCGGAAATGAAATTTGACACAGGATTCGACATGGATTTTGACTCATTCCAGCACTCAGATCCAATCTTTTTTCCCATCCTACAACTGCTGGAAGACCAGTAACTGAAACAACTACTGACCATGAGAATCAAACTACCCAGCACAGAAATAAGAGAATGGGTGTACACAGCTCTCGTCGATGAACACAAGATGATCGACACCATCGCGGGTAACGAAATCTCTCTTACCCCCGATATTCTTACTGAACTGTTTGGATTAAAAAATGGTGAGGAAGAGTTAGAAATTGATTCGGAAGAGTCTGATATAATGATGAATACAATGGGGTACTCTGGAGACAACCCTAATAAACTACTGAAGAAATACCTATCTGCCGAGTTCAAATTTCTCGCAGATATAGTTGGGAAAATCTTGCTGGGCAAGCACACTGCACATGATTATATCACCAGGCATCAATTTCTTGTCATGTGTGCAGTGGTAAACAAGAAGCTAGTGGACTGGGCTCAGATCATTTTTGATCTCATCAGGAAAAAGAACAGCAAGAAGGAAGTAAACTTTGGATGAATCTTAGGAATCTTCCTAACAACAAAGGCTGCTGAATCACTGGTCTCCCCGACCACATTCATCAATGTCAGCAAGACGCTCACACGCACCTTGTTTGGCAGGTGGGAGAGGACAATCACTAAGCCCTCCAATGCTTTATCCTCTACCACCCATACTTCTGAAGGTACTAGGGCTGTTACATCCACTCCCCACCCCACTGAAGGACTCCTTTCCACTCCCCCACCACCTCCTGTCCCTCCAGTTCCATCCCAACAACAAGTCCAGTCACTTTCCACTACCATCCACATCCATACCCAAACGCCTCCAGCCTCTCCAATTCCTTCTTCACCTACACATCTCCCATCTCCTCATCCTTCACCTCAACATGACATTTTAATCCCTACACCACCTCTATCCCCTCTACAATCTCATTTGGCTGACATTAACCTCTCCTCCCTTCCTTCCTTTAATTTTCTTTTCTCTCCCTTGAACTCTCCATCACCATAACATGAATCTCCCTTAGAAACTCCACCCATTCATCCTCCAGCACCATCTATTCAATCAGCTACTCCACCAGTTTCTTCCTCCCCAACCCTGGACCCCTCTCTTACCCCAAACCTCATCTCTCTTCTCACCCCCTTACTCAAAACTCTTATAGCAGAGGCTATTTCCCCTCTTACAGTCTCCATCTCATCCCTTACTGCTCAAATCTCTGCCCTAATATCTGCTCCATCTTCAATTGGGGGCCTGGTTTCAGCACCTGCTGAAACCAGACATAGGGAGATACTTGATGATGAAGAAGCAACAGCAAAAGCATAACCAGTAGCAGGACAAGTTATACATACAACGTATATAGCAGAAGCAGCAGCAGAGAATGTAGATTCTTATTTAATTTATCTAGTTAAATTTATTGAAACTGACATGGACATTGATGAGTCAGTGATAGCTGAAATAAAATCTGTTGGGGATGTTGTCATTCATCCCACAGTAGACTTGATAAGTCTGTTAAAGACTTTTGACACAGCTTATCTAAGTTTCCCTCCAGATGTATCTACTAAGCCATCCCTGGCTATTGTACCTTATTCCTCCCCAATATGTCCTAAAGTTGTTAAGCAACTTAAAGACAGTTTTGACAAGCTTCCTTAAACTCCAGTAGAGACAATAAAGGCTGATTCAGTCAGAGCCTTCTCACCTCCAGAAACATTTTCTGTCTCAAAATTTGTCATGGATGATTCCCCAATGCCTAATCTTGATGCTTTGATCATGGTTGATATTGAAGAAGAGTATAAGGCAGCTGTTGAAAGCACTATCACAAGTCATTCTAAGAGATCAATTGATATTCCTCCTCCAGCTCCCTTCCAGCATGGAAAACCCTCAAATTCTGCTTAGCTCCTAAAAAAAATAGATGATTTATATGTCAATCCTCAAGGACAGTCTGATGATGATGATGAGGATGATGATGACTCTGATGAGGAAACCAAGAAAAAGAAAGTCTCAAAGAAAAGGAAAGCTCCACCTCCTCCTGCTCCCAAACCTGGTAACACCAATGATACTCCATACTATATTCTATAGAATATAACTCCATACAAGGGTATGCCAGCTTGGATGTGGCTATCCAAAAATGAGCAGAAAGCCAGAAAGAAAAGCAAGAGATATTCTCCACCTCCTCAGAAGTTCAGAAGAGGTCCACCCCCTCCTCCTCCTCCTTCTGCTGGTGCTTCAAGTGCTACCTATCAAGCCTCTAATGCATCTTCCTAGCCTTCCTCCTACTCAAGAACATATCAAAGGCAGGACAGGTCCTCCAGGACTCAGTTCCAAGGAAGTAGTCAGCAGCACAGAAGCTGGTTATCAAGTCAGAAAATTTGATGTATCCTTCAAACCTAAAGGAAAATATAGTGAGGCTGCCCCTCCAAAATCTCTCTACTCCCAAAGTGATGATCAGCTCAGCTCTACATTCTTTCAAGCTCAGTCCACTCAGTTTAAAGCAGTCACTGTATTGCCTCCTCAAGAAGATCAGCCACCTGTTGAACAAGAACTTGATCCAAACTTTAGGATGGCCAGGCTTCAAGAACTGATTTGTCTTTCTCAGATCAGAAAAGCTATAGAAGAAGGAAAAGATCCATCCTCATTCTCAACTATGTCCTCCTTCAGAGAAAAAGAGCTGGATAAGCTTCAAGTGAGCAGGAAAGTCTTCAACCCAGCTGAATATATGGCATTGCATCCTGAAGTAGTTGTGCCCATGGTAAGCACTCAGACAACTCTAGGTGGGCAAGACATTATGACATCCAAGAAGAATATACCAGACCATAGCAGGAAGATAACCTTCTCAAAACATTCATTTGGACATTCAACTGATTAACCATAGTGTATGTTATTTGTTTAATGATTAATTGATTATGTACAATACACTGCTATAACATATCTGTGATGTTATTTCATCCCTTCAGATATTTATGGTCCTTGTATTTTATTTCTTTTCAGTTTTACTATTAGTGACCTCACCCAAATAGGGGGAGATTGTTGGAACCCCTAGTTAGATTTGGGCTAGGTTCACTGAGTTAGGATATGACCCAACATGTATAGATCAGGGTCATAGTTGGTCTTAGAGTCTAGGTCTAGTCCCTTAAGGCAACAGTTCAAAGGACTAGCCTCCAACACTGCCAGAGACTCAAGACTTAGAAGATTCTAGACTTAATAAAAAGGAGATCTGCGTTCGTCAAACTCCGGTCGACGATCGTCGTGCTCAGCTCAACTAACCCAGAGACAATTCTCTGAGCTGAGCTCGATGAACTTAGATCTCAGCTCGACGATCTCTTAACATAGTAATAACTCCTCTGTCAAACTTCAGTCAACGAACTAAGAACATCAGTTCGACAAACTCTGTCCTCAGGTCGACTAACACTTCAGCTCTCAGCGCCAAAATCGACTCAGCGCCACAGTTCACTCAAAGCCAAAGATCTCTCAACGCCAAAGTTAACTCAGAGCCAAAGTTCACTCAATGCTCTAAACGCTATCTATGACTCAACACTCTTAAATGACTCAACTCCAGAATGGTGATCTGACACTCAAAGCAAGAGGACATCTCACTCAACGCAAAGATCAATTCTTCAATACTCAACATCATAAAATATTCTAAGTCCAAACTGCAGACTCAGCTCGACGATCTTGGATCTCAGCTCGACGAACAACCGCTCTCAGGTCGACGAAATCACAGGTCAACGAAATTCATTCTCAGGTCGATGAAATCCATTCTTAGGTCGACGAAAGTTGTTTTCAGGTCGACAAAAACTGTAAGGCATATTGTCATTAATTCTTTCCTTTTCTGTCTCTTTGTCTTATACTACTATAAGCCGTTAATTTCCTGGGTAATCAATGCTCTTATATCTTTTAAATTGAGTCGTTACTGGAAGCATTGATTACAAATATCATTCATGGAATTAACTACTTATATCTTTGGACAGACATAGAATAGAATATATGACAGCATTCTTGCCATTTTTTTTCCGAGATTCCGGCTAAGCATTTATTGCACATTTTTGAATTCAACCAAGCAACATATATCATTAGAGAATCTCTCAAAAAGAGACATTCATAGAGAGCTAAGAAAAATAGAGAAGAAAAGTGATACACAAAAAAAATCGTGTGCTATCAACAAATAACCTACAGGAAAAAGCTTACTGACATCAAAAGTGCAGTGAAAGCAGTTCTCAGAAAAACTACTGCTCTCAAGAAAAGAAGAAGGAACAACCATCACCATCAAGAGTCCTTCTTCCTTTCTCTCTTTGCTTTCAGGGATCTCAAGTGATAAGCTATTCAAATCAGTCAAGGATCTCTGAAGAGCTAAAAGGCCTACTCACCCTTTTGTAATGCTTCCACTCCTGAACCAGTCAAGATCTCAGGGGGAGCTTTGACAACAACACAAATCCACTAGTCTTCTCTCAATTGTATTTGAGAAAGAGAAGAACACTATCACTCTCTCATCCCCACCTCTGTACAGGGTTTTAATTCCCTTCAAAATTATTCCTGGTTGCAAGTCTCCTAACCAAAAGACTTGAGGATTGGTTTTTGAGCACCTGATCAAAAGCCCATTGGTGGCAGTCACCTGATCAAAACCTATAGTGGATTCCTACCTAGGGTGGTAGAAGAGTGGATGTACCCAAGTTTGGGGAACCACTATAAATGTCTTATGTTGTCTGTGTGGTTGTGTAGCTTTTGCTTTGTGCTTGTGCTGTGATATATTATTTTTGTGTAGCTTTGTTTATCTGCTGCACTTGTGCACCTATACACTTATATTATAGTAACCTACGTTATTAAAAGATTTTTATTTCAGTAAAAATCAAAAGATTTCAATAACTCTATTCACCTCCCCTCTAGAATTTTTCAGAGCTTACCCTAACTTTTAGATCGACTGGTGGTCACTATCAAGCTGCTCGCACCGCTCACAAAGTGCTTTGAGCAGGTTTTTACTGGCCTTGCCTGTTTAAAGTTGCGTAAGCTTTTGTGAGTAGGTATGATAGTTGCCAACGGTCGGGCAATATCTCCAATAAAAATGAAATCTAGCAAAATTATTTCCTTTAGTGCGAAGTTTTCGACCTCTGAGGAATTGATTTTGTTGGCCCTCTTCCTTCTAGCTTCGGGATTAAGTTTATTTTAGTTGTTGTATATTATGTTTCATGATGGGCTGAGGCGCAAGCTCTTCCTTTTAATGACTCCTGAGTCAAAATTAATTTCTTAAAACAAAATATTTTCTCGATTCGGTACGCCACGAGCCATCGTTAGCGATAGAGGTTCACTTTTTTGTAGCGCGCAATTTTCCAAAACTCTTATAAAATACAGCATTACACATCAGCTTTCAACTGCCTACCACCCCCAAACTAATGGACAAGTCGAAGTAGTGAACATAGAGATAAAAAGAATTTTAGAAAAGATTGTTTCCACCTCTAGAAAAGACTGGTCAACCAAATTAGAAGATGCTTTATGGGCCTACCGAATTGCTTACAAAACCGACATCGGTTGTACACCGTATCGGTTGGTCCATGGAAAATCGTGTCATTTACCCGTAGAATTATAACACCGTGCTTTTTGGTCCCTAAGGTTTTTAAATTTAAAACCCCACTCTATCGGTGATTTTCAAAAATTCCAACTTAACAAACTCGATGAGTGGAGCTCTTATGCATACAAAAATAATAAAGTTTATTAAAAGTGGACGAAACGTTTTCACGACAAACACTTAAGGCACCCAAAAACCTTCAAGCTGGGTGACCAAGTTCTTTTATATAATTAAGGGTTTACGTTTATTTCCTGGCAAACTAAAGTCACAAAGGTCTGGGCCATTTTCTTTTAAAGAAGTTTTTCCGTATGACATGATATTGATTTCTCACCCTGATAAGGGTGATTTCAAAGTGAATGGGCATCGTCTAAACCATTATTTCTGTGATGATGATGTCAATCCAAATAATATTAAGTTTCTTTTGTACGAACTATAACTAACTTAAGACCTTTTTATTTTTGTTAAAAACTTTAATTATTATTTTGGACAATCATCTTTTGGACAATGTTATTTGGTTGCGTCGAGCTCAAACAACGTTTTAAACAAAGGGCGCTCTTGGGAGGCAAACCATGTTATTTTTTGGTTTTTTTTATTTTACAGTTTTTCCCCAGATGGCTCCGACAAGCTGAAGCTTCTGCGATCGCATGCTCCAATGTTGCTGAATCCATCACAAAGTCCAAAGAAGAAATTTCAAGAAGATCCAAAGTGCAAGCATGGCGGAGCGGCTTCACTCAACTTTCGCGATGCATAAATCTGGGGAAGTACCTGTTTTTCAATTCTGTACTTTTGTTTCTGTTTTAATTTCTATTTCTCCTTCCCCTCCTTTCTCCATTGAGGACAATGTCCATTTTAAGCTTTGGGGAGGATTTCTTCTTTCTCTTATCTTTATTTTGTTCCTTTAAAAAAATCAAAATCAAAAATTTTTTTATATATCTTAAAAATCCAAAAAAAGATAATATCTTAAAAATAAAAAAAAGTGAATATCTTTAAAATCCAAGAAAATAGAAAATATTTCAAAATAATAATAAAAAAATTTATGTTATTTATTTTTACTTTAATAGTTTAAACGAATTTTGGTATTTCAATAGTACCCCTTGCTTTTTGTTTTGTTTTTCTCAATATTTCATATAACAACTTAGTTAATAATGATCTTTCTAATCATTATTTTTAATTATGTTTCACAAGTAAAATGTTGGCCATGTAGTGTTCTTAATTAACGGTAGCACATTAACGCAAAATGTTTTTCTAAAACTCGCATTTTTATTATGGTTTCCGTTCTTTATTTTCTTTATTTTCTTAAAAATCTTTCATCCACTTTTTTCCTCTTTGTTTTTGGATAATTTTTGTAATATCAACTTTTGATTAGCGTAGTAGATGTGAATGATCCAAGTCGCTTATTATTTTTATTTTCAAGATAATTTAATTAGTCTTCATTTATTATCTAGGATTTGTTTTTTGAAATTTTTCAAAGTCAATGCTTTAGATAAATTTTTAAGCATTAAAATGATTTAGACCGTTTTGGTTTTCATTTGAGACTTCTTGCCAACAAAAAAATTTGTTATCCTTAGTTAGCCGCTTTTGAGCCTTTTTTCGATTTCAATTGATAGCTCCACTTATCATTTCATTTTCACCAAAGCTAAATTTTTACAACCTATCTAATCACACTAACCTTTTTGAGTTTCATTAAAAATTTTCATGATTATGATAGGGTTATATTTGAAGAACTTTTTGAAAAAGTATGCTCAAAAACAAGTTTTTACTTTTGTTTGGCCAATTTAAAAATGAAAAGAAAAAAGTATTTAATACCTTTATTTTTAAAAAAAGGAAGAAAAGAAAATTGAAAAGAAAAAGAAAGAAAAATATGTTAATTATGATGATATTTTTGAAACTCTTTATGTTGGTTTAGTGTGATTTTAAAGCCTCCATGTTTATCTTTGAATTCCACTACTAATCATAATCCTAAACCAAACGTTTTGGTCCTAATAAGCCTTTTGATTCATGTTTTTGAATTTTATTTATTAGCTAAGTGAAGAAGAAAAGTAGATTAGTAAAGTTTTGGATTTAAATTTTGTTTTTTGTTATTTGATTGATATAGTTATAATGTGTCTTGGATCTAGTAACAACTCAATGCGTTTTATCATTTTGTTTCTTTGCTTAAATTTATTTAAAGAATTTTGATAAAATTGTGGATGATTTATTTTAGTTAGTAAAGTTTATAAATTTTTAAACCATGCCTAAGTAATTGTTTTAAATTTATGTTTCACATTTTCCCTACTTAGAATTTCACATAGTACTTGTGTTAATATAATTAGAACTTTTTGATAAGTCACTTTTATGTTAGCTAGTTTTTATTTCTTTACTTGGGGACAAGTAAAGCTTAAACTTGGGGGAATTTGATAATACAATTTTGTAGTCTAAACTATTAGGAATTTTTAGTTCTTTTTGTAATTAAATAATTTTTTTAAGCTTTATTTTGACCTCCTCTCGTATATATTTTAATTCCACTAATGTTTTCTCTTTTCTTTGAAGGTTTGCAATTTTTCAGCAAGAATTCGTCGAGCTACACCTTCATTCTGCATTAGACGAACTCTTCATAATTAGTCGAGCTCCGCTTTCATTCTCTGTTCGACAAACTCCTCCAAATTCATCGAGCTCCGCCTTCATTCTGCTTTCGAAAAACTCCTCCAAATTCATCCAGCTCCGCCTCATTTTCCGTTCGACGAACTCCTCCAAATTCGTTGAGCTCCGCTTTCATTCTGCGTTCGATGAACTCCCTTAAATTCATTGAGCTCCGCCTTCATTCTCTGTTCGACGAATTCTTACCAATTCGCTGAACGCCCCTTCTCCCTTCTCCATTCGACTAATTCTTCCCAATTCCTCGAACACCCCATCTCCCTTCTCCGTTCGACGAATTTTTCCCAATTCATCGAACGCCCCTTCTCCCTTCTCCGCTCGACGAATTCTTCCCTATTCGTCGAACGCATCTTCTCCGTTCGAAGAATCCTTCTCCGTTCAATGAATTCTTCCCTTCTTAATCAAACTCCTCCTACTCCTTCTCTTCGCAGTTCGACGAACTCTTCGCCGTTCATCGAGCTCTCCCTGCATAAAGCCATACAAGAGAATAAGTCCCACTCTTCCATAATGCCTGCTCCCGTACTGAGGCAATCATCATTTCTCACAAGATTTCATACCGTGGTAAACCTATGTGCATGACAGGAGGTGTGGGCATGTCCTGCTATTTGAAACATATATAAATTGAGCCCCACCCCATGTGTTTTGAAGAGAGAAATTTTGGAGAGGGGTAGTGCTGCCATTTTCAGCTCTTTCTTTAGTATTCTTCCTCTATCGCTTTCTCATTTTTAGCCTTTCTTAATTCTATTTTGGTTCAACTCTTTTGTAATAGTTTTTGTAATTTCTTTAGTAGTTTACTATTAATTCTAACCTAGTTTTTAGTCCAAGCACTCACGCGACTGTTTTCCCAGGCAACGGCGCCAAAAAATGATGCGTTTGAATGACAAGTACCGGTCGCACAAGTAATATAAAATGGGTGTCTTTCCCAAGTATCGATCTCTTCAAGGAACACAGTAAGGGGGGTGTTAATATCGAGGAGGACTTGAGATTGAAGTCGGTAGGTCGGAGTTAACTATGGGGGTTTAGATTGTTGCGGACGAAGATAATAAAATGCTATCAACTACTCCTATGCAACGCTGCTATGCGATGCTTCGCCAGGCAGGATGGAAGACTACACGGGCCACTATGCACCAAATCGTTGGGCAGATGGATGAGTAGGCTTACGGAATGAGGGTCGAGAGCAACTCTTCGCTATATACGCTTCTAGAAATTGCTAGAATTGCAAAATCAGCTGCGGTGGCGGATGGAAATAAAGGCTCAACTCAAGCAACTTAAGCATAAACAAAACAAGTTCACATAGACATGAAACTAATAATGTTTACAACTAAGAGCACATCAGCAACACAAAAGTTCTAACTGCACATATACAACAATAAAGGAAGAACATGTCAAGAGATCGACCGAATCCGATGTCTTGCGAGGATTCACGGTAGGATTCGTCGGGTTATCGTTCTGTGTCCTAACTCGGTCCTCAACTGCGTTCGGGGTAGAGAAGGGTTGTCACTACCTTCCAATGGACCTGTCTTCTTCGTGTCACGATGCGGAAGAAAGTTGCAAGCTTCCCTTTGCTTTTTAGTTATGGCGTCGAAGCTTGAAATAGAGCTTAGAAGATGAAGAGAAGGTCGAGAGCAAGCTCCAACAAGGTATAGGCTTCACAATCATGGCCGGAGCTTCTCCCCTTGGTGGAAGATGGAAGATGGAGGTGGAAGGGAGGAACTTTTACCTAAAACGCAGATGGACCAGCTGGAATCTAGTTGTTCCTATTGCAGGAAAATCTGCGATTCAAATAGAAAAAGTCAAAAAAATTGGTCACGCACGGTCTGGCGCACGACCGTGCATGAGCCGTGCGATATTCGAGCGCAGAAATTGGCTTACAGGAGAGACGCGTTGACCCGTATGTTGTACTCACGCACGGGCGCTTCTACCTGTGCGTGAAGGAAATCGCATGGGTAAACATAGAGCTGGAAATCAAGGCAAGTAGGGGAACCGTGCATTTTACCCGTATACAGGCGTTGCCTCCCGTGCGTGAACAAAATACACGATTAACCACAGAACACTGGAAATCTAGGCAAAAGGTGCAGTCCCTGCAATTCCTTCTCGCATGGTTTGGCCGAAACTGTGCGGGAACAAGACTCACGGGTAGAAATAGAAGGCCCCAGAATAGCTGTGTAAAACACACGATTCGCACAACCGTGCGTTTTACACAGAATGTGAAAATGAATCCGGGACGTCCCAACTACCTGCAAAGAAATAAAAACAAATTGGAGCACAGGCTCCCAACACCAAAATGGAAACAACAACTACAAAAAGAAACATGAGGAGCACCATGTGCTTAACCCCAACAAAAGAATGCACAATTGTACACCCTCAGGCCTAGAATAGTGCACAATGAGGTCAAAGACCGGACAATGCAAATATAACCGAATACCGGGTGAAATGCAGTGTACGAGTGAGAAAACAAGCCCAGATGAGTCTGAAAAACACTATAAATATCAGACTCATCACAATACCAGACTTAAAAATTTGCTCGTCCCGAGAAAATAATTCACGATTATGTATAAATCTATGAGCATAAAGAAAAATTAAAAAAATCTATCACTATTTCTACACAAACCATAAGTACTCGATTAGGAGCACTTCATGAGTTTCACACTACACTACCCTAAAATCCTAAGCCAGTACCTACTATTTTAAAGTTAACATAAAAGAAATACATTAAACTTTGGCCGAGCGCATGCTTAAGGCTTTGCGAGGCGGGATGCCAAATCATGCTCAGTGTAGGTGGAATGGTACAAGGCTCAAACTGCAAAGGATGGCCTACATGATAACCATGCATAAGTAAATTCTTAGCCACCAAAATGGAAATCAAGCATCTAGTGTGGTTAGCAAGAGTGTACAAAATGTAGAGCATAAAGCATGTACTCGCACTGCATGGTAACGTACATAAAAGTTAACTAAAAGAAATACTTAAACCCCATGCAAGTGCCGCTCAGACTTAAACTAAACAACCTATCACAGAGATTTATAGTAATAGCAATGAAGTAAAAGTCGGGGAAGAGGTTACCCAATGCTCAGCAAATGAGTATACCAGAAGATTGGCATTAAAGCATGAAGCCAAACCTACAAAAAGTTTTAGCTCACTCTGACGTGCCAAAGAAAGGCCACCTACAAAATAGCTCCAGCAAAAAAAGCATACTAGATATACAAAATGTAAAACAGATTTTAAAACAGAAAAAATAACTAACTATACCTACTCCTAGATAAGTACTGGGGTTATTGTCATCCCAGCATGACTTATTAAATTCAATACATCTCTAGCTAATGGGTCTATGAAAAGAAAAATGCACAGGTAACTGTTCCATTATCCGTTTCGGTAACGGGTACCGATACGGCGATAGAACAATTACACCTCTACCTAAATAATAATACCTGCCCAACACAGGTAGAGGAAATAGGAAGTAAGAAGAGGAGGAGAGCTGGTCCTCACTCATCTCACCACAATATATCCTTGCCCAGCAAGGTATCGTAAACCACAGATCTGTAGGAAGTGATGGCAGCGGTATGGGCACCAGGCTCATCGTCATCCCATCGTACTCGTGGGGACTCAACTTGTACAGGCTCAGATAAAGAAGGGGGATCAAGTAATAAAAGAGATGAAGAACTAAAATAATAAGAATATGGGAGAGTGATTCCGGTTTAACTCTCAGCGAGATCCTAGCAAAGATCATCATTGGTACCATACAATTCGTATCGTGGGGAATCCGAGAACTCGAGGTCCGCGGTGGTAAGAAGAATGACCTTGCCCAATAAAGAGGTACAAACCTACGTATCGGAAAGGTAATATTCCTCATCCCACCTTGGTGCAACCTCAGGCACCGAATCATCTAATAATACGGCATCATCAGCCGACTCACAAGAAAAAGGTGTAGCAAACTCAGGCAAAAATTGCGGAGGGGAGAAGATGCACTCAAAATCAAGCACTGAATGAGCAGGCCCCATCGTAAAATCATTTGCAGATGCCACCCCGTCGATAGGAATAATCTCTGCGTCCCATACATAAGCGCCCATGGATTCCTGATCCTTTTTTTGTTGGCTACCATAAGAGTGATCGTCATCACTCAAGGGAAGCTCATAAAAAGGGAGCAAGGGACCCGTCAAGGATCTATATGCAGTGAGAGATTCTTCGATAATTGTAAAGAGCAGCCAGATGAAGCCCACGCGGCCTTGACCTTGTCTCTTCGTGTGGCACGATACAACTTTTAATGCGACCCATCCATTCTCTGCGTGTCTATGCATGCAAGGAAAAAAGTGTACAATGGCTTCCCAAGTCTTGCGCACTTGTTAGCTTGAGATGAAGCAGGTCGAAGCTAATGCTATCAACTAAGATCTTTTGTCAGAAGATGAACCGGATGGACGAGGCTTACAGAGAGCAAGCTATACATGCGTAATTGCTAGAACGGCAAACTGCTGTAAATAAAGGCTTCGTTCGAGCTATGGAGCACGGAAAGAACTTCTCCCCTTGGTAGGAAAAACTGGAAGATAGGAGGTGATGCAAGGGCAAGGTTAACATTTTCCCTAAATAGGCACATGGAGCTGGTGGATCGGAACTTTTCCCTAAAACACGGAATTCAGCTGTTCATATGGAAGGAAAATCGGCGACTTAAATAGAAAAAGTAAGAAAATTGATCATGCACGGTCTGGCATGTGGCCATCCGTGAGCCGTGCGATATTCGCGCGTAGAAAATCGCTTGTGTGAGAGACGTGTTGACCCGTGCGTTGTACTTGCGTATGGGCACTTCTGCCCGTGCGTGAAGGAAATCACACGGGTAAACACAGAGCTAGAAATCAAGGCAAGCAGGGGAACCATGCATTTTACTCGCGCACGGGCACTGTTGCACATGCGTGAATAAAACACACGATTAACCACAGAACACTGGAAAGCTAGGCAAAATATGAAGGCCGTCTGATTCATTCTCGCACAGTTTGGCCGAAACCGTGCTGGAACAAAACTCACGGGTAGAAACAGAAGGCCCCAGAATAGCTGTGTAAAATGCACGATTGCACAGAAACCGCGCGCTATAAATTCGCACGACCGTGCGTTTTACACAGAACTGGAAAATGAATCTGGGAAGTCCCGATTACCTACAAAGAAATAAAAACAAACTGGAGTACAGGCTCCCAGTACCAAAATGAAAACAACAACTACAAAAAGAATATGGGGAGAACCATGTGCTTACACCCAACAAAAGAATGCGCAATTGCACACCCTCAGGCCCAGAATAGTGCACAATGAGATCAAAGACCAGACAATGCAAATATAACCAAATACCGGTTGAAATGCAGTGTACGAGTGAGAAAACAAGCCCAGATGAGTCCGAAAAATACTATAAATATCAGACTCATCAGTAGTGAACCATAAAGAGTGGACCTCAATGAAGCTTCAAGTTTGCAGAAAGGAAAAGACCTAAAATGTTCTGTTGGCAGCTATTGTAGATGATGAAGACTATCCTGTTGCTAGGATAGGAATCATAGCCACACTATCCTCTAGGTTTTGTGATTGTGATACAGATGATGTCTATCCAGATACAAGAATAGAGATCTGGGGCCCTCTGTCAAATTCATACAGTGATTCATAGGATGATGTTGATGATGAGGGAGATGACTACAAAAGTTATGGGCTAATAGCCATGATAGAAGAATAATACTGCCAGGATTAACCTGGTCTAGATCAGGTACATTCCGTATCTAGCTCATCCTAAGAATCTAATTATGAGAGCAGTACAAACTATGATGCTTCCACATCAAAGTGCTGATGATGGACCAGAATTAGTGGCTGATGTCAATCAATTTATTGACAAGTATGGTGCACTTCTGGATTCCTTCAAGAGGAGCAAGAAGTTGACCAAAAATCAAGCTGAGGAGATTATCTCTCTTCAGCTAGCCGCTGCCCAGCAGGTTGAGACAACAAACGTGATGGATCAGAAAGTAAGGGAAGTTAGCCAACTAAAAAAATATCACTCTCATTCAGATTGGCACCATCAAGGACAAGAAAAATCTCATTATGGACTTTTAAGAGAGGCTCTAGATTGAGAAAAGGATAGTGGATAGTTATTTTAAGCCAAGTATGGTGATGTCATTAATATACTCCTCCTCTCAAAAGGGTAAGAACGGGTTGGGATTCAAAGGAAGCACAAGAGTTGCCTAGTCCAAAAGGAAAGGCAAAGCAACTGTTCTACAACTAGCTTCAAAGCCTCCCATTCCTTTTAGGAAAGTTCAATTACCTTCAAACGGGTATGACCAAGAGAGCATCTATGGTCACTGGATGAATGGTAGATCCACTTGTATGAACAATGATGTTCACAGCAATGGTGGAAGGTATAGTAGGGGAATGATTGCCTTTAAGGCTACCCATGAGGAAATTCAAATGGCCCATCGTGGACCATTTGTCTTTGGTACTCCAGCCCTCACTCTCAAGAATGTGGTTTTGGCCAAGCTTCACAACCATTTAGCTAAGACTAAAACGAAGGGTCGGTCTATCAGTAAGTATGATTTGAGCATCTCTAATGCTATAAAGAGCATGTCTTCTGTAAAGAAGATTGCTATTGATAGCATTTAGAGCAGGCCAAATAAGCTAGTTGGAAGACTTACCTTCAGTTAGATCGTTGCTGAAAGGAATCTGAAGAAGGAAATTGTTCCTCTTCCTTCTGTTCAATCAGCAGTTAACCAAACTATAGGACCAACAAAGAAAAGAAGCTACAATACTCATGAGTGTTGGTGATATGGGAAAGTGAGGGCATTTTGCCTTATATTGATGGCATAATCCTACTTTGCCAAGAGCTAGAGTTAGACTTCCTATTAGAAAAATCTATAGGAAGACAAGTTCAGTTTGAAGCTAATAAGAACTTAGGTCCCAATTAATTTTGGGATCATAAGGTAAAGTAATCTATTTTGCAGGAGAGTCCAAGTGCCCTAACCCCCATGGGTTACTTGGACAATGATTGCTTCAGGAATTAGACTGGAACAAGGGGTGTCCCAAAGGAACAATGAAAAGGTTAAGGGGGAGATTCCTGTTGAACTCCCTGCTCAAAAAGAGGAGAATGTCATAACCTCCCTAATAAGACAAATAGGGAAGTATACAATGATCACGAAGAGAATGTAAGGGAGATTGTAAAAGCAAGGTGGAAACTTGTTATTTCTATTGAAGTAGGTTGACTTCATGGAAAATCTATATCCACTGTCGAGTCGGTCTCATACCAGGAGAAAGCTTAATCTGCTCTCTACTATATAAATGTATATACATTGTGTTTATATGTTGTTGGTTGATCTAATCCCTATAGGTAAGTTAAGTATAGGTGGACTAATTTTAAGAGCATCGACTGCATTAGGAGTTCGCTCAACGGATGCAGCGAAATTGACTATTTGCGGCTAAGTGTCGGGAATTAATCCCAATCGTTGATCATAGGTCTTGATCTCAAACAAGTATGCGCATCTTTCGATTCTAAAAAAAATAAAACTATAAATAAGAGGAGTAATGCTTAAGACAAGCCACACTGTTCCTTGCCCTTCACTACCCGAGTCCGCCGAGATGATGAAATAGTTTTTCTCATTCCCCAAAATTCGTGATAGAGATGGCTCTTAAAGGTCAGGATTTTCTATTTGAAGGCAGCGAACTTGTTAAGAATGGATTCAAAGATGCCCCCGAGGAAGTACAGTTTGTTTTACATCTGCTCTAGGTCGCTGACCTAGAATACGTTCTGTCAGAGCGCTGCTTGCTATGGAAGCGGGATGTTTTGGAGTTGTACTTGAATACCTTGGTCGACTCATCTTCCAACAAAATCAAGTTAGCGGTCAGTGGTAAAAATATAAAGATGACCCCAAGAAGGTTAAGTAAGGAACTACAGTTGCCTAAGCTCACAGAGACAGATGAAGAAGATGACCTGGATCAGTCAGACGTAAACTCATACTTGAAGTGATATAGTATGTCTAAACACACCACTGACTCTATTCCAAGCAAGGAACTGAACTTGTGAGGTAAGTTCCTAGCCGACGTGATTGGGAAAGCACAATAATACAAGACAGTATCCCATGATAAAATATCTAAGAAAATGTTTGAGCTCATGACCCGGCTAATTCTCTCTAAGAGGACAGATTGGGGAAGAATTCTTTTTGACAGAATAGTGGAATACTTGGATGTGCTAAATCTGGGAAGAATTCTCTCCCTATACCTATTGTATAATGTTCCAGGGATCCTCAACATGAGGTTATAAACCAAGATTCATCACATGAGAAAAATGGACATAAAGATGCTAGACAGATGGGACCGGGTCCTTCATCCCCATGGCCCATCTATTGCCAAGAAGAAAGATAAAAAAGCTCTTGTTCTAGAAGAAAGCACCACCAGTAGTTCATCAGAACACCGTGAAGAAGATCCTCTTGGTCCCAACTTGACTTGCTCAATTGATGAGTCCAGGATGGACACGAGCGCCCAGGCCTCCATATCGAAGGATGCAGCTGAAGCAAACCTACCATAAGCTGAGGAAGCTAGACAAGTGGCACATGAAATTGTAGACAAAATCTCTGTAGTGATGGAGGGGGAGAACTCCAAATTACCAGCTGCTGATGTATCTGCTCCAATAAACCAAGGGTCTCATGATGACACCAGCCCTCAGAGTGAGGGGGAGCTGAATCAGTACCAAGTCTGGGAGAATGCAGTGTCTATGGGGGAGTAGTTCTAGTGTCATCCAAAATTTTATCAGGATACTGTGAATGATGATGTTGCTACTACTGCGACCATTCTGAATGTCACTAAGGACATGGCAATAATTGAGGGGGAGATTCAACCTGAACTCCCCGCTCAAGGTTTAGTGTATGATGTTGACTCCTCTATTTCTGAAATGGAGCCATCCAAGAGAGCACATTCTTAAATGTTCACCAGGGGTGACTCTGATAATAGGGCAAAGATTTGACTAGGACAAGAAGCCGTCTGTGATAAAGGTACATCTACCAGGACAGATTAATTGCCACTTGTCTTTCTAGCTCAACTGAGAGGCATGATGGATGGACAAAGTAGAACTCTAGAGACCTTTGTTGATGATTCCCTTAAAGAAATCAGAAATGAGTTGTCCATGGAAATTAAGTATATCAGATTTGAAGTCAATCTTCTGAAGGCTGAAACTATAAAATTCTTCACTAGGGCACCCCAAGCTGTTAATTACACGATGGAAAAACTGGATGAGGTGGGAAAAAATGTTGTTGTAATCATAGAAAATCAGACTATTCAAGCTACCAATATGGTTACTGTCCACAATGCTGATAAAGTATTGTTGGATCAATAAAAGGTTGCTATATTCACAAAGATGGATGCTTGAACGAAGCTCCTTGATGATCATCTGATGCAAGTCAAGATTCAAGTAATAGCTGGTGTAAACCATCTTGAATCTGAAAGGAACAAGGCCAGCCTCTCCCAAAATAAAGAACTGATTGAAGAATTCAAAAAGGGAGAGAGGGAGACAATCAAGGCCAACACCGAGAATGTTGTGTGGGCCACAAATGTCATAAGGGGATCATTTGTGATAGAACCAGTTCAGTATGATAACATCCCTATGTTCCCCATACAGATTCAAGAAGCCTTGAATGCTGGTCAGTCAGCTTAGTATGCTGAAGAAGGTGCTCAGTGGGATGAACCAGTTGTTAATACTCCATCATTCAGCCCCACTACTGACCAGATTTTGAAGGCAAAAACGAAATCTACAGTTACTAAAGAAGAAGAAGCTGTTAGAGCCAGCAAGAAAAGATACAGAGAGCAAATGGAGGCTAGGCCTGACTTTGAGCAGTGGAGCCCGGAGTCAAGGACCATCATTCTGTCAGCATGGGAGCAGGTAAAGACCAAGAAGACTAAGAGAGGAAAGATGTATAACTCTATCTAGTGGGCTAAGATGGAAGAGAGGTAAAATGAAAGTAGGCAATACAAAAAGGACAGGAATGTTGGCACCTTGCCTCAAAATATTGTTGAGCCTACAAAATATATTACAAAACCCTTCAATTACTTCCAAAGGCAAGAAGTCAAAAAGTCTTGAAGATGCAGCTGAGAAGACTGTCAAGAAGCCTAGAAGCAGTGGCATTGTTATAAGAGTGTTAAAATAGAACCTTAAATAAGTGAGTGTTTCCTATTTATCTTAGAGGGCTAAAGGATGTGTCATTTTTGTATTATGCACATTAAAAACAATTATCCTTCGGTTAATGAACTTCATTTTAATCAAATATGTGTTCATTATTTCTATACTATGCAATATGTTATTTACTGTATTTGTTGCATATTTGAGTTAGTGTATAACATTGTCTTAAGGTTTTGACTTCTTCAAATAGTGGGAGAGTGTTGGGTCCATTGATTCAATTGTCCAAGATTTGTAGAAGTACTAATATATAATGGTATACACATGTGTGTAATCTAATAGTTATCACAAGCTTTAATTGTGCAGGATGTCCAGTGGAACATGATTAAATAGGTTGTCTAAGTGATGCTGATAGGTGGTCATAAGGTAGGTAAGTGGAGAGATAAAAAAATCTATCTAAGTCCATAGGCGTTGAGTGAAGCAAGCTCACTAAATGCCAGATACCAAAAAGTACTAAGAGAAGACAAGTCAGTCAAAGCCTTGTCCTTGATAGTGAAGAAAAGTGGTAAGTCCATAAGCATTGAGTGATGTCAACTCACTTAACGTCATACAGCTAGAAGCGTTAAATTAAGCTACTTCAGTCAAAGCCAAAGAAAATATGTGGAGAAATCTGGCTAAGTCCAGAGGCATTGAGTAAAGCATATTCGCTCAACACCAAGAGGTAATAGCATTGACTGATCCCCATTCAGTCACAGAATTTTGTCCAAGGACAAAAGAGTTGAGTGAAGGCTATTCACTCAATGCCTAAGAAACTTTCCAAGGATAGAAGCATTGAGTGAAGCCTATTCACTCAAAGCCTCTTCAACTAAGCTGACTGAGGGTGATAGCGTTGAGTGAAGAAGTAACACTCAACGCTTTTATAAATGAAATGTTGGCCAAGTCCAATTGCATTGAGTGATGAAGGTTCACTCAACTATAAGTGATAGAAAATCTATCTATGGGGTTTGGCGTTGAGTCAAGATTACTCACTCAATGCCTATTGACAGAATATTTGTCTAAGTATTTTGGCATTGAGTCAAGCTTACTCACTCAATGCCTAGTGACAGAATATCTGTCAAAGTATTTTGGCGTGGAGTAAAGCCTACTCACTCAATGCCTAGTGATAGAATACATGTCTAAGTAATTTGGCAATAAGTAAAGCCTACTCACTCAACGCCTAGTGACCGAATATTTGTCTATGTACTTTAGCGTTGAGTAAAGCCTACTCAATCAACGCCTAGTGACCGAATATCTGTCTAAGTACTTTGGCATTGAGTTAAGCTTACTCACTCAACGCTAGTGACGGAATATCTGTCTAAGTGTTATTGCATTTAGTAAAGCTTACTCACTCAATGCCTAGTTACAGAATATCTGTCTAAGTATTTTGGCATTGAGTAAAGCTTACTCACTCAATGTCTAATGACAGAAAATCTGTCTAAGTGTTTTGGTGTTGAGTGAAGGTTGCTCACTCAATGCCTATACTAATATTGCTTGAATTTGACTATGTCCACAGATGTAGACATCAGCAAAAGTCAACAAGTCAACAAGATTCAAAATGAGGCGGGATTGCTATAATACGCGACAAACGGCGCTGCAGGCCTACAGTACAACTCTTGGATGTTAAAGTAAAGATGCAGCTGTCAATTTCAGTGGGGCCAACGGGTAAAAATAGCCATTGAGCCTCGGGAATAAAAGAATGATGATCAGCTTGGTGAAAATAACTTTTGGATTATTCTGAATAGAAAGAACTTCATCTTCCTCCTCGCCATTGTTCCTGAGGCTAAAGCTTAAAGGACACGAATCTGTTGATCCAGAGTTTCAAGTAAGTTAGCTGCAGCAAGCTTCATCTTCTACAAAAATTTAAGAAGGTAGTTCTTAGAAAGAAGAAGAAGCAGAGCATTCTAGTCTCTACAGTCAAGTTAGCTGATTAATGAACGCAAGATCCATCAAATCATTTGTCTTCTTCAGCAAGTTCAGAAACAAGTTTCTCAGTTACTTCTTGCACAAGCAGCCGCTTATTGAAGAACTATTTTCTTATTGCTGAGAAGAAGTTAGGGCTGAGGTAAACTCAGATTAGGAGGAAGGCACAGATAAATCTCTCTGGTGTCAAATAAATCATACCAACCAACCTTTCTCCCTGTAGGATCCATTTTTGGATCTGAGTGTAAGAACTTTTTTGTATCTGAGTTGTAAGCCTATTTTATAAAGGCTGAGGTAGGATCTATTTTGGATCTGAGTGTAGCATCTTGTTGAAGATCTGAGGCAAGGCTTTAGCCTGAGTGTTGGATCCATTTTGGATCTGAGTGTATGATCTGGTTATAGATCTGAGGTACGGCTGTTTTGCCTAAGGTAGGATTCTTTTGAGAATCTGAGGTAGTGCTTTGGCCTTAGTGTAGGATCCAATTTTGATCTGAGGTTCGGTTCTTGAGCCTAACATAGGAAATTCATTCTCTCTCAGTTATAGGGCACCTGTGCCTCAGTTGTAGGATCCTTTGGATTTGAGGTAGGGCCTTTATGCCTGAGCTATAGGAGAGTCAATCTCTCTGAGGTAGGGATGTCCTCCCAGCCTGAGTTGTAGGGTCTTTGGGCCTTAGGTAGGTAATCTTTAGATCACTAAGTTGTAGGGTCTTGTGCCTGAGCTATAAGTCTTGGAGGAGACTGAGAGATCCTGTAGAATCTGAGGTATAAGATCTTTGGAGCTGAGTTTTTGGTGAAGTGACTTGTCTAACAAGAAGTTAGAAAGGTGGGAGGGAAAGTGGACGTACCCATAATCTGGGGAACAACTATAAATTATGTGTGTGCTTCTTGTCTTGTTTCTTAGTTGTAGTTGTGTGTTTCTTAAAAGCAGCAAACTACTAACTCACAAAGCACTTAAAAGGGAAAATAAAAGATAGTAACAAGAGACTAAGAAACCTATTCACCCCCCACCTCTAGGTGTTTTAGCTATCCTTGAAATTAAAGACTTTCACTAGATTTCGACACTATAACTTCCAATAGCATGAAGAATAACTCTGCACCCTTTTAAACCGCCTTGAGAACTAAGAGAGCAAACATCAGTATCTTTATCGATACTCACAAACAAGCAAATTTAGTCTTGCATTCGGAATTATATCCCTGCGTGACTTCCTTTGAGTTTCAATCAATCCAGGAATACTGCTCCAAGAGTCAGTCCATACCAAAGATTATATCAAACTCAAAAATCAATAGTATAGATGCTTCCAATCCAAAGTCATGACTTCCTATCCGCTCCTAAACACAGTAGGACCTATCCTTTCACATCATACACCCATTAGGTAGTAATATATCCAATCACTCCTTCGACACAAAAGAAGGCACTCTGATACGCAATACGAAGTCCTCAGATAGAAGGAGATAGATGACCCTGTATCGAATAGTGCTCTTGTCGTATAGTCAAAGATTAGGACATCCTAATACAAATAGGTTATACACAAGCAACACGCAAGGTAACAAGTATATCCAGTAATAAATGATATATACTAAACCGTACCTATCACGACATCTCTTGGCTTTATGTACTCTTATTGGCCAAGATTATATACTCTGGTTGGGCTGGAGTGGAGGATCGTGTGAAACAACCTTAGAGGGGGGTGTGAATAAGATTTGACGCGTTAATTAAAAATTAGAAATATTTTTGTCTAGAAAAACTACTTCTAGAAGCTACCGGGGAGCGCTAACTAGATATCGCTTGGAGGTAGGTCACAGACCTCATTTTCCTGGGCAAATTTCTCCTTGGAGAAGTACACCCCCTTTAGAGATCCACTGGAGAACAAATAAAATATTTTTCACAAAAATAAGAACACATATATTTTATTCAATTATAATCAAAATCTGTGTATAATTACAAAAGTTTGATCTCCGTGATGCCGGAGATTGGAGGTGGTGAAGGAAGAAACTCTTTTGGTTTTCTATACCACCCACTACCCTGACCGATTGGCTCTCTCTCTTTCCCTCCAAGAAAGTTCTTCGAGCGGGCTCTTCACCTTTATGCAAGGATGTGTCTAAGAGCCCCACTAGATCCCCCGATATAGATGTCCCTTCCCCGGGATGATTTCTCACGGAATCCTCCCCGGATTTCGACGACCTTTACCAGTTGATTTCCCTCACCACAAGAATACAAAAAAGAGGAAAAGTACAACAAGTATAAAAGAATAAAGTTTGAATCTCCCTAAAGACGATTTCTCAAAAAGATTTTTGGGGGGAAGGAGGATCTCAAAAAGATTTTTTGGTTAATTATTTTCTTATTCTTCTTCTCTAATCAATCCTTCATTACATGGCTATATATAGCCTACACCACTCAATCTCCCTTCATTCAAAATTCAAAATTCAAATTGAAAATATGATTGTTATATGCACCCATCATAGCACATGAAATGAAATAATTAAAACAATATATGATGGTTATAAACACCCATCATTGCACATGAAATGAAAAATAAAACATGAAATAAATACTTAAAATAAAATTGGTAAAATAATAAAATTATTAAAATATATATAATTATAATCATTTAATTTATAAGTATATATTTTTATATAATGGCGGCGGACGTCGATCCCATCCTCAAGCTTGCGGCAGCGATCGCCCCAATCGACGAACTCTCTTAGGCGGGGATCAATTACGGCAGTGTCAGCAACGTCTCCATCAATCCTCCCCCACTCAAAATAACTCATCACCAATGAGTGGGCCGTGAGGGGGGAACAGTCGGAAGCAGCAGCAACATGGGGCAAATCTGGCCCCACAATCCGTGTCGTAGTAGCATGAACATCCTTCAGTACTAAGAACCTGTCTGGCATACAAAGAATAAGACTTTCGAGAAAACTCAAAAGGGTGTTAAGCAAAAGAAAATAAACAAGAATCTTACCATCCGGTTGAAGAACCAAGGATTCAACATGGAAAATAGACATGACATTACTAACACTCCCCATCCCAAGATAATAATTATTAGTAGGAAGAGACGACGGAGAAAGGCACTCAGGTGGAATAGAGACGTACAGTAAAAATTACGGAAACTTGAAATAAAGTGAAACACCCTGTGCTATATAAAAATCTAAAATAAAAGCATAAAATCTGATGTTCTTCATAATCATGGATGGGTCGGCGTTCCTACGTATTAATTTGTCAACGGAGCCAAAAGGCATCCGCTCGGGGACAGAACAGACTAAACCCAAATCACTAGCTCTAGCATTGGACAATCTCAAAAAGGCATGGAAGTGTGTGCGACATAACTTAAGGAGAAATACTAACATCCAAGACACATGAGGAGAGAATCCATGTGCTACATGGCTAGACCCAAACACGGAGGATAAGGGTGTTAAGTCAGGTGGCACGGGAGCCTTATAATAAGGGATGAACTTAACGGGCTCCAGCACCGTTGTCTTATTTTCAAGTTTAATATTTTCAAGCTAGGCATGAAGATATGCCAAGGTGAACCGCGCATCATAAACTATAGAATTGGATGCCCCCGAATGTGCAAAGGTGTGCGAGCGAAATAACTCAAGAGACCCAACTATAGTCACAAATGTGCGAGAATGAGGGTCATCAAAAGGCGGTGGGTAAATGCATGTGGTATATAAGTATATCTAGGCGACACCATATCCATAGACACAATTGACGACAAATCAGAATTAGTCATAGTAGGGGACGGAACCGTAGACGGACATGCAGAAAAATTAGCTGGCAAAAGTGACGTGTAGTCATTCCTATTAGGTGTGGTGAAAAGTCCAAACACTAGTGCACTCAACATAGTAATATCTACACGTTGAGTCAACGTCAAAGTAGAAGCTAAAATAAGCGTGACACTACAACTCAGACTAGGTATTCTGGTTCCTCGTCCTAAAAGGTCAACGTCTGTGGGAAAATAAGTAGGGGGAAAAGTCGGTAAAATCAAACCCGAGATAAAATTAAAATCATTAGAAATTTTACCCATTGGTTGCAACTTAAAAGAACTCTCATTCGGGTGTACAACAATAGAATCATCCAAACTTATCATTCCCTCAGATGGTAACTCATCCACAAGATGAATAGGAACATCCTCACTCTCAGGCTCCTCAGATAAGTCAGATAAAACCTCAGTGAGTGTAATCGTAGGCTCTAGCGGGATGGGGATCGTATCTTGGAGAGGGCACTCAATACTAGGGTGAACAGACACAATGTTAGTAGGGCATGTAATAGGCAAAGAGATACTCTCACAGATCGGACTATCATCATCATCCCAAACATCGTCTTCTAAATCACTAGGGATTCCCTCAGTTTCAGAATCATTAGACTCATCGGCCACTATTGTACGTGAAGGAATACTCTCACCTAGCTAGTCATCATAAGAATCCAGACATAGTATATCAACATCAGCATCCTCAGGATCAAAATAGACTACATCTACATCATCATCCTCACGGGTATCAGTCACTATATCAGAGGGCTTATATGTCGAGGCTAAAGGAGCAAACACCAAAGTAGTAACCTCTTTTGAGTTCAAATTTTGGGGTCTAAATGGCTTAGGTTCCCAAGATGTTGGAATAGGCACACTTTGGGTATTACTACCTCTATGGGGATAAGATCTATCCTGAGGCATAGGTTCACTCCTATAAGCAGATACAGGTCTAGTGACGGAACTATTCTTGCTAACAGGTGTGGTGCTATTAGTACGTAGGTAATCAGGATCAAATTGATCCAAGAGTAGGCTACGCATGTGCGGCCAAGCATAATAATAGCTACCAACACGACACTCTTCGTTTAACCAAAACAACAGGGCTTGACCTACTAATCGCTCTCAGGATGTGTTAACCTTTTTGTGGTCATCCCATAAATGACCATTAAAATAATTTTATAATCCCTTAAGACAATCTCTAAAAATTTGTGGACATCCTAAACCGTCATATGTAGGATAAATGTGGTGTGATCTAGGGGGTGGTGGTGCTACTTGGCTAGCTTTTAGTTGTGTAATCAAAACCTTAATCTCATCCACTACAGAGGACCGTACTTGTTTCCTAACATTCTTCATGGAACCAAAAGATTGTACTCAGGAAACGTTTACTTCTTAGGCCATTTTAGTGAGAACCGGAGAGAATATCTCACTCTGAACTGGTGCATATGCAATGAATAAATAACGTGACCCTATTTAATTTTCAAAGATGTAATTATTCCTGCTAATTACTTAAGGTAATATATATATATATATATATATATATATATATATATTATTTTCTTGCTGTATATAATATGGAGATGATTAAAAAAAATTTATTTTGATTTTTGTTGAAATAATAAAAATATAGGCTGCTATTTGCAGACCAAAATTAAAATTTTATAATGAAGTAATAAAAATAATGGCTTAATAAAAATAAAAAAAATTATTTCTTACTAATAAAATGATGGAGAATTTCCAAAACTTTATTTTTTTTGAATTTGAGAAAAAAATGAAAATTGTAGGCCGCTCTTTGTAGAATAAAAATTTAAAAATTGATTTATATAATGTGCAATGAAACGTGCAAATGCGTGTCAGTGCTCAAAGCAAAAGGGGGAGGGGGACAAATAAGAAATTTTCGTGAACCTCCCTCTGATACCAAATTGATGCAGGCCCAAGGTTTCTACGAATTAAACTACGCGTTCTTATGTTCGACAATTTAATTAAATATCTAGCGCGCGGTTTCTTTACTTAGCACTATCGAATACTCAAGCATTTAAAGGCACAAATTCCACAACAATCAATGCAAAGGGACGCTACACCTTATTTTAGATTGAGAAAGGGCTATATACCAATGTTCTCTCAAGTTAAATGGGACCACCCGATCCGGAAAATTAGCAATTCAAATTAAATTATGCGCAAATGTTCACACATCCAATATGAGAATATCAAGACTAAATAAGTGATTTAAAATTAAGTTCTAATCGATCCCAAAATTAATTAATAGAGGGTATACCAAATCACTTGAACTAATTGGAAATCAAGGGTGATGAACCCGATTTCTTCTAGTGTTCACGAGATCTACCCATTCTAATTAATAATAAAAATATTCGGGAAATAAATGCTTTGAAAATTAGATTTTAACTAGCACAATATTCAATATAAATAAGAACAAATTACCAGCCTTCTATTCCACCAATTCTCACAAAATATATAGAAGAAGCACTCAACGAAGTGGGTTTAGAAAAGCGTTACCCAAATCCCAATATGTATCCATCCATAAGATGAGTGGAGGAGGTGCACACGACGGTGGTATATTCTCTATTTCCATGCAGAAATCCTCGGATCCGCACCGGACGATGAAGACGCTCGCCGTTTTCTCCTTTAGACAAACCCTTGGAGAGGGAGTTCCTTGAAAAGACAATATTATTGTAGAGGATAGAGAAATGGTGGTGGAGAATAATTTTGTCTCAAGTGATGGAGGGTGGTGGCTAGGGCAAACAAGGGTAGGTTGATTTTATTATGTGGAGAGGGTGGAGGCTCAGGTTGGTGGAAGGGTTGGTGGCTCGGGTTTGGTGGTGGAGTTTGTAGACGGGTTTGGTGGTGGAGTTGGGTGGCCAGTTTTTTGTGGTAGAGTTGGGTGGTCGAGAGGTTGAAGGGAATGAGGGTGGTGGCGGCTAGGGTTGGCAAGTAGAGGGTGGGCTCGGTTTTATTTAGAGTGAATAATGGAGGGGCTCGGGTTACTTTGTGGTGAGAACTTAAAGTGGGAGGAGGAGGAGGAGGGGAGGGTGAAGGTGGCCTAACCACTAAGAGGGGGAGAGAAAGAAGGTCGGGGCCAAGAGGAGGAGGGGGAAGGATATGGTCGAATTTTGCCAAGGGGGAAGGAGGATCTCAAAAAGATTTTAGGGGATTATTTTCTTATTCTTCTTCTCTAATCAATCCTTCATTACATGGATATATATAGTCTACACCACTCAATCTCCCTCCATTCAAAATTCAAAATTCAAATTGAAAATATGATGGTTACATGCACCCATCATAGAACATGAAATGAAATAATTAAAACAACACATGGCAGTTATAAAAACCCATCATTACACTTGAAATGATATTTAAAACATGAAATAAATACTTAAAATAAAATTGCTAAAATTATAAAATTATTAAAAATATATAATTATAATTATATAATTTATAATTATATATTTTTATATAATGGCGGCGGACGTCGATCCCATCCTCGAGCTTGCGACAGCGATCGTCCCAAACGACGAACTATCTCAGAACGGGATCAATGGCGGCCGTGTCAGCAATGTCTCCATCAAATGTCTCATTCATCTCTTCAATTTCAACTTTATAATTCTTGCATTCAGCACAATCACTTTTCAATGATGAGTTTTCTAAACACAATTTATCGTTTTGTTCTTTTGCAAAATGAAGCTCTTCCTCAAGAACCTTATATCTTTCTTATAATTCATTATAATCTATACAAGGTGTAGGAATGTTATCAAAAGATAATGTGAAAGAGCTTAGCATGCCACCAGAAGATTCTACATTGTCATTTGCTTTCAACTTCTTATTTTCTAAACATAACTTTGTCTTAACATTCATCAACTTCTTTATTTTAAGTTTAGCATTGTTTAACACACACAATGTAGAGATAGAATTACAATAGAGTGGGGAATTAGACTGCCTTACAGTGCATTTGGATATGGTAAGAGCAGAACATTGAGTGTCTTTGACTCCTTCGTGTATTGCCTCATCCATGGTTGTGATTTCCACTTCCCTTTCTTGGGATGTGGTTTCCATATCTTTCTCCAAGGGCAAGTCTCCATTTGGTTCTTCACTTGGATCCATGAGAAATTGCTCAAACTCATCATCTGCAGAAAGAGAATTGTAAGTAGACTCAAGAAATTTCCATATATCATAGGAAGTGGGTGGTGTCTACTAATCGTGAAGAAAATAAAAGCAACCGAACTAGCAATCCATCTAGGCAAGTATACCTATCGAATTGTAGCTAGGGGACACAAGTGTCATATTGAAATCCGGGTACTGCTGAATACACTTACTCACACGAAGACTATTATTTTATCAAAGGAAAATCTTGAGGGCTAAAAAGGAACTTGCAATTAAGAAAGGAAATATAGTTAATCGCTAGAAAGAGAACCACTGCATTAAGTTAAAGAACTATTAGAGGCGATTACGATAAAGTGTTAAAGAACTACGACAAAGGGATGGAAATGTACTCGATCAAGAATCACCTCGGCCAGAGTAATAAAGAAATGCGATAAAAGCCTAAACTTAATAGGGAAAAGTTTCTTGACCGTGGAGGTTCCTTAAGCTTAAACACGCTTCTCTCGAAGTCGTGTCCGACTGAGTTTAGGAAGGTCCGACCGACTTTCGTCTGAATCAGAGGCCTAAAGCTCGCTTTACGCAGTGAACCCCACTATTAGATTTTACTCCAATCCGGGGGATTTGAATGTCTGCCTCTCTCGAGGGGTGCATACAAATCCCTTTCCTCTTGAGTGCTCACTTCAAACTATCGGCCTTTCGGCTTGCCAAGTATGGAAGCTAAGGCGGAGAGTATACATCGATGATATATCTCCAACCCAAAAGAATTCAAGAGCAATTCAAGATTAAACCCCTAAAAAGGAAAGGTAAAATTAAAGCATCATAACTTAATCACTCAAACCTCAGATCATCAAGATCGAGTACAAGGAGGATTTAGTTATTCATGGTATAGAAAATGAAGATCATATTAATAGTATGGAAAATAACACCGAGTAGAAGGGAAAGAGAATAGCGAACTATTTTATTTCGTAATGTGGAGGAATCACAAGTAGGGCACACAGATACTATAAGAACACATTCTACAATGATTACAAATGTTGTAAAAAGGAAGTACAGAAATGCGAAAAAGGCTTGCATGAAAAGAAACTCAATTACTTGAAGTAAAAAAAAGAAGAGACAAGCTTAAGACATAAACACTAAAATAGCAGCACTTCTTCTTCTCTAATCTCTCTCCACCACCCCCCAAAACACTAGAAGATGATCCCTATTTATAGAATTTTTTCGGGCTGGGTCACGCCCTATGACACGCCCATGGAGGGCGTGACCATAGGGCATGTCTGATTCGGTGCGACATCTGGAGCGTTGGCATTTAATTCTGGCGTGGTTGTTGAGTTACACGCCCATTGAACACGCCCCTGGAGGGCGTGACCATGGGGCGTGTCGGATTCGGTGCGTTGAAATTGAGCTCGGTACTGACTTCTCGGGACTTGGCGGGTCACGCCTGTCAGACACGCCCCTGGAGGGCGTGTCAGTGGGCGTGTCAGTGGGCGTGACAGCTAGTTTCTGGCGGAGATTGACTTCGGACCAGCGGCTTCATTCCACTAGGTTACACGCCCTTGGTACACGCCCTAGGAGGGCGTGACCATGGGGCGTGTAACAGCAAAACTTGTAAAATCCTGCAAAAATAAGGGAAGATGTTAGTGACAATAATATATACAAAAAAAGGTCAAAATATAAGCATACAAGACATGCTTCGTAAATTGAAAGCTAGAAAATACCATTACGAAACGGACTATCAGCATACAACAACATAAAATTATAATAATACTTAGAAATTTAAGCTACTAAATTACCCAAAAAAGGATGACTAAAAAGTAGTCATCAAACACCCCCATGCTTAGACATTTGCTTGCCCTCAAGCAAATAAAAAATGAAAACTAGGGAAGGAAATAGAAAATAAACAAAGCTAATTTAGGTTTCATAATTAAGAAAAACAAAACATGGAAAATTAAACTATCCTAGTATTCATATTATCAACTAGTGGGGTGAGAAGTGCACAATAGAAGATTTGAAAGGGAAAGCCTAAAAATCTCATTAAAACATAAGAGAAGTCTACTAATTTCTAAATCTTAAAAACAAGGCATCCAAAATAAATGAAAATAAGGAAAACAAAAGTAGAAGTTCTAAATAAACGGCGCATTAACAAACTACTAGGTTGCTAGATAAACATTAACCCTAAAACACTCCAAGATAACCTCCAAAGAAATCCATCAATGATGGTGGCCATAGGCTTGTACGTTCACACTTTCTCCACTACGCGAAATTAAGTTCTAAGATCATTAGGACTTCTACTAGGCATTAAACTTGGCTTAGGTAAATAATTAGGAAGTGGATTCAAAGGTAAACATGAAGGTTTTAGGCACTAAACCAAGATGAGCTCAAAAATAACCAAAAACATAAAAATTGAGAAATAACAAGTATGTCATTTCTCCAATATGAAACTACAAAAACAAGGCCATGAAATTTTTCTTTTCTAAACTTGGCCAACCATAAACTTTTTGCATTCATTTTTTTCTTTTTGATTTGGTAATGATATTTTTTTTTCACTTTTTGAATAACAATCGATAAGGAAACTCCAAAAATAAGCTTTATAATTGTCCTTTTCATTTCCAAAATAATATAATACCCCTCCCACAAAAATAATTTTTAAGCTCAAGGTTATAGTGCAAAAATTAGGACGGGCATTTGGCTTTGGTGAACAAGATGAAATGAAAGGTGGAGCTAAAAATAATGAAAATAAGGAAAAGGCCCAAAATTGTTTTGCAAGGGTTATGTTTTCGGTGGCCAAGAAAAGCTCAAACTATTCAAATGGTGGCCTAAATCATTTCTAAAGAACATAAAAAACGGCGCAAATGCTTCGAGAGTAGCTTGGTACAAGTTCTAGACACCAAGAAAGACTACCCCGCAAATGAAAAAGAACTAATGATACCTAGCAACCATTCGTAAGTAACTAACCGAATAAAAAGACATAACTACGTATTGCTAGCTTATAACTTAAAAACCGGATGCCTATATTTAAGAAAAAGAAACTAGTAGAAATAAACTATGTTAAAATGATAGGTTTAGAAAACCATTTTCAAAGTAATCTATATAGAACTACAAAAACCGCATGGGCCTACACTTCACTAGAAGCAACATGAAAATAAAGATAGAAAATAATTTTAGGTTTTGTTTTTCAAATCGATTTTAAGCACAAAAATTTTTTGATCTTTTTGTTTTTCTAATTTTTTTTGGGTTTTATATTTTATAGTTTTTTTTTGGATTTTTAGATTTAGACGACATAAAAAATATTTTTTTTTAAATAAGAAACAGAAAGAAAGGCAAAAAGAAACTAGACCCCCCCATGCTTAAATTCTTCATTGCCCTCAATGAAGAAAACATAAAGAAAAAGAAGGGGACTGAGAAGAAGAGAAAAAGAAAAATGCATAAAAATAAATAAGGAAAAGGAACAGGACTTCCCCGGTTCGTGAGATGAAGGCGGATGTCGCTCCCCCATGCTTGCTTTTTGGAGTACTTGATCGTCAGCAGGTATGACCTGATCCATCTGATATCAGCAACGGTGGAGCGGCGACCACGATCATGGACTTGATGTGCCTCCGGTAGGAAGAGCAAAAATAAAAGCAAAAAGAAATAGAGTCCATGGGTAGATTGCCCGATAATGTTTTATTATTACAACCATTCAAATAAAAGAGTATAATAATAAGAAGTCCAAAAATAAAAGTAAACATGTCCATCACAGAAGAAAAAAAATGTCCATCAGAAAGAATAATAACTAAGAATCAAAAAGAAGATTCTCCTTTGCAGGAGTCACAGAATCATTAGAGAAGTAGCGTTTGAGTCTATGGCCATTAACTTTGAAGTCCCCCTTATCGGGGTGTGAAAGTAGCACAGTGCCGTAAGGAAAAACATCCTTGACCGTGAATGGTCCGGACCATCGAGATTAAGCTTTCCCGGGAAGAGACGTAAACGTGAATTAAAAAGAAGAACCTGATCGCCGGGTGTAAACGTTTTAGGGTGGCGCAGGTTCTTATCGTGATATAATTTTGTGCGTTCTTTATAAATTCGATTATTTTCATATGCATACGCTCTCCACTCATCGAGTTCATTTAATTGATGTTTTCTATGCTCGCCTACCGAATGCGGATCGAAATTGAAAAACTTTAATGCCCAATACGCTTGGTGCTCTACTTCTACCGGAAGGTGACACGACTTTCCATAGACCAATCGGAAAGGAGTACAACCGATGGCGGTCTTGTACGCTGTCCGATAAGCCCAAAGAGCATCGTCTAATTTTAGGGACCAATCCTTACGAGAAGTAGAAACAGTTTTTTCCAAAATTCTTTTTAGTTCGCGATTGACTACCTCGACCTGACCGTTAGTTTGGGGGTGATAAGCAGTTGACAATTTATGCGTGACACCATATTTTGTTAATGCTTTAGTGAGTTGGGTGTTGCAAAAATGGCTGCCCCTATCACTAACGATCGCTCGAGGGAATCCAAAGCGAGAAAAACAATTTTTTTAGAAAATTGACAACAACACGAGCATCATTAGTTGGCAGAGCTTGGGCCTCTGCCCATCTAGAAACGTAATCTACCGCTACTAAAATATATTTATTACCTAAACTTGAAGGAAACGGGCCAACAAAGTCGATGCCCCACAAATCAAAAACCTCGCACTCGAGAAAATAGTTTTGTTCCATTTCATTTTTATGTGAGAGATTTCCAGTCCGCTGGCATCGATCACATCCACCCACAAAGGTTTGTGCATCTTTAAATATGCTTGGCCAATAGAAGCCAGCACTAAGAACTTTGTGGGCGGTGCGGTTTGCTTGATAATGCCCGCCAGTCGGACCTTCATGAACATGTTTTAAAATTTGGTGACCCTCTTCCTGCGAAACGCATCTCCTTACCACCAGGTCCGCACAAATGCGAAATAGAAATGGGTCTTCCCAAAAATAATACTTCAACTCCGAAAAGAATTTCTTCTTTTGGTGAGTGGAGTATTCTTTTGGAAGGACCTGGGCCACAAGATAATTGGCCAGATCGGCAAACCAGGGGGTAGGAGATGAGGAAATATTAAAAAGGCGTTCATCCGGAAAAGAGTCATTTATAGAAGTTTCATTTAAAAAATCAAGTTTGGGATTTTCAAGACGCGAGAGATGATCAGCTGCTAAGTTTTCCGCTCCTTTCTTATCCCGAATCTCCAAGTCGAATTCTTGAAGTAAGAGGATCCAACGGATAAGACGCGGCTTGGCATCCGGTTTAGAAAGGAGGTATTTCAAAGCGGAGTGATCCGTGAAAACAATAACTTTAGAAAGAGTGACATACGGTCGGAATTTATCAAAAGTGAAAATAACTGCTAAGAGCTCTTTCTCCGTCGTAGTGTAGTTTTCTTGCGCAGAAGTGAGAGTTTTACTAGCGTAGAAAATCGGATGAAAGTTCTTAGCAATTCGTTGAGCTAAAACTGCACCGACCGCATGATTACTCGCATCACACATAATTTCGAATGGTAAATCCTAAACTGGGGCGATCATAATAGGGGCATTTATAAGTTTTGATTTTATTAATTCAAAGGCCTCGAGACAAGATTTATCAACAATAAAAGGAGTGTCTTTTTCGAGCAAGTGGGTGAGAGGTTTAGTGATTTTTGAAAAGTCTTTAATAAATCTACGATAAAAACCCGCATGACCTAAAAAACTTCTAATCGCTTTAACGGTTGTGGGTGGCGGCAGCTTTTCAATTATTTCAATTTTTGCCTTGTCCACTTCAATCCCCCTAGCGGAAATGTTGTGGCCAAGGACTAAACCCTCACGTACCATAAAGTGGCACTTCTCCCAATTTAAGACTAAATTTGTCTCCTCGCAGCGTTTTAAAACTTTTCCTAAATTTTCTAAACATAATTCGAAAGAGTCGCCAAAAACGGAAAAGTCGTCCATAAAAACTTCCATAATATTTTCTACATATTTATCAAAATGGCAAGCATACACCGCTGAAAGGTGGCGGGTGCGTTGCACAATCCGAAAGGCATTCTACGATAAGCAAAGGTTCCGAAGGGGCAAGTGAATGTCGTCTTCTCTTGGTCCTCGGGTGCGATAGGGATTTGAAAGTATCCCGAGAGACCGTCGAGGAAGCAATAAAAATTGTGCCCGGACAAACGTTCTAGAATTTGATCGATAAAGGGGAGGGGGAAGTGATCTTTTCGAGTGGCATCGTTTAGTTTACGGTAATCGATGCACATCCTCCATCCTGTTATCGTCCTAGTTGGAACTAGATCGTTGTTTTCGTTTGGCACTACCGTGATCCCACCCTTCTTAGGGACAACCTGAACTGGACTTACCCACTGACTATCGGAAATAGGATAGATTATCCCGGCATCTAATAACTTAAGCACCTCTCCCTTCACAACCTCTTTCATTTTTGGATTAAGACGACGTTGTGGTTGGACTACACCCTTAGGATTATTGTCAAAAAATATTTTGTGCGTGCAGAAAGAGGGGCTTATGCCAGGAATATCACAAATTTGCCATGCTATGGCTCGGCGATGCTTTTGTAGTAGGTCGATCAACTGATCGTTTTCGGATTGGGAAAGAAAAGCCGAGATTATAACGGGCAATTTTGAATCTTTTGCAAGAAAGGCATATTTAAGATGTTCGGGAAGGGGTTTGAGTTCTAAGTTGGGTGGTTCCTCATAAGAATTTTTTAAGACTTTTTCATTTTCAAAAATAAGTTTTTCATAGTTTTTCCTACCAAAAATAGACTCATTTTCAAAATTTTCTTGTATTGACATCACCGTACTTTCAAAAACATTTGAAGAAATTTCAGAAAAGGAAGAGGAAAATTCATTAGAGGAGATGTTAGAAAGGGGAAGGGAAGAATCTTCATTTAAAACATCGATAAAGAAGCATGAGTCATCATTTTGTAAAGAATTTTTCATCGAGTTATTAATAGAAAATGTGACTTCATCATCCCCCACTCGCAAAAACAACTTTCCATTACTAACGTCAATAACTGCTCGAGAGGTGGCGAGAAAAGGTCGTCCAAGGATAAGAGGAACCTCGACGTCCTCTTCAATATCAAGAATGACAAAATCCACCGGGAAGATGAATTTGTCGACCTTTACTAACACGTCCTCAACGATACCTAGTGGATACTTTATTGACCTATCGGCTAACTGAATACTCATGCGCGTCGGGCTGAGAGTGCCCAAACCTAGCTTTTTAAATAAGGAAAAAGGCATCAAATTGATGCTCGCTCCTAGATCCGCTAGCGCATGTTTAACGAATAAATCACCGAAGACGCAAGGAATTGAAAAGCTACCCGGGTCATTTATCTTTTTCGGAAGATTTGAATTTTTAATGACTGCCGAGCATTCTTCATTCAATGTTACATGAGAAAGATTTTCCAATTTCTTTTTGTTCGTTAATAAATCTTTAAGATATTTAGCGTACTTAGGCATTTGGCTAATCGCTTCATGAAATGGCAAATTAATATGAATTTGTTTAAATATTTCAAGAAAGCGTTGATATTGATTATCTAGTTTTTCTTGCCTAAGTCTAGCCGGATAAGGAGGTGGCGGGAATTCATTTATAATAATCGGAGCATCATTTTGAAAATCATTTTTGTCTTTTTCAGAATTAGAAATAATAGAGCTATCCTTTTCTTTTTCAAAAATAATTTGTCTTTTTCAAGATCTAAGTTATCATTTTCCGTGGGGGTAAGAACAGGAGGGATACTCACCCTTGGCTCTTCCCTTGTGGTGGGCTCGTTAACAACTTTACCGCTCCGAAGGGAAATCGCATTTGCGTGCTCCCTTGGGTTAGGCTCAGTGTTCGAGGGAAGAGTTCCAGGTGGTCTCTCGGAAAAGGCCTTGGCGAGTTGGCCAACTTGATTTTCTAAGTTTTTCATGGATCCTGTTAAATTTTTAATAGTGGCATCGTTCGAGCTTATATATTTAGCGAGGATCTCTTCCAAAGGGGAAGGTTTTTGAAAATTTTGTTGCGGTGGTGGTGGCGGTGTGAAATCGTGCGGTGGGCGTATTACGTTAGCATTATTACTCCAAGAAAAATTAGGATGGTTACGCCATCCGGGATGATAAGTGTTCGACGAAGCAGAAAAACCAGGGGGAGAAGAAAAATTCGAAAAAGCAGAAAAATTATTCGCAGAGATATTTTGAGCAGGCCTGGGTATGTTCCCCAGATAATCCACCTGCTCGGCAGCAGCAGCATTTTCATATACCTTAGCGGTGGAGGGAGCAGTCATCTCCGAGATCTTCTTGTTGAGCATTTCCACTTGCATCGCCAGTTGCGTCACCGAATCCACTTCATAGATACCTGCAGGTTTAGATGGGCGAGACCTGGACGAATTCCACTGATAAGTGTTCATCGCCATGTCATCGATAAGCTCAAGAGCAGCTTCCGGAGTTTTGCGGTCTAAAGAACCAGCGGAAGCGGCATCTATCATTTGCTTAGTCACTTGGTTTAGCCCATTATAGAATGTCTGAACCTGCAACCATACAGGCAGAGCATGATGTGGGCATCTTCTCAAAAGTTCTTTGAACCTCTCCCAAGTGTCATAGAGGGTTTCAGAATCAATTTGAGAATATGAAGTTATATCATTTCGAAACTTAGCAGTTTTGGCGGGGGAAAATAACGAGAAAGAAATTTTTCAGTTAAAATGTTCCAAGTAGTGATTGATCCTCTTGGAAGAGAACTCAACCACTGTTTGGCTTTAGTCCTTAAGGAGAATGGGAAGAGTCTTAGCCTTATCGCATCGTCCGAGACACCATTAATCTTGAAGGTGTCACAGATTTCAAGAAAATTAGCAATATGCAAGTTCGGATCTTCATCTTGCGATCCGTCGAACTGTACATATTGCTGCATCATTTGAATGATGCTAGGCTTAAGCTCGAAGTTATTGTTCGCAATAGCGGGATGAACTATGCTAGATTCTGTACCCTCCAGGTTTGGTCTTGCATAATGGGACATAGTCCTTTGCACGACTTCCTCTTGGTTGGGTCTTTGCAAGACTTCCTCTTGGTTGGGATTGTCCATTCTTAAGGTAGAATATGAATCGGAATGTTCGATCGGTATTTGAAGAGTCGGGCCTTGAAATCGCAATCTTCTCCGAAGAGTACGCTCGATTTCGTGGTCCAAGTCCAAAATAACCGACGGACTTCCCCGGGTCATGCACTGGAAGAAGAAAGAGAGAAGTATTGTTTATTATTAATATATTTTGTTGTTTTTTTTTTAAGTATATATATATATTTTTTGTTTTAGCTCCCAAACTTCCCAAGGACTACCCGACGAAGGGTTCGCAAGGTACTAGACAAGATAGCGGCACTTAAAACCGCATTGCCCTTTTTGAGAGGATTTTGTTGGTGTAGGAAACTTGTGATGTGGGTATCTATTGAAAATGATTATATTTATTATTATTATTATTTTTTTTTTAAAGCGATTTTTTTTTCTTTTTGGTTTGCAATAAGGAAGATAAAAGTAATAGATTCGTGTTTTTAATATATCAACAAGAGCTGAATCCCCGGCAACGGCGCCAAAAACTTGGTGTCTACTAATCGTGAAGAAAATAAAAGCAACCGAACTAGCAATCCATCTAGGCAAGTATACCTATCGAATTGTAGCTAGGGGACACAAGTGTCGTATTGAAATCCGGGTACTGCTGAATACACTTACTCACACGAAGACTATTATTTTATCAAAGGAAAATCTTGAGGGCTAAAAAGGAACTTGCAATTAAGAAAGGAAATATAGTTAATCGCTAGAAAGATAACCACTGCATTAAGTTAAAGAACTATTAGAGGCGATTACGATAAAGTGTTAAAGAACTACGACAAAGGGATGGAAATGTACTCGATCAAGAATCACCTCGGCCAGAGTAATAAAGAAATGCGATAAAAGCCTAAACTTAATAGGGAAAAGTTTCTTGACCGTGGAGGTTCCTTAAGCTTAAACACGCTTCTCTCGAAGTCGTGTCCGACTGAGTTTAGGAAGGTCCGACCGACTTTCGTCTGAATCAGAGGCCTAAAGCTCGCTTTACGCGGTGAACCCCACTATTAGATTTTACTCCAATCCGGGGGATTTGAATGTCTGCCTCTCTCGAGGGGTGCATACAAATTCCTTTCCTCTTGAGTGCTCACTTCAAACTATCGGCCTTTCGGCTTGCCAAGTATGGAAGCTAAGGCGGAGAGTATACATCGATGATATATCTCCAACCCAAAAGAATTCAAGAGCAATTCAAGATTAAACCCCTAAAAAGGAAAGGTAAAATTAAAGCATCATAACTTAATCACTCAAACCTCAGATCATCAAGATCGAGTACAAGGAGGATTTAGTTATTCATGGTATAGAAAATGAAGATCATATTAATAGTATGGAAAATAACACCGAGTAGAAGGGAAAGAGAATAGCGAACTATTTTATTTCGTAATGTGGAGGAATCACAAGTAGGGCACACAGATACTATAAGAACACATTCTACAATGATTACAAATGTTGTAAAAAGGAAGTACAGAAATGCAAAAAAGGCTTGCATGAAAGGAAACTCAATTACTTGAAGTAAAAAAAAGAAGAGACAAGCTTAAGACATAAACACTAAAATAGCAGCACTTCTTCTTCTCTAATCTCTCTCCACCACCCCCCAAAACACTAGAAGATGATCCCTATTTATAGAATTTTTTTGGGCTGGGTCACACCCTATGACACGCCCATGGAGGGCGTGACCATAGGGCGTGTCTGATTCGGTGCGACATCTGGAGCGTTGGCATTTAATTCTGGCGTGGTTGTTGAGTTACACGCCCATCGAACACGCCCCTGGAGGGCGTGACCATGGGGCGTGTCGGATTCGGTGCGTTGAAATTGAGCTCGGTACTGACTTCTCGGGACTTGGCGGGTCACGCCTGTCAGACACGCCCCTGGAGGGCGTGTCAGTGGGCGTGTCAGTGGGCGTGACAGCTAGTTTCTGGCGGAGATTGACTTCGGACCGGCGGCTTCATTCCACTAGGTTACACGCCCTTGGTACACGCCCTAGGAGGGCGTGACCATGGGGCGTGTAACAGCAAAACTTGTAAAATCCTGCAAAAATAAGGGAAGATGTTAGTGACAATAATATATACAAAAAAAGGTCAAAATATAAGCATACAAGACATGCTTCGTAAATTGAAAGCTAGAAAATACCATTACGAAACGGACTATCAGCATACAACAACATAAAATTATAATAATACTTAGAAATTTAAGCTACTAAATTACCCAAAAAAGGATGACTAAAAAGTAGTCATCAGTGGGAAGCGTGTAGATTAATTTAAAAATTTCTTGACTAAGCCCACAAAACAAACTGTTCATAGCTTTAGTGTTTATATGACACTCGTAATTAGTAAAATTATTTTGGGGCTTGATATACGTTATGTTTCATACTTCTATGTCTTATAGTATATGGAATTTCTTCATAAGTTTTCTCCATTCATTATAGTTCTCTCCTATGAATAAAGGTGTTGCTAGCAAAGTTTATGTGTAAAAGGTTCCATCCCCACTAGTCGATTCGACATCGAGGTTGACCATTATTCCCAGTAGTGAAACTATTTTGGAATAACCTGCAGCTAATACCACTTGTGGGATTGTGTGACCAACCTTAGAGGGGGGTGAATAAGGTTTGACACATTAATTAAAAAATCAAAATACTTTTGTCTTAAAAAACTAGTTCTGGAATCTATCGCGGGGCGCTAACTATCTAGCGCTCGACTGTAGGTCACAGACCTCATTTTCCTCATCAAATTTATCCTTGGAGAAGTACACCACCTTTAGAGATCCACTAGAGAACAAACTGATCATTTTTCGTAGAAATAAGAACACAAATATTTTATTCAATCACAAAAAAAATTGGTTTACAATAACCAAAGTTTATTCTTCGTGAAGCCGCATATCAGAGGCGGTGAAGGAAGAAACTCTTTTGGTTTTCTATACCAAACCACTACCGAGACCGATTGGCTCTCTCCCTTTCCCTCCAAGAAAGGTCTTCGAGCAGACTCTTCACCTTCATGCAAGGAAGTGTCTTAGAGCCCCACTAGATCTCCCGATCTAGACGTCCCTTCCCCGGGATGATTTCTCACCAAATCCTCACCGGATTCTGATGACCTTTACCGGTCGATTTCCCTTACCACAGGAATACATAATAGATAAAAGTATAATAAGTATAAAAGATTAAAGTTTGAATCTCCCTCAAGATGATTTCTCTATTGAGCGATCTGTGGCCGGTGCTTGAGATCTTCGTGTGGATGCAACCGATCAACTCCTTGTAGTCATTGGTGTCCTTGGCTCACCGGATTTCTTTGTGCGTGAATGGGAGGGAGGCGTTCTTCTTTTCCTTCGACGGAGATGATGTTTCGGTGCTCTATAGGAGGCACACGAACCCTAGGATTGAGAATAGGTGTCACCTTGTCTATGGAATGAAAAATGAAAAATTTTATATGTTTTTCGAAATTAGGATACCACTGGTGGTAGAGCTAGCGCCCGGCAATTGGTCGATGCACTCGATGCTGACAGTTGTCACCCATATTTGGAAAAATATTTGAAATGAATTTTTTCCGCTTTTTCGTGCTAGTGCGACGCGGTAGTAAGCTAGCCCATGGAATTAGCCCAGTCATCTCGACACACTCAATGCACTCGACGAGAATTGAGTGAGATTGCGCTGCGTGGTAATAAGCTATCGCTCGACGATAGCTCGGTATCGACACCTCAGTCTCGACAAGCATTGATTGAGCTAGCGCGGGAGGTAGAGCTGGTGTAGCGCGCTAGCAAGCCGAGCACCATGCCAATTTAATTTAGGATACCGCATGATGTTTACGACTACCATGTGATAGTAGGTACCAGAGGAGATTTTCTCGCTTCGCTTGAACCAATAAACCTACACACTCTACCAAACACAAGATGTGATCAAATATAACATGGAATTGATATTATTTAACTTAGGATATGTGAACCATCGGCTCCAACATGGAGCATAATGGGATGCAATTGATTCCAATAACTTACCCTTCTCATCTTAAGATGCTCCTACCTATTTCTCAGCTTAATAATGAATTGGGCCTCATCCAGAAGTTCCTCCAGACACAATAGAAGAAGGAGCTGAACCAGAATATTTGGACTTCTTGTTCCACCTTCGATTCCCAGTCTTTGAAAAGCTCGGTACTTTGAACATTGGCCTCTTCACAGCCAAGTCCTTTTTGCCTTGGACTCTTTTTAGCTCCTACTCCAGGGATCATGCAGTATTTACTAGGGTCAGAAAACTCTACATCATTGGACCTAAGAGAAGTAACCTGAGTTCATCTGGTAGTCCTTCATAGAATCTCTTTGTCTTACACTCCTCGTCAGCAAACGTAGTGCCTGCATACTGCCCCAATCTTGTAAACTCATCTAAGTAGTCATCAACATAACTCTCACCCTGAGTTAAACTCTGAAATAGATTCTCCATAGAAATCCTTTGAGCACATGAGAGATACATTGCCAGGAAAAACCTCGAGAACACCTTGATGTTTTTTGTTGTTTACCTAAATCACCTAGAGAGGGATGAATAGGTGAGGTCTGCGCCTTTTGGCGGAATAAAAATGTGTAATGACGGAGCGCAGAAAAAAAAACAAGCAAGCCACAAAAAACACATGATTTATAGTGGTTCCCCAACCTTGGGTACGTCCACTCTACACCTCACCGATCTAGCACCATACTAGACTCGGCTACTTCACTATTAGCTCGGATTGAAAAATAATCCTATAACTCGAAGCAACGCCCCTACAACTCGGAGTCAAAGCACTCCTACAAAAATCTCGAAGAACAAAGCTCCTACAACTCGGAGAAAAATATCCTACAAGATTAAAGTGTTGTACAAAAAAATATACAAACAAAAATATCTCAGATCTGAGTCTTCAGCCCTTCTTCCTTCTTAAACTTTGAAGCTCTGTCAAAAATAGATCGAAGAAGACAAAGGCAAAATCTCTAGATCTGAAAGCTTAAGATCATCACGATCAAGGAATAGATATGCCGAGTTGAAAGTCTTAATTTGTGAAGCCTTCTTGTTATTGAATCACTTCGATCGGAGAAGAACAGCGGTGAAGAAGATGATGAACAGTGGCGGCCTTCCCGATTTAGAATGAAAAAAACGATTCAGAATTCTTGATTTCTTATTGTTAGGGTTTGTCGATTATGATAAGACCTTTTATAGGACTTGCCTAATGGTCATAGTCATTAAAGACAACACATGGAACTATAAGAAACGAGATTAATTTGAAATCACTTCCGTCTAGACTTAACTAAAAATTCAAGAAATGATCTTTATTTCTCGAGTGAAGAATAGAATACTCGAGAACAACATCTGTTTCTCGAGAAAAATTATATGATTCTCGAGAATAGATACTTATGGAAAACACTGGAAATCAGTTCTGTCTTCTCGAGAAATAACTTCTGTTACTCGAGAAAAAATTTCTATTACTCGAGAAATAGATAATGACTTCTCGAGAACAAATTAGACTTCTCGAGAAATAACTTCATCTTCTCAAGTACTAGACTTCTTCTTTCTCGAGACAAGGCTTGGCCTTCTCGAGTAATTACTTCTGCTTCTCGAATACTAGGCTTAGAAAAATTCTGTGCTGAGTTTTGAATAAACTCAAGAAAGCGATGAGTCTTACTCGAGTACTGTATGGCTCTCTCGAGAACTTATCTAATCCTTCTCAAGAACAACATCTGCAACTCGAAAACTAGACAATGCTAACTCGATAAATTTCTTCAATATTACTTGAGAACAAGGAAGTCCTTCTCGAGAACAATACTTAGAAAAATTTCACTTTCTTAAAAATATTTTTCTTCAAGGAATTCAGCACTAGTCTTTCTCCCATAACTTTAGAACTCTGAAAATGAAGTGTGTCCCAATAGAGAGGCTACACATAAGTCAACACCATGGGTCACACAATGAGGGATTACATTGTATGGTCCTGTGTTTGGTGACTCGTTGTAGACTTACATTGCTCTACACTTGGCAATTATAACCTGCAAGCACTCAACTTGAATAGAGTATCAAATACAAACCTAATTCATCTTAGTTCAAGGGTGACTTCACACAAATCTAGGTTATTGTGGATACAATACCCAACAATCTCCCATTATTTGTAGAAGTCAGAACCCTCTACACTAAGGTGAATTATATCAATATAAACAAATAAAATAACTAGTAAACAAAGTAATAATGGGAAATGTTATGTGATAGAAAAATCATGTCATCAAAAATAAAAGATTTATATTTATAGATATTATCAAGGAAGAATCCAATTCCATAAAATCTCAAAAAGTAACTTACTGATCATCTTCAATTTCTACTTGCCCTATTGTTGTTGTTGCCTCTCTTTCATCTCTTGGATCCTCTTCTGATAATTGTATGGTTTAGAATAATACTTGGCAGTTTTGGGAGGAGCCTTGGGGTTGTTTTTTCCATACTCTCTGTCATATAATATCCTCTTGGTAATAGATTTCTCATACAAGTCCCATTCATGTGAGCTGTAATGATCATTTCTATTTTCATTAAAATCAACAACAAATTTTAGAGTATCAAGATTAGTGATTTTGAGGTTGGGCTCCATATTTTAGCAAATTCTCTTACAGCATATTCTTGCTTGGTATGGATTTGCTTGCAGAAGCACCATCACCATATTTTCTTTTCTTATGAGCTGGAATTTCTTGAGGAGGAATCTGAGGCATTTCTTGATTTGACCAAACTTGAGAATATTCTGCAGGAGGGGCTTCAAAGTTTTCAGGTCTAGGAGAGAATAAGGGCATCTGGGCAGAAGGTTGCTGAGCAATAGGATTGAGATGAGGAGGAGGAGCAGCATTTGGATCTACTTGAAATTCAGGGAAAATTTAGTTGTGCATCTAAACTACTGTATCATATGTGTGAAGTTTTACCTTGTGAATATGTCCATGTACTGTAGCATTCATATCTTTCAATTTTGCTTCCCAAAGAGTCTTCATGTTTCCATCAGACTTTTCTAGATATTCCTTAGCTAATTTCTCCAACTTTCTGACTTCTAGAGATAGGGTGATTATGGCTTCCTCTTTGAATTTTCCTACTTCTTCACATGTCTTGAAGTTGTGATCTTTAGCATTCTTTTCCAATAGAATCTGATTATTTGCCAGAGTTACTGATTGGTCCATTACCTGACCAATGCTTGTAATGGTATGGTCTAGGGCTTTCCCACCTATTTGGAATAGGTGTTTGAGTTCATCAGTATTGTGCTTAATCTCAGCAAAGCCTCTGCTCATTTCTTTCTCTAGAGCAGTTATTTTATCAGTTACAACTTTCAGAGAGTCCTTAAAATAGGTTCTTTGCTGGGCTAGAATTAACTCAATCTTAACCAGAAGGGTATCTGTAGTATGTACTTCAGCTTGAGGAGTTGGAGGAGGAGGTACTATTAGAGCTGTCTAGGGAAGTATTTCTTCAATAATAACTGATCTCTGGCCTCTGGTGGTATGAATCAGAACATATCCTTCCACACTAAGAATAGTAGGAAGGGAGAAGTTCAGGCTTTGGAGGGGTGCTTCAGTTGGTTCAAGGGATATTTCTTTTTCATCGGTAATAGAAACTATCACTTCTTTATGCACATCATCAGTTGGAGACTATGGGTGAGAAGATTCTAGTTCAAAAGGATGGTCTGATGGATATGGTTCTGGTTAAGGAGATTTCTCTTTAGGCATAGGGGAAAGAGGTTCTTTGGAAGTGAGTTGCTCTATCATTCTATTGATATCATCTTCTGTAGATATAAATTGTTCTTCTACTTGTGCATCAGTAAGCATTTCTTTTCCAGGAGCAGAAACTTATGAAGATATAGCAGCAGCAGGAGTAACATCTGATGGAAGAGAAGACTGGCTTATCTTTGGGACTACAAGACTAGGCTCCCCCTCAGCAACTGCACCTGATGTGACAGCTACTTGATGTAAAGGGGAATATGGAGTACTGTCCTCATCCACTTGGAGATCATGGGATTTGGTAGCTTGGACAGGGTTCGGAATCTTGAGTTCCCATCTTTGAATGGAAGAAATGGAGGCTTTCTTCATATGATGCAAGGAAATACCTTTAGAAAGATCAAAAGTGTCTGGCTGGATCTCATGAAGGGGAAGAAAAACTATTCTACCAAAATTTGGTGCCTTGATACTGTCTTTGATTTTGTCAAAAATCATCATACCCCACTAAAATTTCTTACTGCATATCACTGCTATCATCATGTAAAAGTATTCATTTGTGATAAAATTGATCGAACTAGTGTGACACAGAAGGATTTTTCCAAGAATTTCCACCAGCAGCTTACTCTCTGCATTGAGATTAGGGCGGCGAATGATGCACACACCAACGGAGACACCACCGAATCTACAGGCGCGGCCGTACTCTTTGACAGTTAGGTCATCTTCCTCATCGATGATAGACAGCCAAAGGAGCTTTGAGATGATTTGGGTGGTCAGCTTGATATTGATTCCGTGAACCTTTAATTTTAGAATCTTCCCATTCCTCTTTAATTTGGCATTCTGGAAGAATTCCTCGACTATTGGAAGTAGAATCTTCCACAGCTTTTCCAAAACAAAGGAAAGTCCGGCGACTTCTAGTAGCAGTAGAACGTTGTGGAAATCGTTAGAGAGTTTGACAATTCCAGTGGTAACTAGTTCACTGCCAATTCCAACATTCGACGGAGGAGCCATCGAGTGAAGAATTGAATGGACTGCTGACCGACGAGAGGAGGAGCATGGTAGTTCGCGAGAGATTCGGCGGAGATGGAGAAGCCGAAAATTTTCTCGAGAACGGGATTTGAATTCAGGAAATTGGATTTTTCTTGTCTTATGCTATTTATATAAACCCTAAATCTGAATGATTAAGAAAATAATAAAAGTAATATACCTGAATTATGGCGATTGAGGTACCTGGGTGCTAATATCAAAATTTTGAACTTGAGATAGAAAATCGGCATCAGATTTCTTGAAAGACATGTCATTTCTCAAGAGGAGACATGGAAGTTCTATAGCAGAGAATTTCTTTATCGAGAAGCAGATATGAAGTTCTCAAGAATCAGATAGGTACTCGAGAAGTATTTCTCAAGAATCAACTGTATTACTCGAGAAGAGATCTGCGGTACTCGAGTACTAAGTGTCTTCTCGAGAAGTAAAATCCAGAGAATAATTTTCTTCGTTCATTTTTTTTGAAGTGCACCCCAATTCTTTAACTTTACTGTGAGACCTTTTCCTTCAATCTTTCTTGCTGAGCATGATAAGTTTTGTTTTGAAGAATGAGAACTTGGCCTTATCTAATGGCTTCGTGAAAATGTCTACAACTTGCTTGTCAGTTTGAACATACTGGTGATTGATATCTCCATGCTCCACATACTCCCTAATAAAATGGTACCACAGCTCTATTTGTTTTGTCCTACTGTGTGAGACTGGGTTGTTGACGATTACAATTGCACTGGAAGAGTTGCAAAACAACGGAATGTTCTTGAACTTCATATTATAGTCTTTAAATTTGTTCTTTATTCATAGCAGTTGTACACAACAACTGCCTGAAGAAATATACTCTAACTCGGCTATTGAAATTTCGACACAATTATGCTTCTTGCTGCTCCAGGAGATAAGCCTTCTTCCTAGGAATTCAGAAGTCCCGAAAGTGCTTTTCCTGTCTTCTTTGCTTCCTACAAAATGTGCATCTGAAAAACCTATCAGTTTGCTATCATTACTTCTTGGGTACCATAAGCCAAGATTTTGTGTACCTTTAAGGTATCTCAAAATCTTCTTTGCAGCAGCGTAGTGAGATTCCTTAGAGTTCACTTATAATCTAGCACACACACATGTTGAAAATATTATGTCTGATCTACTAGCAGTAAGATAGAGCAAGGATCCAATTATACTTCTGTACTTTGTTCCATCAAAAGGTTTCCATTTCTCATCCTTGTCCAGAGACATAACTGATCCTATTGGAGTCCTCATAGAGGTTGCGTTCTCCATTCTGAATTTCTTAATTAACTCCTTGGTGAAGTTCGTCTGAGAGATGAAAATTTCATCTTCAGATTGTTTCACCTGAAGTCCTAAGAAATACTTCACTCTCCAATACTGCTCATTTCAAACTTCCCTTACATAAGTTTGGAAAACTTCTTACAAAGGTTATCATCAGTAGAGCCAAATATGATGTCATCGACATAGATTTGCACTAGCAAAATCTTGCCTTTTATTTCCCAAAAAAATAATGTCTTATCTATCTTTCCTCTTGTGAACTTGTTCTCAAGAAGAAAGCTAGACAGTGTCTCATACCAAGCTCGAGAAGCTTGTTTCAAACCATATAAAGCTTTAAATAAAAGATAAACGTGCTCAATATGGTTAGAATCAACAAAACCTAGAGGTTGTTCCACATACACTTCCTCCTTTATGTCACCATTAAGGAAGGCTGACTTCACGTCCATCTGATAGGCAGTGAAGCCCTTAAGTGTTGCATATGCTAGGAACAACCTAATTGCCTCCAACCTTACCACTGGAGCATACATCTGATCGAAGTTGATTCCTTCTTCTTGTTTATATCCCTTGGCGACGAGTCTGTCCTTGTTCTTTATAATTGTTCCATCTTTGTCCATCTTGTTCCTGTAGACCCACTTTGTTCCGATAACGTTCTTACCTTTCGGTCTTGGAACAAGGTTCCAGACTTGGAAATGCTTGAATTGATTCAGTTCTTCTTCCATTGCCATTATCTAATATGCGTCTGAGTTTGATTTCTCAAACTTCTTTGGTTTAACCTGCGAGAGGAAACTTAAATACAGATTTTCATTTGTTGTACCTCTACGAGTTCTGACACCATCCCGGGGATAGGATTTCATTTGTTGGCCCGTTCATGACTGGAGAATAATTCTGGAGTAGGCTTCTAGTCCCGGTCATATGTCGAGAGCATCCACTGTCCAAATACCAGATAGGATTTTTGGTGGCTTTTGGACATTACTGGAAAAGTGAATCAGTTTGCCTTAGGAACCCAAACCTATTTGGGTCCTTGGTCACTAATTCGCATACTCCCCCTACGTGTGTTAATATTGTGAGTTGTCTTTCTCATATTATTCACTTGAGGAGTTACATAATATCTGGGGTTAAACCAGCAATCTATAGTAAAGTGACCAATTTTTCCAAAATACCAACAGTCAAACTTGTTGTATCTTTGCCTAACGTTCTCCTACTAGAACTTTTGAGAGTGTGGTTTAACAGGGGCAGCATACTTGGAGGTAAAAGCTTCGTAGTGAAGGCACACACATGACTTCTTCTCCTTAAGAGGCTTTTCCACAACGGGCTTAGCTTTTGAAGCTTTCTTGATGTTATGAACATGACTATAAGGGCCATAGCTCTAAAGAGTGATCTCCTCATAAGGTGCCTTGAAGACACTTTCACCAATGTTTTGGGGACAGGTCCATCCTTGGTACCGAGACTTGGGTTATACATAAGTAGGCCTTGCAAAGTGACCATAGGATGAATCAAGATCAAACTCGTTTGTTGGAAAGATAACCTTTTTAAACGATGTTTGGTCTTGAGGAGCTTTCCCTTTCTCCTTGGCTAGAGTTTTCTTGACAGCCTTATTTCTTCATTAGGCTTTATTTCTCTTAGAATATTTACTATGGGCAGCCAGATGGCCTAAGCCAGCTCCTTTACCCTGAGAAGAGAATTCTGCTACATGTGGAAGGACTATCTTGGGCTTGGAGAAACTTTCAACAAGTTTCTTTTCAACAGCAAGTTTCTCTTCCAACTTTTGAAAGATTTTATCCTTCAGGCTTAGGTGCTCGAGAGATTTATTATATTCTTCCATCGCATCATGAAATACCTTTCTGAGTGAGTCCATCATTAAGAATTCCTCCCTCAGATTGCTCTCCTCGGCCTTAAGAGATTTAATCTCCTTAGCTTGAGTTCTTGCGAATCTTCAACATTTGTCATAAGCCTTGATCAACTCTTTGTATTGAGTCATGAGTTCAGATTCATCATCAGACGAACAGTCCTCATGATCATGGTCAGAAGCATCTGATTCCGAGAGAGGTGTGTGAGAGTTTACCTTCCCACTGAATTGGGGTTCTTCTTCTTAATCTATATGTGCAATGACCCAAAAGTAGGCTTCCTCTTCATCACTAGACTCAGATGAGTCTGTGTCACTAAGGGTATTGGCCTTCTTCGCTACCAGGCTTCTTTAAAGAGATTTAATCTCCTTAGCTTGAGTTCTTGCGAATCTTCAACATTTGTCATAAGCTTTGATCAACTCTTTGTATTGAGTCATAAGTCCAGATTCATCATCAGACAAACAGTCCTCATGATCATGGTCAGAAGCATCTGATTCCGAGAGAGGGATATGAGACTTTACCGTCCCACTGAATGGAGGTTCTTCTTCTTCATCTATATATGTCATGAGCCCAAAGTAGGCTTCCTCTTCATCACTAGACTCAGATGAGTCTATGTCGTTGAGGATATTGGCCTGCTTGGCTACCAGGATTCTTTCAGTTTTCTTCTTATTATAAGAAGATTTCTTCTCCTCTCTTCTTCCACTCTCCTTCTTCTTGTGAGGGAAACCAACTATGACATGTCTTGGCAACTTGAGCCTTTCTTGTGACGATCACCATCATAACGTGATCTTATGGATGAGGAATCTTTGCCTCTCCACTGTTTCTTCTTATTCAAGAACTTCTTGAACTGCCTTTAACGAAGAGAAAACACTCCTTCAGATAGCTCTAAGCCCGAGGTAATTGGATCTGAAGCTTCTTCTTCACTCTCTTCCTGTGCGGGAGCAGGAGATGCAGCTTTTGGCTTCCTTGAGCTGTCTGCCTTTAGAGCGACAGACTTCTCCTTGGATAAAAATCGGCCTTTCTCTTCTTCAGCTTTTCTTGAGTTTATTTGGAGTTGATACGACATAAGTTTTCCAAATAGATTCTGAGGGTCTGTCTCTGCCAGCTTACCAAACTCCTGGATTGCACAGAGTTTGTTGTCCCATTCCTTAGTCAGGGATCCAAGAAATGTTTTATTCAGTTCTCGATTAGTAAAGACCCGACCATAGACTCTTAGGCCGTTGACAATCTTTAAGAAGCTTTCAAAAGTATTAGCAATAGAATCCTTGAGACCATGTCTGAATGCTTCATATTTCTAATTCAGGAGGGATCTTCTGTCATCTCTTACCTCTTCAGTACCTTCCATCAGGATGATGAGAGACTGCCACAATTCCTTGGTGGATTGGCAGTGAATCAGATTCTGCAACATAGAATCACTGACTGCACTTGCGATGATATTCTTGGCTTTTTTGTCTAACGAGACAAGTGCAATCTCATCTTTGTCAAGATCAATAAGCTTCATTGGAACTTGCTTTGTTGGGTCAATGGTGGAGGCTGTCATTGGAACATAGGTTCCTTCTTCCATTATCATAAAGATCCTTGGATCAACACCTTCCTTGAAGAAGTTTATTCTTTCTTTCCAAATGGGAAAGTTACTCTTTGTGCATAAGGGAAGCTTAGCAAAATCCTTGGTTATGTACATGCCTGTATCCTTTTAAGACAACTAGGAGCAGATCTATTCAAGGTGTTAACATTTTTGATGAACAACCTCACTCTGAAACCAATTGATGTTTTTAGTTGTTTTTAGTTGTTTATCAAAATCACCAAGAGTTGGGTGAATAGGTGAGGTCTGCATCTTTTTGCGGAATATAAACTTGTAACGACAGAGCACATAAAATAAACAAGCAAGCCACTAAAAACACAAGATTTATAGTGGTTCCCCAACCTTAGGTACGTCCACTCTCCACCTTTCCGATCTAGCACCACTCTAAACTCGGCTACTTCACTATTAGCTCAGATTGGAAAACAATCCTACAACTCGGAGTAAGGCCCTACATCTCAGAGTCAAAGCACTCCTACAAAAATCTCGGGGAACAAATCTCCTACAACTCGGAGAAAAATCTCCTACAAGATTAAAGTGTTGTACAGAAAAATATACAAACAAAAATATCTCAGATCTGAGTCTTCAGCCCATCATCCTTCTTAAACTTTGATGCTTTGTCAGAAATAGATCGAAGAAGACAAAGGCGAAATATCTGGATATGAAAGCTTAGGATCAGCACGATCAAGGAATAGATTTGTCGAGTTGAAAGCCTTGATCTGTTGAAGCCTTCTTGTTCTGAATCACTTGGATCGGAGAAAAACAGCGACGAAGAAGACGATGAATAACGGCGGCCTTCCCGATTTAGAATGAAAAAAATGATTCAGAATACTTGATTTCTTGTTGTTAGGGGTAGTCGATTATGATGAAACCTTTTATAGGACTTGCCTAACGGTCATATTCATTAAAGACAGAACACGTGGACCAATAAGAAACGAGATTAATTAGAAATCACTTCCGTTGGGACTTAACCAAAAATTCAAGAAATGAACTTCATTTCTCGAGTGTTGAATAGACTACTCGAGAACAACATCTGTTTCTCGAGAAAAGGAAATAAGGTTCACGAGAATAGATACTTAAGGAAAACACTGGAAATCAGTTCTTGCTTCTCGAGAAATAACTTCTTTTACTCGAGAAATTTATAATGACTTCTTGAGAACTGACTGGACTTCTCGAGAACAAATTAGACTTCTCGAGAAATAACTTCGACTTCTCGAGTACTAGACTTCTGCTTTCTCGAGACAATGCTTGGCCTTCTTGATTAATGACTTTTGTTTCTCGAATACTAGACTTTGAAAAATTCTGTGCTGAGTTTTGAGTAAACTCGAGAAAGAGATGAGTCTTACTACTTCATGGCTCTCTCGAGAACTTAACTAAGCCTTCTTGAGAACAACATCTACTACTAGAAAACTAGACTAAGCTAACTCGAGAAATTTCTTCAATATTACTCGAGTACAAGGAAGTCCTTCTCGAGAACAATAATTAGAAAAATTTCACATTCTGAAAAATGTTTTTCTTCAAGGAATTCAACAACTAGTCTTTCTCCCATAACTTTAGTACTTTGAAAATGAAGTGTGTCCCAATAGAGAGGCTACACATGAATCAACACCATGGGTAAAGCAATGAGGGATTACATTGTATGGTCCTGTGTTTGGTGACTCATTGTAGACTGACATTGGTCTACACTTGGCAAAAACTGCAAGCACTCAACTTGAAAAGAGTATCAAATACAAACTTAATTCATCTTAGTTCAAGGGTGACTTCATACAAATCAAGGTTATTATGGATACAATACCAAACACTCCCCCATCGAGATATCAGACAGTTTCCTTCTAAAAAACTGATGTAGTTCTAGTTCATCCCACCAGAGTCTTGCCTCACCTTCATAAAGAAAGGTAGCCACTAACACCTTCTATCTCTTCTCCATCTCGGTCGCGGTAAATTTTCTCTTTATTATCAAGAGCCAATATTTGGCCTGATTGGGGGATCTAGTTCCCTCATACGTTGGAGGGTGGAAGCTCATAACGTATTTCAGTTGCTTTTTCTTAAGTCGCCTTATCGCCAAAGGCTCATCGGGTAATTTTCGCATATCCACAGGATCAACTACGCTAACATGCGTCGAGGCAACCCTAAAGGTAGAAGGCTGTACTCGCCCTCCTAGTTGCGTATTGATCATTGCAAACACGTCTTCATCAATTAAGGGTATCGTTTCAGCAAAAGGAGGGGTAGGCATAACACCCGGTATATTAATCTCCGTCGAGCGCTAGGGCTGAGACTGCCCCACACCACTTTTAGTCACCTATAATCATGAAAAAAATAATTTAGTGACTAAACACATTGCAAAACAACAATCACATGAACACGCATGTTTCACAAACATGTGTCTTTTCATTCCTAAGTGGACAATCATGGGTTCTTTCATATTATAGTGGTAAATCACATACACGTGCTCACCACCCATTAAAAGAATTTGTCTACAAATTTGAATAAGAAAGACCGACACCAGAATCTGATACCAAATTGTAACACCCCATTTGTCACATAGGAAATAATAGAAGGTCTGGTAGGGGACCCGCGCCATATTCTATGGACAGTCAGCGGAGTTTTGCATTGAAACCAAACCAGAAACACATCCTAACTCAGAGTGCATTCTAGTGGAAGAATTAAAAATATTAAGAACCCAACCACGTGAATGTCCACTAAACAAAAGTAGGAATGATAATAAAAATTCCCAAAAAAGTCTAGTCTTAAGGCCTTACAAATGTTTTCTAATAAATTAAAGTATTTTGCATACCTCGGCTCGCAGGACGACAACACATGAAAGAAGTAAAGAAGCTTTGCTTTTCCTTCGAGGGCAGGAATAACACAAAGGGCTTCTGCCCGCTACTTTCCACCAAGCTCCCCACCACCTGCATAGGATCAATACACAAATATGTGGCAAATAAGGCAACGATTAGCTTTAGCTGACCAGATTATAATGACCCCGCCCCACACCTGGAGCGGTAGTGTTCGTTCCCTATAGGCAAACAACATGTACATATAATGGAACTAGAATGTTAAATTCCAGCACTAGCCACCACAGATGTTAGAATAGCCAGCCATACGTCCTTATGGTACATTATCGATGTACCAGACATAACCAGGGTCCCACCTCTGTACTCAGCAATGATCAACATTCTTTTGAGCATTACTAGTCTTTTAGGACCAAAACCTAAGACTCTATCCTATTGCTATGACAAAGTTAAAGACAATCACCAAGATCCACATTAATGACTCACATCAAGTCAAATGACATAGGGTTGGTTACAATTCAACTCTTTCATATTGCTCAAATAGTAGGGCGCACAAACCTCGACGAGGGTGTGCGTCCCCTTTCCCATTAATAACAATACATAACCACGTTATGTTCTATGGTTGGCTCTCACGACCACCATATAGGAGCACTCTAATCTCTCAACAAAACATACAGTCCCCTAAGTCTCTATGAGACAGGCCTTAAAAAACTTACTGGGAGTTACCGCTGGCGGTAGTGCTAACGCCACGCGGTAGGGGACAGAACATACATTCTTCCACAGAACATGGATATTTTCCTGGAGACCATCTTCAGTACTCTCTTTGCCATAACCTGCATACCCCGCGACTCTAAAACTACTCATTTAACCTCGGATTCTTCTCTTGCACGCAAATCAACAAGATAACAATGACCAATCCAGACCAACCTGTTCGGATTGGCTTCATACAGCATGCATATTTTGTACTTCAATTCTGGATTCTAAATGCAATGATAATGGGGATACAACCGATCAAGCCATTGGGAGAATTGATTTCACGTGCTCGTGGAGCGTCTACCCTTACATACCAAAACAAAGTACTTCATATATCCAAGGAGGAAGATCGTTACCCCTGTGGTTCGTTTCGGTGTCATGGACGAGAAACTAGCCGAAAGAAAATGACTGTAATAGACTCGCCTCCTTAAATCTGAACTTTGTGTGTGACTCGGAGCTCCGAAGCTCCAATAATGGTGGAATCTCCTTCTCCATCCTTTCCTTTCTCTCCCCTCTCTCTACCTCCTAGAAAGATAATGGCTTAGCATAGAATAAGAGATAACTCCCCATCCCACGGAATTAAACCACCAAAAAACACAGCCCACCGTCAGATCTTGACGAACGACCATGATTCTAAATGATTCTCTGTACAGAGCACTACCGCTATATGGTAAGAAGATACCGTCGTGTGGTAACCCCAATTTGTGGCTTCTCTAGCAAGCCCATCGTTCAAATTCACCATTCATATGCCGATACATCACCATGCCATAACTGTCATGCTACCGCTGCGCGGTACTACACTACCACTGTGTGGTAGGCGATGTGTCGTATCATTATGACGGTTACGATGAGAGGACATTACCATCACGCGGTATCGCTACACTGGGCAGTAGCTCACAGAGAGCCACACCAAAATAATTAGCTACACTACTACTGTGTTAGTACTACTATCGGGGGATAGCTCTCAGAGTGTTATACCAGGTGAAATCTTGGGCGTTACGCCTCCAACGCTAGAACAAAAGCAGTTGCCAGATCATTTAGAATATTTATTTTTAGCAGAGGATTTGAAGTGTCCCGTGATTGTGTCGGCATACTTATCCGATGAAGAAAAATTAAAATTATTAAATGTTTAAAAAATTCATTGCCGCACAATTGCATGGAAAATTTTAGATTTCAAAGGGATTAATCCCTCCTTTTGTACGCATAAGATCTTAATCGAAGAAAATTTGTGGAAAATGCTTCAACCTTGTGTGAATAGAAAAAATAGTAACCCAAAATTGGACAATAACAAAGTTTTTATTTCCAAAAATTGTATCTATTACAAAGGTATGGCCTCCCTTTTATAGAATGGAGGAGAAGAGAGAGATTACAAGTAAGTAATATGGGAATAAATACATTAATGGTGACTAGCGGAAAGACAAAACCAGACCGCACAGGTCGCAAGGTTAGATTAGAAGGCTAAATGCCTGACAATAATAACAAGCCGCCAAAGGCTAGATAGAGAGAAACCACTAGAGGCTAGGAGAGTGAAACCGCTAGAGGCATTCCACTAGACTGCCCGGTTTCCATACTGCAACAAGTCACTGGAGAGAATCTTCCTGACTGCCTAGTTTCCATACTGCAAAACTCCCCCTCTAGCTGGAGCATATATATCAATCATGCCTAGCTTGTCGCAAAGGTGAAAAAAGGAAGCAGATACAGGCTTGTTGAAGATATTTGCCAACTCATTGTCTGAAGTAATGAACAGAGTGAAAATCTGATTATTCAAGATATCTTCTCTAAGGAAATGGCAGTCAACTTTGATATTCTTAGTTCTCTCATGAAATACCATATTTTTTGAGATAAATATAGCGGTGTTGTCGTAGAACATAGGTAGAGGATGATTGTAGATTTCTCCTAAGTCTATCATGAGAGCCCGTAAACACTTTAACTCACAAGTGGTTGATGTCATACTCAGATATTTAGCCTCAACACTAGACCTTGAGACGACCGACAGTTTCTTGTTCTTCTAGCTCACAAGTTCCCCCCCCCCCCCTAACAAATATGCAAAAGCCCGATATGGACTTGCGATCTCCTTTGTTGTCAGCGTAGCTAGAATATGAATACGCTTTAACCTTTATATGACCATTCTTCAAAAATAGTAGTCCTTTACTTGGTGCCACTTTAATATATTATAATATCCTCAGGGCAGACTGTAGATGGCACTCCCTAGGAGCTTGCATGAATTGGCTAACCTCGCCTACAACGTAGGAGATGTCGGGTCTGGTTATCGTGAGATAAATGAGTTTTCCGACAAGATGCCTATGCCACGTAACATCTGATAGAGGAGGCGAGTCATCTATCCAGTTTTTTTCTTCTCTAGTTGTCATGGGGCATCGGGCAGGTTTAGCCCCAGTCATCCCTATTTCTTTTAGAAGATGAAGAGAATACTTACATTGGGAGAGGACCAAGGAGTTGGGATTTCGAGAGATTTTTATTCCCATAAAGTATTTTGGGGAGCCCATATCCTTTGTGACCAGGTGTTGATGGAGATGTTTCTTTGTCAAGGCTACCCCATCTTGGTCATCTCTAGTAAGAAGAAGATCATCCACATATACGGCAAGATCCACCAGACTAAGGGAAGTTTTGCGAATGAATAATGAGTGATCGACATAACTTCTTGTAAAAACCACGGTCGCAACAATGCCGCTAAACTTGTCAAACCAGGCCTCAGGAATCTTCTTTAGGCCATATATGGCCTTCTTCAGCCTGTATATCCGTGTCTCCCCCTGAGCAACATAGCCAGGAGGTTTCTCCATGTAGACATCCTCCTGAAGATCACCATAGAGAAAGGAATTTTTGACATCTAGTTGGGAAATGGGCCAATCTCTGTTAACGGCCACAGAGAGGAGTACCCGAATAGTTCTTAAATGAGCAATGGGAGAGAAGGTGTTAAAATAATCCACACCATAAGTCTGAGTGAAGCCTTTTGCGATAAGGCATGCCTTGTAGCAATCCACACTATCGTCCGGACTGAACTTCACAACAAAGACCAGAAGACCGCCAACAACATTCATGCCCAACGGAGGAGGAACAAGGGTACATGTACCTCGCTTAGTGAGGTTGGAAATATCCTCATCCATGACAGCCTTACAATGAGGAACAACAAGGGATTCTTGGTAGGTGCGGGGAGTGGTAGTGGCAGAGATAGCCGATGCAAAAGTCCTGTGATAAGGAGTAAGACGAGCATAAGAAACAATAGTAGCAACCAAGTGTTGGGTACATGTCTGCACCCCTTTTCAAAGAGCAAATGGGAATATCCATGTCAGCATGTTCCTCAGTATCTGGTGCATCTATGGCAGAGAGAGCTGGCTCGGTAGTAGAGAGATACGGCTGTGGAGAAGAGGAAGACAGCGGAGGAGGAGAGAGAGAGGAGGAGGAGACGGTGGACATGGCGGAGGAGGAGAAATCTCGGTAGGTTTAGATGGGATGGAGGGGACGTTAGGAGAAGCAGGAACATCGGGATGAGAAGAGGAGTTGTGAGATAAATATGACGCTTTTTCTAAGAAGTTACATTCGCGGAAACGAACTACTTGCAAAGAATATGATCAAAATAAAAATAACCTTTCTTAGTGGTATAGTAACCCAGAAAGACACATTTGGTGGCACGTGGGGAGAGTTTGTCATGGGTGGTGGAGGGAGTGTGCACAAAAGTCATGCACCCAAAGGTACGCAGAGGGAGAGGAAACAAATCCTTGCCCGAATAGAGAATGGAGAATGGGGTTTGACCGCGGAGAACCATGGAGGGAATACGATTGATGAGATAGCAAGAGATGAGAATGGCATAGCCCCAATAGGAGCAAGGAACCTGTATTTGTTTCATTAGAGTGCAAGCGACATCAAGGAGGTAATGGTTTTTGCATTCCTCCACTCTATTTTGCTGTGAGGTATAGACACAACTAATTTGATGAATAATCCCATTTTGTGTACAAAAAGAAGAAAAATCATGACTAAGATATTCTTTGGCATTATCAGAGCGAAAGATTTTAATAGAGACATCAAACTGAGTCTTAATCATATAGTAAAAGGATGTCCATACAGAGAATAATTCTGAGCAATATTTTAAGAGATAGACCCACGTACAATGAGATAAATCATCAATAAAAGTTACAAAATATGAACTACCCCGACCTACGGTGAGGGTAGGAGCAGGACCCTAGACATCGTAGTGAACGAGATCAAATGGACGGGAAGATCCACGACCTTACTTTAGCAGGAAGGAGGAGCATTAATGCTTGCCAAGATGACAAGCATCATAGTTGAGAGGAGGACTGTGCGAAGGTAGGTGGGGAAGAAGCTTACGAAGAAGCCGTGGAGGAGGATGACCAAGGCGAAGATGCCATTATAGAAGATCCATAGAAGAAGATGAAAAAACTGACAGAGAAGATACATTGTCCAGGAAGTAGAGGTCGCCGCTCTCTGTCCCAGTAGCAATTATCCTTTGGGAGCTCGAATCCTGAAAAGAACAAGAAGTAGGGGTGAATATGACGGTGCACTGTAGTTACTTGCAAAGAGAAGTAACATACAACAAATTGCATGGAAACTGGGCATATAGAGGGTATCCGCTAGGCAAAGAGAAGGAGAGACTTGAACCACTCCCTTCCTATTGACTGCTGAGGGAGAGCCGTTAATAATGTAGACCGAGGGCAACCGATCATGTTTTTTAGGAGAGAAAAACACTGAGGATTGCCGGTCATATGATTAGTAACATCGAAGTCAATCAGCCATTTACCTTGAGTGACCACATAGGAACTGCCTGAAGACATGACAATCGAGGCAGACTACTTCGAAGAGGAGGTGGAAGCATCACCACGTTGCCAAAGATGTGGATGGTTCATCCAGTAACAATCAACTGTATGGCCAGTGTAGCCATAGTGAGAGCAGAGAAAGAGGGAAGGTCCACGTCTGTCGGGTTGATGGATGCTGCCACCAGAGCCACCCCACTGAGTATGATGAGCATATGTGTCAGGGAGCGGTTGGGAGGATAGCAGCGGACGCTGAAGCAAAGAGGTAACAGTAGCGATGCAAGCAACAGTGGCATTTAGGGTAGGAGAGTCCTCCTCTCCAAGGATCTATTTATGGATCATGTCATAGGACTCTGGAAGACGGAGAAGATAGCACACAACTAGAAGCTCCGGGAAGTGCTTGTGTTGCTCGGCTAAATCCGCAGAGAATGGGTGATTCTGAAGAATTTAGGCTCTCAGAGCCTGAACCTATTGGTAACCAACAGAAGGAGACATGGATAGACGAACAAAGAGGTCCGCATAGAGAGTATAGATGTGAGACGTCTGAGCCCCTTGGAGTAAAGGGCGGCAAGATGAAGCCAAGCTGCCTTCACCATTTCATCATGGAAAATGACAGGAAGGCACTCATCAGAAAGGTTATTAGCCAGATAAGTGAGAACAAGAGCGTCGCTATCATCCCAGTCATTAATGAGATTGGTCTCGGGAGGAGGAGGGTCATCGGTGAGATGATGGCATTTGCGTTGTGAGCAAAGTATAATGGTAAAGGAAACACTCCAGTCCGGGTAATTGGAACAGATAAGTTTAGAAATGGTCCCAAGATTACCTAAAGGAGTAGGAAGAGGTGGGTGGTCCATTGGAGGAGTAGTAGTAGTAGTAGAGGAATCAGAGAGATCCATAGAGAAAAAGAGAGCGGATAGAAAAGTAGCCGCCCGAACAGGAAAAGAGGCCGCAAGAATAGACAAAGAGAGGCCACATGAATAGGAAAATAGGCCGCGCGAATAGGAAAAAATAGGCCGCGAATAGGCAAACAGGTCGCGGGGAGATGGGGAGGTCCCGAAAAACAGGCGCGAGTAGAGAACAAAGGAAGGAAACCGCGTGAACAGGCCGCATGGACATAGAGGGCGCGATGGCTGAGATAAATCGATCGGATAGACGAAGCTTACAGAAGTGAAGGAAGTTGTGCGAATAGGCCGTAAGAAGAAAGGGCAAACTATGCAGACAGAAGAAGCTCACAGAATCAGGAGGAAAAGATCGAGTCCATTGATACAATGTGTGAATAGTAAAAGAGAAACAAAAAATTTGACAATAACAAAGTTTTTATTTCCAAAAATTGTATCTATTACAAAGGTATGGCCTACCTTTTATAGAATGGAGGAGAAGAGAGAGATTACAAATAAGCAATGTGTGACTAAATACATTTACGGTGACCAGCGGCTAGACAAAACCAGACCGTACAGGTCGCACGGTTAGAATAGAAAGCTAATCACCCGACCATAACAACAAGCCTCCAAAGTCTAGAAAGAGAGGAACATCCAGAGGCTAGCAGAGTGAAACCACCAGAGGCAAGCAGCCAGACCGCCCGATTTCCATACTACAACAAGCCGCTGGAGAGAAGCCTCCAGACCGCCCGGTTTCCATACTACAACAAACCTCAACACCGCATAAATCCTAACATTAAGGAGGTTGTTAAAGCGGAAGTAATCAAACTTGTAGATGCTGGCATAATTTTTCTAATTTTGGATAGCACTTGGGTTAGTCCACTCTAAGTGGTGCCAAAGAAAGGAGGATTAATAGTTGTTCCAAATGACAAAAATGAGTTAATCCTTACTCGAACATTTACTATATGGCGGGTTTGTATAGACCATCACAAACTAAATGATGCAACCTATAAGGATCAATTTCCTTTACCTTTCATCGATCAAATTCTTGAATGGCTTTTCAGGAACTCTTTTTATTGCTTTTTAGAAAGTCTCTCGGGATACTTCCAAATCGCAATTGTGCCCGAAGATAAAGAGAAAACAATCTTCACATGTCCGTTTGGCACCTTCTCTTATCAAAGGATGCCATTTAGGTTACGTAAAGCTTTGGAAACCTTCCAAAGGTGTATGCTAGCAATTTTTGATGAACTCGTGGAGGATATTATGGATTATTTCTCCGTTTTTGGAGATTTGTTTGATTTGAACTTAGTGTTAAATTGGGAGAAGTACAACTTTATGGTGCGGGAAGGGCTATTACTAGGCTATAGAATTTATAGCCAAGGTATCAAGGTAGACTAAGCTAAGATAGAAACTATAGAACCCCCCCCCCCCCCCCCTCGTACGTTAAGGCCATTCCCAGTTTACTTGGGCATGCTGGAATTTATAATCAGTTCATTAATGATTTTCTAAAATCACCAAGCCTCTCAAACACCTATTAGAATAAGATACACCATTTATATTTGATGTGAATCGTTTGCAAGCGTTTTCTATTATTAAATAAAAATTGATAAATGCACCCATAATGATAGTTTCGAATTGGTAACTTCCTTTTGAAATTTGTGCGGCGCTAGTAGTTTTGTAGTTGGAGCGGTCTTAGGACAATGCATTAATAAAAAATTTCATCCAATATATTATGCTTCCATATCACCTATCCCAATTAGAAAACCAAAATTAGGAGGAGCTTTATGAGGAATATATTGATGATACTTTTCCTGAGAAGTGCCTCTAATGAGTCTGATATTTTTATGGTTTTTCAGACAAATATGGGCTTGTTTTCACGCACATACACTTCACTTTTAGTTTCTTAATGCTTATATTTTACTCGTTCACAAATCTCACTTGAAGTGCACATTTTGGCCCTTTGGGATGTGCAATTGTGTAGTATTCTACTGGGGCAAGCACTTTGTGCTCCCCATTTCATTATTTTGATATGTTTAGTTGTTTTGTGTGCTGGATGTGTATTCTTAGTTATTGTTTGTTATGCAGGTGGGCAGATATCCAATGTTGTCCAAGTTCTTCCCTACATAAATTGTACGTTCTTGCGTTCATTGTCAAGTATGATCAGTGGGATCGTGCGATGAATACAGCTCTAGTGTTTGGCGATCTGCACTGGGTCGTGCAATTTGTTCTCGCACGGGCTATTTTGCCCTTGTGTGACCAAATCGCACGACCTTGTCTTTTTATCTAAATTTTTTATGATCTATTGCCCTTGAGTCTTCTTCACGCACATTTGGAATCAATTATGCACAAAGGAAAATGCACGATCATCCTTTTTGGCCTGACTTTCAGCGTTCTTTTACTAATCATGCAATTTGTTCTCGCACAAGAAATTTTGCCCATTAATAATAAAAAAATGCACGGTCTATTCTTCTTCTAGGCTGGGCTATCCTGTGAGTTAAATTTCGCACAATTCACGTATGGCTATGCGTTTGACCGTGCATGCCTTATTTTCTGATGTGTTTTCTATAAATACAATAGGTTTTACTATAGCTTGGGAACTTCAACTTCCATGCTTTCAGTTCTGTTATTTCAAGCCACAGGAGGAACTCCAGCTCTTTTTCTTCCAGCTTTTGCTAGGTCTTTTCCCTTGGCTGCCTCCATCATCCTTGTGCTTCCATAGAGGGGATTTTAATCTTACATTCATCATCAAGTCTGGATATCGTGCATTAGAGGAGATTAGATCTTGAGATAAAGAAGACAGGTCCATTGGGAGAAAGTGACAGATCTCTTATACCCTAAACATAGTTGTCGACCAAGCTAGGATGTGGATTGATTTCCCAGAAATTCTCTACAATGTATTCCCAACGATGCTTTTGATTCGATTGATTTCTTGCACTCTTTTCTCTGGTCTTGTTGATTGTAACTAGATCTCCATGTTTTGATGATGTGCACACCAGAACTCTTTCTCATTGTCCTAAATTCATGTCTTTGAATTTTTTTGTTCTTGTGTGTATGAGGTTGCGCCACCACTTCTCAATCCCACTGCTCCATTCCGCTAGCCTACTCGCCCACTTTGCTTGACTACTTGACCATTTTCCTTGCAAAATAGTGCAAAGCGGCCTGCATAGTTTCCATTCGGCCGAGCAAAACAGTGCATTATGGCCTGCATAGGAGTAGTTAAATTAGTTAACCTATCTTATTTCCACAAACTAATGGCCCAATCAAACCAATAACCCTGACCATGAAGACTTCATTCTTAAGTCCTCCTCGATAGTTACTCTAGATTATTGTGTTTCTTGTGAGATCAATGCTTGGGAAAGATTCTCACATTTTATATTACTTGAGCGACCTGTGCACTTTTTGTTAGCACTTCAAGATTTTGGCGTAGTTATTGGGGAACACGGTCGTGTGAGTTTTTGGAGGGGGATTTGATAGATAGAAGTCCTTTCCAGTACAATTAGCATTCATTTCATTTTTTTCATTGTATTCCATTTTGTTCTGTTTTTATTATAGGTAGTTGTAGTGAATTTTTGTTGGATGTAATGTTTTGCACAAAAGTTTTTACTTGTTGAATCTGGCTGATTTCTCATAATATGGGCTGCATTTAATATCCGTTATTGTTGGTGTGGAATTACCTCCCATGGTAGTGATAAATGCCCTACGGGAGATAGTTGGCATAATTGTCGTGGTTCGGTGCGTAGAGCATCAGATTCCTCTTGTTCTCCACACCCCGTACCTAAGATTTATGGCCACTCGTCTTCGTCGCATGTACCATTTTTGTATTCCTCTCCAGCCCTGAAAGGACTGGGGAAAAATACAAATCAGTGTTTGTTTTATTGTATCACAAATCACGCCCTAAAGGAGTATGCTGAATATATTCGCTAATTGGATGAGGAGGATGATTTGGATATCTGGAAAATCCCAACTCCTACCTCTTACTACATGCCTTCAACAACTAGTTTTATGTCATATCACCTTCAAAATTTGAAGGGTATGAGGTAGATACAAGCTCCAGATGTGTTGTTGATCCGGGCTTTGACATGGCTGAGCCTCTCTCCCTTGTACATATATCTCCTTGGGTGGATTAAATTATTATATGAATGATTGACCTTTATCCGAGTACTGTTCTTCCACCTTTTATGTATTCTACTACATTCATTTCTGACGATATCATTGACGATACACCGCAAGTTTAGGCAAGTGATCTAGGTGTTGTTTGTGCCCCTATAGAGGAAGACAACCTTCTAGGTGAGGAGGATTCTTCCTTAGCACTAATGGTGGAAGTCCAAATCATGGTTGAGGCCACTATAGATCCTGCCGAGCCTTGCTTCATTGTCGACGATGCCAACAATATTTCTCTACCTCAACCTATTGGGAGTGAGACCAGGACAACTTCCCCTATTGATATTTATTTTAGTTTTTTTTATCCTTTATTAGTTGATCACCCTTTTCCATCTAAGCTTGTGCAGGTTGACCTTTCACAGGTACCCTAGGAGGACTTAGATCAATTCTGTGTTGATGGCACCTTGCTAGGCAAGGATGTTGTTAGAACCCTATTACTAATTTGGGCTAGGATTACTATTAGGATGTTTAGATTGACCCATTTTGTATAGTCTAGGGTCATAGGTTTATTTCTCGGGTCATTGCCTTAGAAGAATTGCAGCAGAAATTCAGTTCGAAGAAAGCAGAGCTGTGTTCGATGAATGACAATCTCAGTTCGACGAATCAGAGTCTTAACTCTGATGTTTAGCTCGACGAACTTTGAGCTCCGGTAGACGAACTCTGATCTCTACTCAGAAACTCAGCTCAAAAAAATTCAAGCTCAGCTCAAAGAACTCTGAGCTCTGGTCGACGAATAAGAAGATTCAGTTCGACAAACTTCATGCTCGGGTCGATGAAATGTTTGCTGAGTTCAACTAATTGTTTACAGCAGGCAGAACAGTTTCATTCTTAATTTAAGGCTATTATATATTCTGAAGGCAGAATGATTTATAAGCTTAATTACAGAGAACTATAACTTTGATATTTAATGCCAAATATTATAACGAATATAGCCATTAAGAGGAAGCATTAAATATGAATTTATCACAGAGATTAAGGCTAATCTATTTCCAAGGTAGTTTCCATTCTCGGGAAATCTCTCAGACGGTTCAGAATTGACTAATTCAAATGTTTAAATTCTTCTCTATATTCTCTATATATATGTACAGAAGATTGTTGCCTCAAGGTTACAGACTAAGGTTGCTCACTTAGATTTACTAACTTAGAGACTTGTAGATCAACATACTCTTACAAAATTAGATCTTCAGTCTCTGCTTGTGCAAAGTGTTCAATCTCTAAGATATAAAAAGGCCTACACCCTAAAGAAAGGACTCCCTCTCATAATCATAAACTCTACTCAAATCAGGGGAAGCTTTCTGCTTCAACATCCAATAGTCTTCTCAGAGAATATTTATAGAGAAGACATCATCATCTTTTTTATTTATTTTCCTAAACTGTGTACAAAGTTTTTAACTCCCTTCAAAAGTTATCTTTTTGGTTCCTAAGTCTCCTGATCAAAAGACTTAAGTTGGTTTATGGCACCTGATCAAAAGTTCAAAGGGTTGCTAGATCTCCCTTAGAAAAATTAATCTTGTGGTGACAGGGCACCTGAGCATAAATCTTAGGTGGTAGGGTACCTGAGCAAAAAATTGTAGTGGATTCCTACCAGGGTGGTAGAAGAGTGGATGTACCAACATTTATTGGGGAACCACTATAAATTTCCTTGTGTCATCTGTGATTTTTATTCATTTTATTTGTGTGTTGTGATTTCTTCTTTATATATATATCACTAGTTTTAAAATCCGCTATAAAACTAAATTAAAGTTTTAAATATACACTATTCACCCCCCCCCCTTCTAGTGTAAAGTAGATCTATCCCTCACTTTCAATTGGTATCACAGGTTGGTTCTTTGGTTTTTACAGGCTAACACCTGAACCATAAGATCTTATAGATTCTACTTTTACCTAAAAATCCATCATGGTACAGAATAAAGAATATTCAAGAACTAGACCTCCTGTGTGCAATCTAAATAATTTTGCACTATGGAAGGCAAGGATTAGGCTGTATATGAACTCTATTGTTGAAGAAATCTACAACTCTATCTTGACAGGTACACCTCTACTAGTGGCAATAATAAGTACAAGTGTTGTACCACCTCCAAAATGGAGCCAAGAACAAAAGATATCAAAGATTGCTGATGTCAAAGCTATGAATATCTTAGCTCAAACCATGTCAGATGACATTTTCCAGAAGGTTGATGAAAGCTCTTCAGCAAGGGACATATGGAACTCTCTCAACACAATGGTTATTGGATCTGTTGATGAGAGAAAGGATAGAAGATCCAACTTGATCTATCAATATGAGAATTTCAAGAAGGGAGAATCTAAATCAGTTGTTGAGATGTACATAAGACTCAGTCTCATTATCAATGAGCTGAAAACCTTAGAGAAGGACATCACATTGACAAAATTCAATGATAAGATCCTCATGTGTTTCCCTAGCACAAGGGATTTAAGGATCCGTCCAATCAAATAAGCCAGAAGTTTAAATGAGATTACCATAGAGACCCTATTTTGCAAGCTCAAGTCATGCGAGCAGCTCACAGAACCAGAGAAGCTGAACAAAGTCCTCACCCCCAGTAAGGAAAAAGAAAAGCATTGCTTTTCAAGCAATTGAAAAAGAAGAAAAATCACCAGAGAATGAAGATCTTATAGGTATCTTGGCTAAGATATTCTACAAAATGGCAAGAAAAGACTTCTGGAGAAGATCTACGAGAAATGATGACAAACCATGGTATGATAAAACTCCCACTAAATAAATAGTGTGTTATTGTTGCAGGAAACCAGGACATATCCTCCAAAATTTCCTGAGAACAAGAAGAAAGACAAGATGAATGAGAAAGACTACAAGAACCACCAACACAAATATTCTTCCAATACATACAAAAAGAAGGAGAGAGGCTTTGTTGTTGAGAATTGGAGTGAATCTGATTCAAAATCTTCATCTAGCTCAAGTGAAGATGAAGAAGAAGCAAAGGCTAAAGAAATTTGTTTGATGGCAATCAATGCATCTTGCAATAATTCTGAGTCTGAGTCTTAATCTGAAGAAGACCAGGTAATATCTTCATTTAATTTTACTTCAGATCAATTTAAAATAGATTTTAAATTACTATGTAAAGATTTAATAAAATCTGAGAAGGAAATAAAACTTCTCAGAGACCAAGTAATTGAAATGAACAACTTGTCCTCTGAAAATACTAAACTTAAGGAAGACTTAAAAATTCTTAAGGAACAAATAATTATATTAGGAAATAAATTATCTGAGGTAAAGTAGTTTGAAGAATCCCTTAATGGGAGGAGCATCAAACTGATGAATATCACAAGCAAAGTCAATACCAGGCTAAATGGTAAACTAGGCTTGGGATCTTCATGAAGTCAACCTCATCTTCTACAGAAAAATATTTTAACCACAGCAATTAAATTTATTTCTGGAAAAGGAAAAGAGAAATTAGATATTTAAAAAAAGCCACTTAGGTTTCACAAAAGAACAAGCCTAAACAAACTAAAAATTTTCATAAAAATTATGTTCAACAAAATTCATCAAACCAATATCGATGAAATCAGTATTATTCGTCGAACGGCGATCGACGAACTCTGAACCCAGAATTTGGGTATAACTACTCAACAACTGGTGCTCGATGAAATCAATATGATTTGTCTACCAGAGATCGATGAACGTGGAACGCAAAGAATGAATATTATCATTATATGAATCGAGCTCGACGAAATCAGTATTATTCGTCGAACGAAGCTCGATGAAATAATTATAAGTCGTCGAACCCAGTTTTTCAAAATAGAAATTTTTATTCCCTTCAAAACAATAATCAAAATCAAAAATTGAAAACCCCTTTACTCAGTGGATCATCCCTCCTATGAGATTTCATCCACTTGGTTATAAAAATCAACCAGGGTGTTCTTACATTTCCAATTATCATTATAAAAGAAAATTAGGACCCAAGGTAACCTGGGTCAAGAATATATAATCTATTTTTATGCAGGTAAAGAACTATCCTACCACAGAGGAACAGTAGTATCTGGATAGTGGTTGCTCAAAACACATGATAAGAAGCAAGGCTAATCTAATGGATTTTAAAGCTAAGCTTGGACCTAAAGTAATTTTTGGAGACTCTAATTGTGGCCAGACAAAGGGCTATGGGAGTGTCAAAGTTGGAGAAGTTATATTCAGAGAGGTAGCTTATGTGAAAGGTCTCAAGCATAACCTCATCTCCATTAGTCAATTATGTGATGAAGGTTATCAGGTAACTTTTAATAAGTCCTTATGTTCAATCACTTCTAGTTTAAATAAAATAGTTTTAACTGGAGTTAGACAAGGCAATATCTACTAAGTAAATTTTAACTCTGCAAAAACTTAATTCTGTTTATTTAATCAGGTTAGTAAAACTAGTGAACTTGGCCATAAAAGGTTAGGACATGTAAACCTTAGGACTATTGCTAAACTTTCTAAGGACAAACCTTCTGGTTCTTACAAGAAGGAAGGACTTTGCAGGGCTTGTCAATTAGGCAAGCAAACTAAAAATTGTTTTAAATCCATCTCTAAAAGTGATTCACCCAGGATTTTTTATTTGGTACATATGGACCTTTTGGACCTTTTGTAGTATAAAGTTTGGGAGGAAAGTCATATACCTTAGTTATTGTTGATGATTTATCTTGATTCACTTGTGTATTCTTTCTGAGAAACATGTCAGATAACTTTAGAGTTCTTACAGATTTTCTTAAGAGCATCAAGATTGACTACACTACTCATATTGCGTTGATTAGAAGTGATCATGGAACTGAGTTTGAATATCTTCTGATGCAAGAATTGTGTGAGAAGGAAGGTATCAGGCATTGTTTTTCTGCTCCTAGAACTCCTCAATAAAATGGGGTAGCTGAAAGGAAAAAATAGATCCCTAATTGAATCTATTGGTACTTACTTGCAGATGCTCACTTAGCCCTATCCTTTTGGGCAGAGGCAGTAAGCATAACAAACTATATCCTTAACAGAAGTCTAATACATAAACTTAAGGGTAAGACTCACTATGAATTACTTAAATCTAAGAAACCTAAAGTTAATTATTTTAAAGTCTTAGGTTGTAAATGTTATATACATAATAATGATAAGAAACATTTAAGAAAATTTGAACCAAAAGCTGCAGAAGGAATATTTCTAGGATATTCTCAAGTTATTAAAGCTTATAGAGTGTTTAATAAATCTACACTTAAAATGGAAGAATCTGTACATGTAAATTTTGATGACACTAATATGTTTTACAAGGAGAGAAATATCTCTACCATAGACTCATTTCAGGTACCAAATCTGTGTGAGAAAATGGATGAATTAATCCTAACACAAGAGGATACAGTACATCCTTCTCAATAGAATGTTGATGATGACAGTGATGAAGAAAATTCAGAGATTCATTCGAAAAATATTATGACAAATGAAATTCAAACAAAGGAATTAGCACCACAAGTAGTTGAAGAACCAACTATACCTGTTGATCTTGTCACACTTATGGATCACCCTCGATCTCAAGTGATTGGAGACATATCAACTACTGTTCAAACAAGGAATCAATTGAATAAAGATCATATGCATGCTTGTTTTATCTCTCAGATTGAACCTCAATCCATCAAAGATGCAGAAAAAGATCCTCACTAGATCATTGCAATGTAAGAGGAACTCAATCAATTTGAGATATATAGATTTTGGGGCTTAGTTCTACGACCCAAAGACTGTCCAGTCATTAGAACCAAATGTGTCTTTAGGAATAAGTTGGGTGCTCAAGGAACTATTGTAAGGAATAAAGCAACATTGGTAGCTCAAGGATATTCACAGGAGAAAGGAATAGACTATGACCAGACATTTGCTCCTGTTGCAAGATTGGAGGCTATCAGGATCTTTCATGCATATGCAGCATTCAAGAAATTCACAGTATATCAGATGGATGTGAAGAGTGCCTTTCTAAATGGAGAGCTCAAAGAAGAAGTTTATGTTGAACAACCACCAGGTTTTATCTCTCTAACCCACTCTTCCTATGTTTTTAGACTTAACAAAGCTCTTTATGGTCTTAAACAAGCTCCAAGAGCTTCGTATGAGAATCTTGCTAGTTTTCTTTTAGAAAATAAATTTAGTAGGGGCATTGTAGATAAAACATTATTTATTAGACATCAAAAAAATTAAATTGTGCTAGTTCAAATATATGTAGATGATATAATATTTGGCTCTACTGATTCCAAACTTTGCAAAAGGTTTTCTGACCTAATGCATTCTAAGTTTCAAATGAGTAGCATGGGAGAGCTATCCTACTTCTTTGGTCTACAAGTGAAGCAAACTCCTGATGGTATTTTTATATCCCAATCTTAATATGTTAAAGAGCTAATTAAAAGATTTGGGATGTCAGATGGCTCAACTATGAAAACACCCATACCCTCTAATGTTGTTGTTGATAATGATGAACAGGGCAAACCTGCTGATCAGAAATTATATAAGACAATCATTGGGTCTCTATTATAAATAATAGCTAGTAGACAAGACATAATGTTTGCTACATGTAATTATGTTAGGTTTCAAGTAATTCCCAAAGAATCTCACCTAATTTTAGCTAAAAAGATTTTGAGATATCTAAAGGGTTACCCAAATCTAGGACTTTGGTATCCAATAGAGTCAGAATTTAAATTAATTGGATTCTCAAATGATGACTATGCTGGATTCAGAGTTGATAGTAAAAGAACATCAATAACTTGTCAGTTTCTTGGTGATAGGCTTGTGTCATGGTTTTGCAAGAAGCAAACACTTGTGTCTACCTCAATTGATGAAGCTGAATATATGGCAACTGGTAGTTGTTGTTCACAGATCTTGTGGATTCAAAATCAACTATTGGATTATGGTAACAACTTAAATAATTTTACTATATTTTATGATAATACCAATGCAATTTCCATTGCACAAAATCTAGTTTTGCATAGTAGGACTAAGCAAATAGAAATAAGACATCATTTTCTTAGAGATAATATAGACAAAAATAAAATTAATCTTGTCTTCATTTCTACTATTTTACAAAGGGCAGATATTTTCACTAAACCCTTAGTTGAAAAGAAACATATGTTCTTCCTAAAGAAGTTAGGCATGATAAATGGAGATTCATTAATTTGATTTTTGTTTTGGAGATCGACGAATTGCACACCTTTCGCCGAACGGAGCTCGACGAACAGTGTTCTTTTCGTGAATCGTTCGTCAAACGGAGATCGATGAACCTTCCTTTAGAAACTTTCATCGAACCGAGATCGATGGATTAGTTTCAAATATTTTTCGTCGAACAGAGCTCAATGAAATATATTTCTTTTGCAAAACTTTCGTCGACCGGAGATCGACGAAATGCTTTTCTTTTATGGATTTTTCATCGAACAGGATTTGATGCTTTGTTTTTCGTCGGATAGAGTTCATCTTTTCATCTTCTAAAAACTTATATTTAGGTTTTCATCGAACTCTATGTCGCGCTTTCTCTATTTTCCCTTTCACATGATCTCTTTGTCTTGCAAGAAGATGGTGATTTCACAAGCAACCCTCTCTGCGATGAAGTTTGATGCTAGATTTGATATAGACATGGATTCCTTCCGTCATTCTGACCAAATATTCCAGGACATTCTGAAATTGTTTGAGGATCATACTCTGAAGAACTTCATGACCACAAGGATCAAACTCCTTGTTGCTAAAATCAAAGATTAGGTTCACTCTGCAAGGTTTCCTGATCAGACAATAGTTACTGGATCAACCTCTGGAAAGCAGGTTACTTTATCACCAGAAATTCTTTATGAAATTTTTTGTTTTGTGAATGGTGAAGATGAAATAGATATATCTAGTTTTGAATTTTATGAGTTGCTAGATAGAATTGGACATAATTAGGGAAACCCTAATCACCTACTGAAAAAGAATTTTTCTATTGAATATAAGTTTTTGGCCGATGTGGTCAGTAATGTTTTGTTGGGGAAACATTATGCACATGATTATGTCACCAGGAACCAATTCATGTTGATGTGTGCTTTGGTTAATAAGAAATATGTAAATTGGGGAATAATTTTATATGACTCAATTAAGAAGAAAATAAATAAGAAGGATGGTTGTTATGGTAGGGTACTTGGAATTTTCCTACAAGCTAAATGACCTAAACTCCTGGTCACACAGACCACCCATATTAATGCATCCAAGAGGCTTACTTCTACCTTGTTTGGAAGATGGGAGAGGGTTATCCCAAAGCCATCAAGGGCTACCTCTTCTAGAGCAACTTCTGAAAACACAAGGGCTATATCAGCCACTCTCCCCTGCAAGAAGTCTCTACTCCTCTCACTTCTTCTCCTACTCCATCTACACATCATTCTCCTATTTAGTCATCAACTCCACATGATGACTCCCTCTTTCTTCAGTCACCTATACCACCCATTATATCTGAAGTTATACCATCCACTTCATTTCATCAAAATCACCCATTCCTCAGTCACCCTCATCTCCTCTACTCTCTAATCTACCTAACTTCAATCAACTTTCTCCATCTCCACCTCATTCACCTCAAATTCATATATCTCCACCTCACTCCCCTATATAGGAAGAAGCTATTCCTGATATCACTCCTTCTAACATTCCAACATCATCTATACCTCAAGCTTTCCCCATATGCAAAATCTGTGCAAACAGATCTTACCCATCTTCTTCTACCCCAAATCCACCATCTATATCTACTTAGACTACTCCTGAGGTAATGTTTTTGGATTTCTCTTCCATTACATCAAATCTTATTGAATTCATTACTCCAACTATGAAAAAGCTAATAGATGAAGCCATAGCTCATCTTGTTACTTCCATTTTTGCTCTCTCTTCTTACTTCTCCTATTTCTTTACTGTCCCTTCTTCTGGGGGCCTAGATTCACGTATCCCTGGATCTATGCAGGGGGAGATGTTTCATGAAGAAGCTCCTCTATCTGTAGTATCAGTTCCATAGGATTCAGCTGTAGCAGCTGTAGTTGTCAGTCAACCTCAAGATTCAGATATGCTTACAGTTATTTCAGATGAGTTAGCAGTTATTCCAGAAGTTGCTACTGGTGGGGATCTCTCTATTAATCCCACAGTCAACTTGAGTTCTTTGTTATCAGATTTTTATACTCTGCACAATAGTTATTTTCCTATTTTTGAGAATTCTTCTAAAGCTATAATATGTTATACTGCCCCAGTTGATTCTTCAGTTCTAGAATAACTAAGAAATAGTTTTTCAGTTATTTCTCCCAGTAATAATCTTTTCCCTTGAGACTGTAGTAACTGATAGTATAATAGATCTTATAGAGCCAGTTTCTTCCCCTCCTACTTATGCTTGGGATAAAACTCCTATGCCAAGTTTTGATGACATCCTTTTTGAAGATATGGAACAAGATGACAGTGTAAATATTCAAGTAGTAGATAAAAAAATTACAAATGCACAGCAAGTAGTTCAAGTTCTTGATCAGTCTGAATTTCTTAAACAGCTAGATGATGTAATTGTGTCGACACTGACACAAGTATGTCGACACATAGATGTGTCGACTTAATATAAGTTTTGTCGACTCAGACATTAGTATGTCGACACATATTCGTGTCGACTTAAACTAAGTATTGTTGAGACCTAGGTCATTTCTGACAACACATATGCTGATTTGTCGACTAAGGCCCGTCTTTTGACCTGCCCTTGACACTAATACTATAAATAGGTGAAGCCGAAATCTGGTCGACTATGCTTTCAGAATTCTTGGCTCTGCACCTTCTGTCGACAAAGACCTTCTCTTCTTTTCTCTCTCATCTCTCTCGTCAATGGCGGCTCATCAAGAAGACAAAGTCAATGAAGGATATGAGCTGGTTTGTGAAGGGTTCACGACAACTTCAGAAGAAATTCAGGGTATAATTGCCCTAATTTCTGAGAATGGTTTGGAGTACTTGGTCTCTGAACTAACCAAGATTTGGAATAAGGAAGTTTTGGAATTCTATTTAACAGCAAGCGTGGATACATAAGGGAAGAAGATCAAAGCAACAGTTCAGGATTCCCAAATGAAACTTACACTGAAGATAATTAGGAAATCTCTTCAGCTTCCTTTTGTTAAGGATACAGATGAAATAACTCCATCCCTGACTACAGAAGCATTAAGTTGGTGCGGGATGAGCCCTAATATCAAGGTTGGATCATCCATAACTTTGAAAGGGATGAATTCCCAAGGGAAGTCCTTGTCTGAAATAGTTGGGAAGGTGATACTATGTAAGACTGGTGGACATGATCGAATTTCACTCCACATGTTTAATCTGATGACACGGATCATATTCAAAGTGAAAAACTGACTGGGCAGCAGTAGTGTTTGACAAAATCCAAGAAGGAGTGAATAAACCAAACCTGGGAAGGATCCTAAGTTTATGTTTATCTTCAGTAATACCAGATGTTTTGAAACAAGTGGCTGGATCCAAAATCAATCACATGAAGAGAATGGATGTGAGAATTCTGTCAAGGTGGGATAGGGTTCTGACCAAGGAAGTCACTACTCCTCAGAAACAAACAAAGAAAGATAAAAAATAGAAGAAAGTTGTTCAACAAGCAGAATCCTCTAGTGATTCTGAAGAAGAAGTAGTCTTTAGCTCAGATGAAGACCGGCAACCAAAAGAAGCCCAAGATCAAGTGGTGGGCAGTGAGCCCCAAGAATAACAGATAGACTCCACTCCAAGGGGAGAAAATACTGAACAAACTGAGCTGCCTGCCCAAGGGGGAGGCATTGCTGAAGCTGCCCTTGAGAGTGAATTTGCTGCAGATACTATCATGAACATAGTATCTGAAATCAATAATACAACACAAGAAAATGTTGAGACAGAAGCTCAAGATGAGCCAGTAAGTATCTCCTCAACAATTTGGTGGTATCTAGTAGTATTCTCCTCAATAATGTTCCTGGAGAAACTTTTATTTTAAAAGCTACTCTTGTTCCTCCTGTATAGATACAGTAGGATTTCATTATGGAGGAGCTATTCCATGATCCACCTGCAGTAAGGGCTGGGGGGAGGAACAAATCAAAGAAAAAGATTTACCAAGGACTGAGGGGGAGCTATATCAGCATGCCCCAACTGATAAGGACACAGTTGATATACAAAGTACATCTGAAACTTCTGATGATAAAAGAAGCCTCAATGGCTAAGAAAAGAAAAATAGTTGTCTCAAGGAAAAAGAGTTTTGGCTACAAAAAGGCCTTGCAAACAGGCACATCACCACCTACTCAAAGCTTGGACTTCAGTTCTCTACTGGTCCAAATGCAAATTAAGTTGGATAAGCAAAGACAATCTCTGGAGAAATATGTGGATGAAACTCACAAGGAGTTGCAATTCTAATTGGCTCAGGATATCAAGTCTATTAGATTTGAAGTTAATCAAAATAAAAAGGAAATGACAGATTGCTTCCATAAGGAAGGTAATGTTGTGGTATTCCTGACCAAACAATAGTAAGATCTGAAAGTACAAGTGGAAGATATTGCAGTAAAGCAGGGTTATGTACTAGAGAATCAACTAAGAATGAATGAGAATCTTACAGATTCACACCATGCTATCTTGAAAAAAATTGATGATCTAACAACTACTGTCAAAGCTGAAGTCTCAAAGCAGATCAAGGAAGATATAGTTGCTGTTCAGGCCACATTTCAAGCCTCACAGAAGAATATATCTGATTTCTTGACAAAATTCAGAGATTATTATAAAGAAGGAACTGACTATATTACTAATCAAGTCAGATTTCAAAAAGATGATCTGAGGGATCATATTGATAGAGAAGTCATAAAGGGGGAGAGAGTAGTAGCCAAAGCCTGCTCTGATCATGCTAAATGGATATCAAATAGCATTAGAGAAACTCTTGGATATCCTACCCTATGTGATGATGACAATGTAGCTGAGTCTGGAATACAACCTGCTCATACTAAAGGAGATCAGCCTGAAGTTGCTCAGGTGATTTACACCCCAGCAGATTCTGAAATGATTCAAGAGGAAGTTCAGAAAATGTATAGTCCTCCATAAGAGGCACACAATGTTATTCTGGAGAAAGTAGAAATGTCAGAAGCTACCATAGAAGCTCAAAAGGATGCTCAGCTATCTAAGAAGAGGTTCAGAGAACAGACTGAATTGAAGCAAGACTTTGAGCAATGGAGTCCAACTTCCAGAAACATTATACTGCCTGCCTGGAAAGCTGTGAAGGATAAAACCCATGATAGGGGTAAATGGTATTCAGCAGGAATGGAATAAGTATATGGCTGGGCAGGAAGCCATTCTTCAACACAGAAGAAGTGCTAAGACTGGGAAGCTACCTGCTAATGCTCAGGAGCCAAGCAAGTACTTCCCAAAGCCATTTCACGATTTTGAAAGGCAGAGAATAAAGGCTGAAGAACAAAAGAAAAAAGCTCTGAAAGGAAAGAAGCTTGCTGATGATACCGAACCTCCTTTGCAGGCTAAGATCAATTCTAGAAATGGTATTATAATCAAGGAGCCTAGTTAGTAATAGGATAGCTAGGCTTATGTAAAAGAACAATATAATATTTTGTTTTTTGTTCTAATGGAAAATCTTGTAAACATATCATTTTTATGAATTAAATGAATTCAGTTTTAGTATTAATTTTTGTTGTTTACAATGATTATATGTTAACCTGCTGTGAAATTGATGTACATCTATTTCTATTATGTTTTATTATGAGAGATGTATATCTTTGACTAAGAATTATGACTTCTCCAAATAGGGGAAGATTGTTGGGTACATTAAAAAATATGTACCAGATTTGGAGAAGCCTCATCTTAGTAAATGATATGCATTAATTTGTATTTGCTAGATGTTTGAGTTATATTGTGCAGGTTCAAAAGAATTTGAAGAAAATTTTCTAAGTACAAGTGTCGACACTTATGAAGAAGTTGTGTCGACACCCAAGCTAAGTCGACACTTATGAAGGAGTTGTGTCGACACCCAAGCTAAGTCGACACTTATGAAGAAGTTGTGTCGACACTCAAACTGAGTCGACACCTAAAGAAGCAGTTGTGTCGAAACCCAGAATTGTATTGACACCTAAGGCGGAATTTGTGTCGACACCTAATACAGGAGCTGTGTCGACACCAAGGAGCTATGTCGACACTGGAAGCAGTTGTGTTGACACACTGGACTTATGTCGACACATCAACTCTAAAAGTGTTGTGTCGAGATCAGAAGCAATTGTGTTGACACACGGGACTTGTATCGACACACACTCAACGCCATATGGATACACTCAACGCTATCGACACACACTAAACATCGTCTATCGACAACAGCTATGTCGAGACCAGAAGGACTTGTGTTGATACACATGACTTGACGGCCGAAATTTTTCAGAAAATTTCAGATCGGCTGAAATTATGTTAAGTCCAGATCGGCCGAAATTTTCAAATGACTTGACATGATTGTCCCACGTGTCGTCATTAATATCTTTTCTAGCCGTTAAGGGTAATCCTATATAAATTCTTTTAGTTAAGACAAAACCCTAACAATTACAAGGAGCGGAATTCCGTACATTCTAAATTTCTGGATCGGCCTTCTCTTTCCAAAAGAACACGTTCTGAAGCCGCCGCCGCCGCTCACGAGTAGATCGATCTTTTTGCTTTCGATCCAAGAAGACTTGTTGTTCAAGGGATCATCATCTTATCCTTGATCGAGTAGGTAAAAGCTTTCTCAGGTCAGATCATCAAGTCTTCTTCAACTATTTTTGAAAGAGCCGTCAATTCAAGAAGAAGACCTAGGGCTGAATTTTTCAAGATCTGAGAAATCTCTGTTTGTATTTTTCCAAATCTTGTTGCTATCTTGTAGGAGATTATTCTCCGAGTGTAGGAGCATTGTTCTCCGAGTTGTAGAAAGTTTTGTTTATCTTCCGAGTGTAGATCCTTTTGCATCGAGTTTGTAGGAACTTAGTTCCGAGACATAGGATTGTTTTCAATCCGAGATAGTGGAGTAGCCGAGTCTAGTGATTTGCTAGATCAGTGAGGTAAAGTGGACGTACCCAAGATTGGGGAACCACTATAAATCTTCTTGTCTTTCTGTGATTGCTTGATTTCTTATGCTAGATCGTTAAAATTTTTATTCCACAAATAGACGCACAATTCACCTATTCACCCCCCTCTAGGTGATTTAGGTTGATAACTTTACAATTTCAATTGGTATCAGAGGGAGGTTGGTCGTTAAAAGGTTAACACCTTGATCAATTTCCTCTAAAAAGTTGTCATTTGGTTATTCAAGCAATGGACAAGGTCAAAGATTTTGCCAAGCTTCCCCTGTGCACAAAGAATAACTTTCCCATGTGGAAAAAGAGAATAAAATTTTGCATGGAAGCTGTGGACCCCCGAATCTTCATGATTGTTGAAGAAGGTCCTTACGTCCCCATGACTACCTCCACTATAGATCCAACAAAGAAGGTTCCTAAGAAATTGATGGATTTAGATAAGGATGAGATTGCACTTGTCTCTTTGGACAAGAAAGCTAAAAATATTATAGCAAGTGCAGTCGATGACTCGATGCTGCAGAATCTGATTCACTATCAATCGGCTAAGGAGATGTGGCAGTCTCTAGTTACTCTGATGGAAGGTACTTAATAAGTGAGGGATGATAGAAGGTCCCTACTGAACCAGAAATATGAAGCCTTCAGGCAAGGGTCAAAGGAGACCATTGCAGATACCATTGAGAATTTCTTCAAGATAGTAAATGGCCTAAGAGTGTATGGCTGAGCCTTCACCAATGGGGAGCTGAATGATAAGTTTCTTAGGTCTCTCACAAAGGAATGGGACAACAAAGTTTATGCCATCCGGGAGTATGGCAGACTAGCTGAGACAGACCCACAGAATCTATTTGGCAAGCTGATGCCCTATGAACTGCAGATCAATTCCAGAAAAGCTGAAGAAGAGAAAAGTCACTTCTCCTCAAAAGAGAAGTCGGTTGCATTAAAGGCTGATAGTTCAAGGAAGGGCAAAGCTGCCTCACCAGCACCTGCTCAAGAAGTAAGTGAAGAGGAAAGCTCTGAGCCAAGCACCTCAGGATCAGAACTATCTGAAGGAGAGTTCTCGTTGCTCTCTCGGCAGTTCAAGAAATTCTTGAACAAGAAGAAGCAGTGGAGTGGCAAGGATGCCTCATACAGAAGATCACGACATGACGGTGATCAACGAAAGAAAGGCTCGAGTAGCCATGATAGGTATAACTCTAAACAGAACAAAAAGATTTCTACTGACATTGTTTGCTACTGCTGCAACAAACTAGGTCACGTCATAGCTGACTGCCACCACAAGAAGAAGGAGGGTGGCAGAAGAGAGGAAAAGAAGTCCTCGTACCACAAGAAGAGGACAAAGAAGATCATATTGGCCAAGAAGGGCAAGACTCTCAGCGACTCCGACTCATCTGAGTCGAGTGAAGAAGAGGAAGCCTTCTTTGGGCTCATGGCTCAATCAGATGACGAACAAGAGCCCCAGTTTAGTAGGGAGGTAAAATCTCACACTCCTCTCTCTGAATCTGAAAGTTTTGAGCAAGATCATGAGGACATCTCTTCTGATGATGAGTCAGAACTTATGGCCCAGTACAAGGAGTTGATCATGACTTACGACAAATGTCGCCGAGTCATGAAAACTCATGCTAAAGAGATTAAGTCTCTAAAGGCTATTGAGACCAGCTTGAGAGAAGAAGTCGCTAAGATTGACTCTCTTCAAGAGAACTTCAATTTTGTTATTGAAGAATACAATCAAGCTCTTAAGCACATCAACCTTAAAGAGGAAATCATAAAAGAGTTGGAAAAATAACTCGAGGCTGAGAAGAAACTTGTTGAAAGTTTCTCTAAGCCTAAGACAGTTCTTCCACTCGTTGCTGAATTCTCAACTAAGGCCCAAGGAGCTAGACTAGGCCATGTTGCTGCTCCTAATAAATCTTCTAGGAGAAACAAGGCTCAACAGAAGAATAAGGCCACCAAGAAGGCCTTGGCCAAAGAAAAGGGGAAATCCCCTCTAGGTCAGACTGTCTTTAAGAAAGTTATCTTTCCAACAAATAAGTTTGATCTGGACTCGTCCTATGGTCACTTGACCAGGCCTACTTATGTAGAGCCAAAGTCTCGGTACCAAGGATGGACTCTCCCTCGGAACTTTGGTGAGAGTGTCTTTAAGTCACCTTATAAAGAAGTGATTCTTCAGGGCTATGATCCTTATAATCATGGCCATAACTTCAAGAAAGCGCCTTAAGTAAAGCCGGTTGGGGAAAGGCCTCCGAAGGAGAAGAAATAATGTGACTTCCATCACCATGAAGCCTCCTCCTCCAAGTGTGCTACCCCTGCTAGACCACCATCTCAAAAGGTCAAGCAGGAGTACATAAGGCAAAGATACAACAGGTTTGACTGTTTGTGCTGTAGCAAAATTGGTAATTTTGTCATCAATTGTTGGTTTAATACCATGAAGGTTACTACTCCTCAAGTTGGAAATATGAGATTGACCACTTAGAATGCTAATCCTTGTAGGGGGAGTGTTCTAACCCGAGACCAAGGACCCAAACATGTTTGGGTTCCTAAGGCAAAGTGATCATGAATACTGGTATGTCCAAAGGCCACCAAAATTCCAATCTGGTACTTGGACAGTGGATGCTCTCGGCACATGACCGGGACAAGAAGCCTACTCCAGGATTTCACTCCAGTCTGCAACAGACCAAAGGTCATCTTTGAATGTTCAGACTGAGGGATAACTAAAGGCTATGGTATGATAACTAATGGTAGTGTATCCTTTTTGGATGTAGCTTATATAGAGGGATTAGAACACAATCTCATAAGCATAAGTCAACTGTGCGACAAAGGATACATAGTTGAGTTCCACGGTGACAAGTGCTTGATAAAGTCTGTTGACAATATGGAAACAATTCTATCAGGCACTCGAAGCAGGAACATATTTTGCTTAAATTTCGTTTGTATAGATTCTTCTACACCAGTGTGTCTTTTGGCAAAAGATAGTGTGTCTCTTGGTGACCAATGGCACAAGAGGCTAGCACATATTAATTTTAAAACTATTAATAAATTATTCTCCCAGAACTTAGTGCGTGATGCCCCAAATGTCAAGCACGTCAAAGAGAAACCTTGTCATGCATGCGTAAAAGGCAAGCAAACAAAGGCTACCTTTAAAAGGAAAAAACTCTAATAGGTGTTTACACCTACTTCATATGGACTTGTTCGGTCCACTGCAAATTAGAAGCTTAGGAGGTAAGGATTATACGTTGGTAATTGTTGATGACTACTCGCGTTTTGCGTGGGTGTTCTTTATGAAACACAAGTCAAATACCTTTGATATCTTTACAAATTTTGTCAGGAAGGTCCAGAATGAATACAACTGTTCCGTAGTCAAAAACAGAAGTGACAATGGAACTGAATTCAAATCTGGGGCCATGACAGAATTTTGTTAAAGCCTAGGTATCTTTTATGAGTTTTCCTCTCCCCGTACTCCACAGTAAAATGGAGTAGCTGAGATAAGGAATAGAACACTCATAGAGGCCTGCAGAACTATGTTGAGTGATGCTTCACTACCAGAGTACTTCTGGGCTGAAGCCGTCAACACTGCATGTCACGTGCAAAATCGAGCCCTCATAAACAAGAATCATGATAAGACACCTTATGAACTTCTAAAAGGCAGGAAACCAAAAGTTTCATATTTTAGAATTTTTGGTTGTAAATGCTTCGTGCTTAACAATGGTAAGTATCATACTACCAAGTTTAGTGAGAAAATTTTTGAAGGTATTTTTGTAGGATATAGTAGCCATAGTAAGGCATACAAGATTTTCAATATAAAAACTCTGGTTGTAGAGGAATCCATACATGTTGTATTTGATGAGATGAGCTTGCTGCAAGGCGAATCGTCTAGTGTGCTTGTTGAAGCTGCAGTTACAAGGCTTAAAGAGATCAGCTTGGATGAATTGACCGAAGGTAAAAATTAAAAGTTCATCAAGATCACCTATCCAACCCCTATTGGAGAGGTAAAGGATCAAGATGAAAATATTGTCCAAGTTGATGAAGTCACTCCAGTGGCTGAAGAAGTTCCAGAGGCGAGGAATCTAGAGCTCAGACATCTGAAGGATCACCCAATGGACCAGATCATAGGAGATCCCCGGGATGGTGTCAGAACTCGTCGAGGTACAACTAACGAGAATCTATATTTAAGTTTTCTCTCACAGGTTGAACCAAAGAAGTTTGAGGAAGCAAACTTAGACGCATCATGGATCTTGGCCATGGAAGAAGAATCGAATCAGTTCAAGAGCTGCAAAGTTTGGACGCTTGTTCCAAGACCCAAAGGTAAGAATGTCATCGGAACGAAATGGGTCTACAGGAACAAGTTGGACGAGAATGGGATAATCATCAAGAACAAGGCCAGACTCGTCGCCAAAGGATACCGTCAAGAAGAAGGGATTGACTTAGACCAGACATACGCTGCAGTGGCAAGACTGGAGGTCATCAGGTTGTTCTTAGCTTATTTTGCACTGAAGGGGTTCACTATCTATCAAATGGACGTGAAGTCCTCCTTCCTGAATGGTGACATAAAGGAAGAGGTGTACGTGGAATAGCCCCCAAGTTTCATTGATCCTAATTTTCCTGAGTATGTTTATTTATTATCAAAAGCGATGTATGGTTTGAAACAAGCTCCTCGAGCTTGGTACGAAATGTTATCTACCTTTCTCCTCGAGAACAAGTTCACAAGGGGAAAGATAGATAAGACATTATTTCTTAGGGAAATTAAAGGAAAGATTTTGCTAGTGCAAATCTATGTCGATGACATTATTTTTGGTTCTACAGATGACAACCTCTGCAAAAAGTTTTCTAAACTTATGCAGAGGAAGTTTGAAATGAGTAGTATGGGAGAGCTGAAGTATTTCTTAGGACTTCAGGTGAAACAATCTGAAGATGGAATTTTCATCTCTCAGACTAAGTTCACCAAGGAGTTGATCAAGAAATTCAGAATGGACAGTGCAACCTCTATGAGGACTCTAATGGCCTCAGCTATGTCTCTGGACAAGGATGAGAAAGGGAAACCTTTTGATGAAACCAAGTACAAAAGCATAGTTTGATCCTTGCTCTACCTTACTGCAAGTAGACCAGACATGATGTTCTCTACATGTGTTTGTGCTAGATTCCAAGTGAACTATAAGGAATATCACTATGTTGCTGCAAATCGGATTTTGAGATACCTTAAAGATACACCGAATCTTGGCTTATGGTACCCAAGAAGTAATGACAACGAACTAATTTGTTTTTTAGATGCAGACTTTGCAGGTAGCAAAGATGACAGGAAAAGCACTTCCGGGACATGTAAGTTCCTAGGAAGAAGGCTTATATCATGGAGCATCAAAAAGCAAAATTTTGTCACAATCTCAACGGCCGAGTCAGAATACATTTCTGCCGGCAGTTATTGTGCACAGTTGTTATGGCTCAAGAATCAGCTAGAAGATTAAAATTTGAAGGTTAAAGACATTCCATTATTCTGTGACTCATCCAGCGCGATCGCAATCGCAAACAACCCAGTATCGCACAGCCGGACAAAGCACATCGAGCTCAGATATCACTTCATTCGGGAGCATGTCGAGCAAGGGGATATGGATCTGCAGTACGTGCTAACAGATCGGCAAGTTGCATATATTTTCACGAAGCCGCTGGACGAGACCATGTTCAATTTCTTCAAAACTAAACTTGGGCTGTTGAACAAAGAAGAATAGACCAAAGTGGAATAGTTCAAGGCTCAAGAATCTAGGACACTTCAAAAAGGTCAAAAATTTCTCAAGAGGAAGGTAGCTCTCGAAAACTAAGTATACCTCTCGAAAAGTGAAGTAACAGTTCTCGAGAACTTAGACTACTTCTCGAAAACTTCTGATTAGTCTCTCGAGAAGTCTATTAAGATCTCGAGAACTATATCATACTTCTCGAAAAGTATACTGACAGCTCTCGAGAACTAAACATACTTCTCGAGAAATGCCCGTCTTCTTTTCGACTTATGCTTAATTTCTTTTATTTTCGAAAACTCGCTTGATTTCATTCCTAACCCTAGATTAATTAGACAATTAATTGACATTACTAGGATTATATATATATAAAGTTTTAGAAATCAATAATCAACCGACATTTCAAATTTTCTCTACTCGAAAACTCTTCGTCTTCCGCCGACAGAAAGCTTCGTCGCAACCATCGTCTTGCGCTCCGTACGTCGCCGCCATCAGCGTCCATGGCGCAGAGTTCAAAGATAGGAGTCGGAAGTGAACTTGTCGTCGTAGGGATTGCAGACATTTTAGATGATTTCCAGAACTTGCTCCTTCTCGTGGACACTGCCGGACTGATGTTCGTTCTCTCAAAACCCTACAAGATTGTTTTTCTAGATGTAGAGGAATTCTTCAGGAATGACAAGGTGAGGCGAAATGGTACAGTGTTGAAAACTAAAGTCAGAGGTATCAAAATCAAGTTGGATAAAACCAAAGTTTCAAAGCTTCTAAAGATGCCCGTTGTGGATGAATAGGATGAGCTAACACTTGAAGATTATGACAGAACTTACTCCTTCTGTGGAGTTTCTGAGGAATTCAACTCTTCAAGGAGAAATCTCTTCAATGATGTAGCAATTCTTCTGGTATATATATAATTGGAAAAATCTTATGGTGTAGAACAGGGTCCCTTAGTTTCATAACAAATGATCTATTTGGTTTTATGACAGCTATTATCTGTAGAAAGAAATTTCAATATGGAATGATGGTATTTGAGATGATCAGGGACAGCATTCAGGATCCCAAGTTTGCAAGGATAATCTCTTTGTTGCTGAGTGCGATTGACCCAGTCACCTTCAAAATTTCCAAAGGCACTCCAGTTCATCACTTGAAGAAGATTTCATTGACCTCCATCCAAAGATGGGAACTCAAGCTAAAGAATCCCAAGCAGTTAGCTAAGGAACTTGCAGCTTCTGCCTCTAAGGTCAGGACCCCATCTCCCTCCTCTCATCATGTTGCTGAACCATCTAGTGCAGCCACTGAGGGGGATCCTGCAGCCTCTGTTCCAGCTGTCAGACCTACTCCTTCCTCTCCAGCCAGATCAGCTAGCAGATCTCCTCTCAGAAGCCCAGTGAGACCTCCAATCAAGAGCCCTGTGGCAGATTCTCTAGATCCAACCCTATCAGATGTTCCAGGACAGGAAACCCTCAAGGACACAAGTGCAGCAATTGACAGCATGATTGAAGAACTCATTTCAGATGAACAACTTCCTCCCCTTCATAAAGAAACCTCTGCAGAACCATCAAAAGAACCTTCTCCACCACCCTAAACTCAAGCTACTCCACCTCCTTCTCCCTCTCCAAGGAAAGAATCTACTCCACCAGAGACCATTCCTCTCTCTGAAGAGGATGAGCCAGAACCTGAAGAGGTGGAAGCCCCTCTCAGGAACCTTGACTTCTCCCTCCCAAGATTTGTTGATGAGGAGGTTGATATAGTGTCTCACACTGTAAGAGCCCACAGCTCTATGGTAATAGAAGAAATTCCTCCATGGAAAGAACCTCAACCACCTCAGATTGCTACATCCAGTACCCCTCCTACTGCCATTATATCTGCCACTCCTGTTGCTGCTGCTGCTGAAACTGTAAGTTCAGATATTCTATCTAAGATTGAAGGTATGTTGGCTGCCCAAAGGCAATATTTTGATGAATCTCTCAAGTCAGTTAAAGATCAGGTCATCTCTCTAGAAATGGAAATGAGCAGAGGATTTGCAGAGATTCAACACAATACAGATTCTCTTAAAGAGCTATTCAGAATTGGTGGCAAAGCCATTGACCACACCATTACTAGTATTGGTCAGGTCATGGACCAGTCTGTCACACTGGCAAATAATCAAATTCAGTTGGAAAAGAAAGCTCAAGAACATGTAATGAAGATTTGTGAGGAAGTTGGTACTTTCAAATAAGACACCATAGCAAAGCTTTGTGTAAAAATCATAAAGGTGGAGAGTTTAGTGAAAGAACAAGTGGAAAAACTTACTGCAGATGCAAAATCTCTCTGAAATGAGAAATTAACTGAGATAAATAAGAATGTTTTATAATAAATCCAATCAGTGAAATTCGACACTTATGACACTGCAGTCTGGATGCACAACCAGATATTCCCTGACTTTCAGGCTAATCCTAATCTTATTCCTCATCACCTGAACCCCCTTGCTGAAGGTCAATCCATCTAGATGCCTCAACCTTAAATGCCTACTTTTTCTCCAAGGCCAGAAGATCAGGATCTTCCTCCTGCTTCCTATGACCCGTTTGGGATGACATTATTCCTAAGGATTTACCAGAGATTCACACCTCTAAGAAGAGAAAGTATGGAGAAGGTCCATCTACAAGCAAATCTGTTCCCCAGCAAGATGCAGAGAAAAGGAAAGCAAAGGAGTTTGCTGAAGTTTGGAGCCCCACTTCTAAAAGCTTAATTCTTGACACTCTAAAATTGGTGTTGGACTACAATGAGAACAGAAATCTCCACTATAGCTCATCTGAGTGGGAATTATATGAGAAGTCCATGACCAAGAGAAGGATATATGATAGAGAGTTTGGCATGAATAATCCCAAAGCTCCTCCTAAGCCTCCAAGGTACTACCCTAAACCCTTCAACTATTAGAGGAGACAACAAGAGAAGCAGGACAGACAACATCAAAGCAAAGAATGAACTCTTGTTGATTTGTTTTTTTTTTGAGAATTTTGATGAAATGGTTGTTGATTAGAAATCTAAAACATTACATATATACAATCTCTAGTTTTGCCTAATTGTGTGTTGAATTAATCTCTTATTGTATTTAGATTCAATTATTAATTTCCAGTTCTTTATTAATTGTCATAATTCACCTTAGTGTAGAGGGTTCTGACTTCTATAAATAGGGGGAGATTGTTGGGTATTGCATCCACAATAACCCAGATTTTCATGAAGTCACCCTTGAACTAAGATGAATTAAGTTGTATTTGATATCCTTGTTTTAGCTGTGTGTTTGCAGATTACCATTGTTAAGTGTAGACCAATGTCAGTCTACAGTGGGTCATGAACACAGGACCATACAGTGTAATCCCTCACTGTGTGACCCAAGGTGTTGACTCATGTATAGCCTCTCTATTGCGATACACCTCATATTCAAACATTGGATCATGGAATGAAGATTGGACTCTTGAAGAGAAGAGAAAGATTTTTTATAAAGTTCAGAAAATTCTTTAAGTCCACTTCTCGAGAAGTCCTCTTAGTTCTCGAGAAGTCCTTAGAGTTCTCAAAAAGCTTAGCTTCAAAGTTCTCGAGAAGTGCTTAGAGTTCTCGAGAAGCTTATCCTCTTAGTTCTCAAGAAGTCCTTAGAGTTCTCGAGAAGTCCCAGCTTTTGGTTCTCGAGAAGTCAAGACAGGTTCAAGAATTTTTCTAAGTCAAAGTTCTCGAGAAGTCTTCTTAGTTCTCGAGAAGTCTTCTTAGTTCTCGAGAAGTCTTCTTTGTTCTCGAAAAGTCTTGGCCAGTTCTCGGGAAGTCTCAATTATAGTTCTCGAGAAGTCCATCTTGTTCTCAAGAAGCTTGGCTTAAGTTCTCGAGAACTGCCAGCCCTATTTCTCGAATAGTCAAAAGTTGCCTCAGAAATCTCTCTAAGTGTTAGTTCTCGAGAAGTCTCCATAGTTTTCGAGAAATCAACTAGTTCTTGAGAACTCGGCCTTTTTGCTCACGAGAAGTCCATAATTCTTCTAAGCAGTATAGTTCTCGAGAAATCCTGATAGCTCTCGAGAACTCAGTTTCTAGTTCTCGAGAACTAAAGGTACTTCTCGAGAACTCTAAGTCGAATTTTTTGGAAAATTATGTTAAGTACAAATCGGCCGAAATTTTCAAATGGCTTGACGTGATTGGTCCACGTGTCATCATTAATATCTTTTCTAGCCGTTAAGGGTAATCCCATATAAAGTCTTTTCGTTAAGACAAAACCCTAACAATTACAAGGAGCGGAATTCCGTACATTCTAAATTTCTGGATCTGCCTTCTCTTTCCAAAAGAACACGTTCTGAAGCCGCCTCTGCCGCTCACGAGTAGATCAATCTTTTTTCTTTCGATCCAAGAAGACTTGTTGTTCAAGGGATCATCATCTTCTCCTTGATCGAGTAGGTCAAAGCTTTCTCAGGTCAGATCGTCAAGTCTTCTTCAACCATTTCTGAAAGAGCCGTCAATTCAAGAAGAAGACCTAGGGCTGAATTTTTCAAGATCTGAGAAATCTCTGTTTGTATTTTTCCAAATCTTGTTGTTATCTTGTAGGAGATTATTCTCCGAGTGTAGGAGCATTGTTCTCCAAGTTGTAGGAAGTTTTGTTTATCTTCCGAGTGTAGATCCATTTGGATCGAGTTTGTAGGAACTTGGTTCCGAGACGTAGGATTGTTTTCAATCCGAGATAGTGGAGTAGCCGAGTCTAGTGATTTGCTAGATCGGTGAGGTAAAGTGTACGTACCCAAGATTGGGGAACCACTATAAATCTTCTTGTCTTTCTGTGATTGCTTGATTTCTTATGCTAGATCGTTAAAATTTTTATTCCGCAAATAGACGCACGATTCACCTATTCACCCACCTCTAGGTGATTTAGGTTTACAACTTTACACTTTCAGAGTTCGACGAACGTCGAACGGAGTACGACGAACGTCGAACGGAGTACGACGAACGTCGAACGGAGTACGACGAACGTCGAACGGAGTACGACGAACGTCGAACGGAGTACGACGAACGTCGAACGGAGTACGACGAACGTCGAACGGAGTACGACGAACGTCGAACGGAGTACGACGAACGTCGAACGGAGTACGACGAACGTCGAACGGAGTACGACGAACGTCGAACGGAGTACGACGAACGTCGAACGGAGTACGACGAACGTCGAACGGAGTACGACGAACGTCGAACGGAGTACGACGAACGTCGAACGGAGTACGACGAACGTCGAACGGAGTACGACGAACGTCGAACGGAGTACGACGAACGTCGAACGGAGTTCGACGAACGTCGAACGGAGTTCGACGAACGTCGAACGGAGTTCGACGAACGTCGAACGGAGTTCGACGAACGTCGAACGGAGTTCGACGAACGTCGAACGGAGTTCGACGAACGTCGAACGGAGTTCGACGAACGTCGAACGGAGTTCGACGAACGTCGAACGGAGTTCGACGAACGTCGAACGGAGTTCGACGAACGTCGAACGGAGTTCGACGAACGTCGAACGGAGTTCGACGAACGTCGAACGGAGTTCGACGAACGTCGAACGGAGTTCGACGAACGTCGAACGGAGTTCGACGAATGTCAAACGGATTTCGGAAAGTTCTACGAACGTTGAATGGAGTTCAACGAACGTGGTGTTGTATTATTTCGACAATCTTCGAATGGAGTTCGATGAACATCGAAAGGATTTCTCGAGTAACAGTGGCGTCGGCTGGCTAGTCAAAGCGGTTAGGTTGACTTTACAACTCAAATCAAGTCCAATGCTTCATTTTGTTGGAGTGATCGTGTGGATGGGGTTTACCCGAGGCCACATATGTAGAGGGTTTGGGATGAAAAAATCATTATTTCCTTCTCTTCATTTCATCCAAGTTCTTGAGAAGAGAACTAAAGGCTGGAGCTAAGGGTTTGGGCTTGTAACATCCCTCAGACTTCTAGACCCCTAGGACTATTTTGTCATGACTGGGTAATGACAAAACCCTGGGAAGCACTAAAGGGTTTGGTGGAAACATGGGAATTAGGGTGTGAAACACCTTTGGCTGCAAATAGTAAGTCCCAATTACCAAATATTTAGAAATCATAAAAACAGTAAAATTCGTCGAACGGAGGAATTCGTCGAGCTCAGCAAATATTCGTCGAACGGAGTAAGTGCTGAACTGGGTTCAGAGTTTGTCGAACGGAGTTCGACGAACAGAGAGGGTTGTTAAACTAGGTTCAGCATTCGTCGAACGGAGCTCGACGAACGGAGTAAGTGCTGAACTGGGTTCAAAGTTCGTCGAACGGAGTTTGACGAACAAAACAGGTTGCTAAACTAGGTTCAGCGTTCGTTGAACGGAGCTCTATGAACGGAATAAGTGCTGAACCAGGTTTAGAGTTTGTCAAACGGAGTTCGACAAACAGAGCAAGTCGCTGAACAAGGATTAGTCTTCATCAAATGGGGCATATTCATCGAACGGAGATCGACGAATAGAGCAGATTTGTCGAGCGGAGTTCGATGAATAGAACAAAATTTGTCGGACTAAGCTTCTTGAATTGGTGATTTGGAGGAGAGAGGAAAGCTTGAGATTAATGGCCATCATGGACATGGAGGCTCCATAACTCCCACTTTTATGGGGCTTTTATTCCTCTGATGGAGAGTAGGAGTTTTTGGAGGTGGCCGGCCATTAATTTGGTTCAACCCCTTAATTTGGTTGAAACCGAAGGGGTGGAGTTAATGGCCATTAATGGAGTTTAATGACATTTGGGAGTTACAAGCCTCCTCACCCAAATTCCCTCTTTAAGGACCTTCACCAGGGAAAGGGGAATCATTTCCCCCGATTTCTTTTCATTTTCATTGACGTTGGTGTAGAGGTTATAGAGGAGCCAAAGTTTGGTGGCCGAAAATGGTGAGGAGGCAAAGCGCACGTCTTTAGACCGCAAATCAGGTCCCCCTCTACTCCTTCTTCATGGGTTAGATCTTAGGAATCTTTAGAGATATGAATCGGGCTCAGTTGATTTGATTCCAAGCTTCAAATTCCGTGAATTTTTGGATTTGGGCTTCCTCTCGGGTTCGCTGGAAACCGCCCCTCCGGTGACCGTGCCGCCGCCCGGCGATAACCCCCACCTCAACGTAGGTGGTGGCAGTGGTGGCCGGCCAGGGAGGTGGTCGGGTGGCCAGCAAATAGGCTTGGAATAAGCTCCAGGTTGGTCTGATCTCATTCAATTGTTGGAGGAAGAATAAAACTAAGAGCCACTCGATTTGCTTTAAGATCTGTGCTAGATCTAGTATATTAAGTTTTGATTTATGGTTTTTTGTCACAGTTATTAGGATGTTTTAAATTAATTATTAAAAATGCGTAGGGCCCCCTAAAGTAAAAGTGATTTACATGAAAGTGGTAGCCCTACAAGTCTAGTTTACTTTAAAATTGGTTTGAACCAGTTTGGAGTTCAGGTCAGACCATAACACTACTTTTGGTGAGGACTATACCTAGGTTAGGTCAGAGATTGTTTTGAGTGCCCCCATCTATCCATCCATCTAAATGACTCTAAATTTTGGATGGGGGTCACTCTTGCCTATACCTAAAACATATCCAAAAATAGGAATTTTTGGAAAATATTTTGCTAAAGTTTTGTAGAAATTTAATAATCCATGTATGAACTTTTTAAGGGGTCTAATGACCTCTAAACCCACAATAATTTTGGTGTCTGACTCTTAGGGTCTTGTCATGACAATGATAAAAATCTCAGCCTAGTAAGGTTAGATTTGAATAGGTTTTGGTGAGACCAAAGTTTGGCCCCTTAAGGGTAATTTAGGGCAAAGAGTGTTTGGGGCATAGAGGGGTCAATTCTCACCCAAAGGGGTTAGGACGGGCCATATCTCCATGGTTAGTTTAAACACCATCACATGGAGTTTAGGGTGGATTATGGTGGATTTTCCCTAGAACCCTAGTTCAAACCCTAAGGTTGAACATTGGGGGTTTGTGAAGGGCATGGGGTGATATGTCCTTGCATGGGCTTGGTGTTTAGTAAATGTGATCTTCGGGTGGTGAAATGCCCAAGGAAGGAATTTAGTGACACTTAGACTTAGGCACACAACTTAAACCAATTATGGATAGTTTTAGCCTATACAATTTATAAAAATATAGGCGGGTCATATGATCTTGGATCTTCTTGGGATTTTGGTAGAAGTAACTTTATAGTGATATTGACCTCTGAGATTTATTATAGGATGTTTAGGAAACAGTATCTCATACTTGTAGGTATAACCTCCACCTTGCCCTTTTGATGATTGTGAAGTAACCATGGTTATATTAACTTAGAATGATATGAAACTCTGTAAAGGTTAATTAAATATAATTTAAAGACACTAGTAAATTATTTGGATCATTTGGGCATTTCCTCTTAGTACTTCATGTGTTAAGTGAACTAGTACACCATACTTTGATAAATAGATAATAAATATTATATCTTGCTGTAAAATTGTGTTACTTGGCCAGAGAACTTTTTAGGGCATAATGAAGTCTAGAAAATTTATCACATGTCATTTGGATGATTTTATAAGAATGTTGCTTCATAAAGTGCACTTTAATGGAATTATTTGAAGTATTTTTATACATGGCTCACTAATCTTGGAATTTAATGAGACTTAGTTAGTAGTGTTTTATGATCATTATAAGACTGCTAATTTTTATATAATGTTTGGACTATAATTTATTGTACTCCCTTCATTAACTCTAATTATTTAGATTATCTTGAATTAATTATTTAGGGGCTAATACTTTTATGAAAGTTTGTGAAACTAGGTATTCTCTGTTATTTTGGCATCATATAGTGATCAAGATTTTTAGGTGACCATAACTTACGGAAATCTAGTACTTCATGTTCAAAATTACTCATGACTAACTTTTGGGAAAATCTAATAAATGTTAAATTAATTAGGAAAATTACAAGTTTCTGAATTTAGGATAAATATGTCATGATAGACTTAAAATAAGAATCTTAGGGAATTTGGATGAAAATATGTCATAATAAATGTTATTTTGGCATCATATAGTGATCAAGATTTTTAGGTGGCCATAACTTAAGGAAATCTAGTACTTCATGTTAAAAATTACTCATGGCCTAACTTTTGGGAAAATCTAATAAATGTTAAATTAATTAGGAAAATTACAAGTTTCTAGATTTAGGCTAAATATGTCATGATAGACATAAAATAAGTATCTTAGGGCATTTGTATGAAAATTTGGAGTACCTCCTATCGTGTACATCATATAGCTTAGGTTGGTCTGCATTTAGTAAAACTGCGAAAATTGTGATAACATGGAGGATGGTCATAGGAAGTGGGGAGCAATGTATGCTGATTTGGTAAGATAAAAAGTAAGCTTCATTAAGAGTCATGATGAGGGGAAAGTTGGGTTGGCTAGTATAAGGTGTTGCTCGGGATCGACGAAAGGTCGTCTTTCCTGTGGAGAGAAAGAGAGTCAAAATACACTGGGGTTAGATCCAGTATAACATTAAAAGGGATCGAGAATTGTGTAATAAACAATAATAGTAAGTACCTTGCGAAAGGGAACGATGAGCTTCAGCTACCATCATAGTTCTTAGTTCCCTGTAAGAGCCCTTCACCGGGAATACCTTGGGCAGTCCTGGGATAACCTAAACCGTAAGCATAATCAATGTTTAAGAGTAACTAGCATAACTAGGATTTCACTTACACTCACACTCCCCGGTGTTGTGGGAGTTAGGTTGGGTCTCGCGAGAGGTAGGCTCGGTGGTTTTAGTGATGGGCAGGTTAGCCCGGCGAGCCGATGGCTCGGTAGATATTTGTAATGGACGGGTTAGTCTGGGGAGCTTTGGCTCGATAGATAATTGTGATGAACGGGATAGTCCGGGGAGCTTTGGCTCAGTGGAAAAGTATATTAAGGTTGCATGTGCATAAGATATAAGGTGTTGGTCTTCGGTATTGGAGAGTTGTCACACCGACACCAATACGTTGACTCGTCAAGTGTGGTTTAGCACTTGGCCAAATAAAGTCTGGTCCACAGCCGACAAGAGTATGCAGGAGCTCCGCTTAGTGCACCAGCATTGAGGCATACGATAGGTCTGACTGGTAGTGTTGATATCGGTTTAGAGGTGGGTGAGGCCCAACCCACCACTTTTGTTTGCCACTACGGAGGTATCTTGGGAGGTTAGGCTCCCGAAAGGGGGAACTTAAGGTTTGTGTGCACAGAGTCGAGTTTTTGTGTTGCACTTGCATGATTCACATCATAGAATACTTGTATGTCATAACATCATTATTGCATATAACCCCTGACACCTATTGTATAAAATGGTATGAAACACTTTATGCAATAGGCCTTGCAAAATGACCCCTTGGTCTATAGGTTTGTATGGGCATTCCTATAGGTTATGGTTACTTACTTAGTTTACCTTCTCCTACTTTACTTGCTCACCTGTTCTTGTGTATACTTATGCTGCTTACATACTACTGCTTGCATATACTTGCTCTGTTTATGAACTCAAGATAGACTAGTTGCGCCGCCACCTGTTTACCTTTGTTACTCTCCACCTTCATTACCTTCCTTTTCCTTCTCCCCGCTCGGTGCATAGAAGTCATGGGGGAGGGATGGGGGATGATAGGACTTATTCTTTTAAACTAACGGTCATTGACCAAATAATTTTAGGGGATCGTGGAGCCGAACCAGGAGATACAACCCCATAGGTCGATGCGCTTGGGGACGGGATAGTCTAGTACTGGAGTTCAGGCAGCATGGACAGTGCGTCCCGATCATTAGTTGATATTATAGATTTCCTTTCGTGATTCAGTGATTTGTAGTGAGGATTTTGATGTATCGGGCAGGAGCCCTCTTTAGTTCTTTGCTTTATCATTTATGTGGATGCTCCCTTCGTGGAGAATTATTTATATATATGTGATTCTGGTGGACTAGTATTAAGTTTCATTTGACTCATGTACTCTTATATTTATTCTACTCTTCTGCGATCTGTATGGCCGGCAGGATCAGCGTTTTTTAGTGATGACTTTCCCTGGTGTGTTTGTGTCACTGCAAAGCGGCGGTTTTGGGCATAAGACCCCGGTGGTTTAAAAGAAAAAAATGGAGTCTTACAGGGCTGACCTTTGTGAAGGTGCTGAAGGAGATTCCCTCATAGGAAGCAGGATCCGAGGATAGATCCGCGAATGGGAAAGTGAGGCGCTCATTTCCATCCGTGTAGAAAATCTTTGACATGGCTCCAAAGAGAGCTACAAGGGTAATGACCTCCTGCTTGGACAAGTGAAGTCCTAATTTTGCATGTGCATGGAATCCTCCACCAAAAGGTGGAATTGTTAAGAGAATTCCGTGGGTTGATACGTGTTATCCCCAATTAAATTTGCATATAGATCCGAAAATGTGTAGTTCGGAATAGGCATGTTGTGTGAAGCCCATCCGGACAGGTTGGTCTGGATTGGTGATGCTTTATTTTGCGAACCGGAGTAGACTCTGTGTATAAACGAGTATTTTACGAAGTCTGTAGGTTGTACCTGTGAAGTGGAGTAATAGGAAGTACTGGAGTGGAGTTATAAGAAATTACCCTAGAAATTCAAGTGTTGTATACTCTAAAAAGACCAGTGTTTCTTGCACTGTAGGATGTTGCAGGGTTTGGTTTGAGTTGGGCGTAGAAAGAGAGCTTATGTTGGCCCCACCAAGCGATCATGACGAACATTGGCACTAACTCCCTTTTTGATTGTGAAGCGAGTCCTTGGAGGACAGTGTGGCTATTGTGAGCTGTGAGCTCTTAAAGGCCATCGAGCCGAACAGATAAGGAGAAGTCGACACGCGTCAGTCAAGATATTGAATTGGCAATTTGAGCAACAAGCAAGGGATTAACTTTCTCCGCATTATGGTTGTCTAACTTGAGTGCCTGGGTTATAACGTTCGTTACGATCACATAATGAAATTCTTGGGTTGTACGTCATCAAGACTAAAGTCTCCGACCGTGGGCCGTGGAGCATGAATGCTCAATTTTTACCGTTGGTTTTAAAACCTCTGAATGGTGGTGGGACCCTGGTTTTCCGGTACACCGATAATGTGCCCTGAGTGCACGGATCGTCGGGTCGTGCAGCCGACGTTTGTGATATATTGAAATGTGCGTGAGTGCATGTTTTGTGATATATCTGCTTGTGAAAATACTATGTTTGTATAGAAGGAATACAACTGCCCCGGGAAACGGGTAGGATCATTATAAATTGGTTAATAGAATGCTGATTGTTGCCTTGTTTGCCACCCTCATGGTGGATTGTCTCTGTGTAGGTGTTGGGGAGCCGAGCGGGAAATAGTGGGCGGAAGTCCTTGTTGCTAAGCTGGCCCTCGAAGGCCGAGTGCTAAAGTTTTACTATTTTCATGTGTGGCCGGCCTGCGTGCCGATGTATGTTATCCACACCCGTGAAGTTTAACTATAAGGACTTAAGGCCAAACACTTTTGTGCATTTCTGTATACATTCCTGTGGTATATATAAATGTGGTTGTTTATATATAGTGGACATTCCTGATTGTTGAGTTCAGTAATAACCCCTGAAGCTTCCACTAGAATGCTCTGAGTTAGGATGCGTGTACTGGTTTTTGATATTAATAAGTAACGATGTCGACTGTCTGCAGAATATGGCGTTGGGCCCCGGACAGACCCTCTGTTATATTTCATGTGATGGAAGGAGATGTTATAAAAGGTACCTCTGGATCCTATCATTTTTTAGGAAGAAGGCTTGTATCTCTGAGCAACAAGAAGCAAACAAGAGTTGCAATATCAACAACTGAATCAGAGTATATATTAGCTGGTAGTTATTGTGCTCAGTTATTATGGATCCAGCATCAGCTCTAGGACTACAACCTCAAGCTATATAGAACTCCTATATTTTGTGATTCTACCAGTGCAATCTCTATTGCTAGGAATCCTGTCTCTCATCGTAGGACTAAGCACATAGAGATTAGATATTATTTTATTAGCGAGCATGTACAATGTGAGAACATCACCCTTGAGTTTTTCCCCACAGACAAGCGGGTGGCTGATATCTTTACTAAGTCACTAGATGAAGCCAAGTTCAACTCCTTCTAATTTGAATTGGGTATGATGAACTTAGTATAGCTTCAGTTGCTCTACATGTATTTTAGTTGGAGGTGGTATTTACCTATGCAGGAGAATAAAGGAATTATGGACCAAGTGTCCAGGCATCGAGAGCGTTTGAGTAAAAGGGATTAGGCATCGAGTGCGTTGAGGCCACAGTAGGCATTGAGAGCGTCAAGTGCATCGAATCCACTCAACGCAAACTTAAAGGGACTTTTATTTACGGCTAATCTACGAGATTAATTTTGTTCATTGATCTCTTCATGATCATCGCAACAGGTACACGCCTCTCCGCATTCTCTAATTAGGGGTTAACATAAATATAAGGGTGTGTTCTTAGAACAAAATACATTATTCCTTGCCCTTCTTTGCCCCCTGCGACGAAACGACAAAATTTTGGAAAATTTATAGAAATTCACAGAAGCAATGACATTAAGGGGATTATATTTCCTATTCAAGGGATCAAAGTTAGTAATAAATGGATTCAAAGATACACTAGAGGAAGTTCAGCTCGTTCTCCACCACCTACAGGTCGCTGACCTAGAACATGTTCTTTCAGAGTCGAGTCTACTATGGAAGAGGGAAGTACTTGAGTTATACTCAAATGCTAAGGTTAACTTGTCCTCCTCTAAAATCAGGTCTTCCATCAGTGGAAATAAGGTCAAGATTACCCCCAAAATATTGAGCAAGGCACTGCAACTGCCCAAGTTCAGGATGTCAGATGAAGAAGAAGAATTGGACCAAATTAATGTCAGAGTTGCCCTGAAGTGGTGTGGCCTATCAAAGCATTCCACTGGATCAATCTTGAGAAAAGAGATGAACCTGAAAGGAAAATTTCTAGAAGATGTTGTTGGGAAGTCACTGATGTGCAAGACTAGATCTCAAGATAAGATATCCATGAAGATGTTCGAATTGATGACAAGAATAATTCTTTCTTAAGAAAACAGATTGGGGAAGGGTACTTTTTGACAGAATTGTAGAATGTATCCCTTAGCCAAACAAGAGCAGGATTCTATCTCTGTATCTGCACAACACTGTTCCAAGGATCCTAAACATAAGGATAGGAACAAAAATCCATCACATGAGGAGGATGGACACAAAGATGCTCGATATGTGGGACAGAGTTATGTGCCACATCTATAGACTATTGATAAGAAGAAGAAGAAGAAAGCTGTTCTGATTAATGAGGAGAGCACAAGGAGCCAATTGACTAGAACACAGTCTAAGGAAATCCAAGAAAATTCCATGGACATACTAGATGGTCAGCTAGTAGAAAATATTTGTGCATAAGTTGAGGGGGAGACTTCCCTAATACTTGTTCCTTCTGAGGGGGAGACTATCTAATCAGTTGAAGAATAATTAGACTCCTTCATTGAGAATCTGTAGAAAAGGAATACTCAAACTCCAGAGGGTCCTGAAATTATTATATCCTATCCTCAAGTTGAGGGGGAGCAAGTCCTTGAGAGGATGATGAAAGATGCTCCAATCATAACCACCTCAGAGCAATATATTCCCATGGGGAATGCAGAATACCAAGATGTACTTATGGAAAAGGCTGAAACTGAGGGGGAGATTCACTCTGAACTCCCTGCTCAAATTACAGTGCATGATGTTGTCTCCTCTGAATCTGACAAGGACATTATTATTGATGTACAAGTTGATGTACATTCTTCGTAATATACGATGGCTGATTCAGAAATCAGGATTCCTGCTTGGGATAGGGAAGAGGAAGTATGTGACCAAGGCACATTTACCAAAGCTGATCAAATGTCATCCTCCTTCATAGCCCAACTAAACAGTTTACTAAATGATTAGAGACGATAAATGGAACGCTATATTGATGACTCCATCAAGAAAGTGAGACAAGATCTGTCTACTGAAATAAAGTCCATCAAGTTTGGGGTCAACCTGCTGAAAGCAAACACTGTGGCATTCATCATAAGGGCTATAAATACTGTCACATTCACTAAAAGTAAACCTCAAGAGATCATACAACCCCAAAATGACATTCTCCAAAACCAAGGCATCACATCTAGCAGTATGGGGATGGTCCACAATGCCTAGAAACAACTAATGGATGCACACAAGATCTCAATTGAAAGTAGAATGGATGAATGCACTCAAATTCTGGATGACGACTTGCTCAAGGTCAAAGACCATGTCACCATGGGTGTAAACTACCTAGATGTAATGATAGCTGAAGCCAGCACCTCCCTGACTAAGACTACATCTGAAGAAGTCAGAAAGGGGGAGAAACCAATGATAAAGGCAGATATTGAAAATGCAGTTTGGATTATAAATTTAATCAGAGGCTCAATGGGACTTGAGCAAATCTCATATGAAAACATTGAAACTACACCAATCCCTGAAGATCTGTTTGGTGCTCAATTTGGTGATCAAAGTGGTGTTCATTATGCTGAACAAAGTGGTGCTCAGAGGGCTGAACCTTCAACTACTGATGTAATTTCTACATTCAGCCCCACTGCTGATCAGATTGTCAGGGCCAAAGGCAAGTCAGTTGCTAAAGAAGAGGAAGAAGTAAGGCTCAGCAAGAAGAGATATAGAGAAGAGATGGAGACTAGGCCGGACTTTGAGCAATGGAGTCCTCAATTATGAACAATCATATTGTTTGCCTGGGATCAAGTCAAATCCAAGAAAACTAAAAGAGGAAAGCTCTATAGCTCTCTAGAATGGGCCAAGCTTGAAAGGAATGAGGAACTGAGGAGAAAATTCAGAAGGGACAAAAAGGCAGGTGCAGTGCCACCAGATGCTGTGGAGCCCAGCAAGTACTTCCCCAAGCCCTATAGTTACTGTGAAAGGCAGAAGGACAAGTAAACTGAAGATTAAGTAAAGTCTGCTAAGAAACAAAGCAGGGGCATAGTTATAAGGGAACCTGAAACATAAAAATGTTCTTTGTTTTCCTTAAGGGTTGTATGAGAGTGATAATTTTGTTTTATACACACTGACCATGCATGATTTATTTCTTTAATGAAAAATTTTTATGTTTGTATAAGTTGTTGCTCTTTTCATCTATGATGTTTATCTGCTAAATTAAGAAGTGTATCAATAATTAGGGTTCTGACTTTTTCAAATAGGGGGAGATTGTTGGGTCCATTGATCACAAAGTCCTAGATTTGAAGAAGGCTCAAGAGTTAATGGTATACAAATGAATGTATTTAATGCATTCCCTAAGTTTAATGTATGCATGTTGTTCTCTGTTGAACTTATTTGACAGGTAGTTAGAGTCACAAAGACAGATGGACTCATGATAGGATGTTAGAAAATCAGAAATTTTGTTAAGTCCAGAAGCGTTGAGTGAAGGCAGCTCACTCAATACTAAGTGGCTAAAAGCGTTTACTATGCTTAGGTAGTCAAAGCCTCAGTATTACTAAAGCAGAAATCAGGTTAACTCCAGAAACATTGAGTAAAGGCAGTTCACTCAACGCCTAGAACTAAAAGCGTCGATAGAACGACATGCAGTCAAAACCGCAGAGTTGTTGTCAAGAAATCTGTCTAAGGATAGAAGCGTTGAGTGAAGGTTGTTTACTCAACGCCTTCTCAACAGACAAATAAACCAAATATAGAAGTGTTGAGTGAAGACAGGCCACTCAACGCCTCATCAAGAAGCCAGGCAAAGGAAGAAAGCATTGAGTGAAGAAGATGCACTCAATGCCTTCATTCAGATAATCGAACTAAGTCCAGAAGCATCGAGTGATGAAGGCTCACTTGATGCCTAAAATGTTAGACTATGAAAGTCTATATGTGTTGAGTAAGGAAGGCTCACTCAAAGCACTCAATGCCTTAAGTTGCAGAATTCTGCTAAGTAATTTTGCATTGAGTGACAGGGCTTCACTCAATGCCTGTGGAGTCTGTCTGTATTTTTCTAAGTCCAGAAATATTGAGTCATGTTGATGTCAGCAGAAATTCAAAATCACAGATTTTGTCTTACTAGAAGACAAAAGGCGTTGCTTGCCTTTAGTATAGCTGTTATGCAAAAATAAATTATGGCAGTTACCAAACTGAGTGGTCCATACTGCACATAGAGTCGTTGGATGACTGAATACAAAAGTAGAGTACCGAAGAAAAATAAATTAACTTTTTGGAAACAAGAACTTCATCTTCTTCCTCTCGACTAAGTTGCAGAGCTTGAAGAAAATACACTTACTGTTGGTCTGATAAGTTCAGACAGTTAGCTGTTGAGAGTCACATCTTCAACAGCAAGTTCAAAACTTCACTCTCTCAGATAGAAGGAGAAGTAGAGCAAGCCTAAGTTATTGTTCATCTTCAAGGCCACTGCATTCAACTCTTCTACTCACAAGGCTTGAAGAAACAGTTCTTTGTAGGTTACTTCTCAGCACAAGAAGAACTAACCTTGAAGATCTTTTTCTTGTTGCTGTGAAGAAGATAGGACTGAGTCTTCTCAGTCCAGGAAGAGTCTGACACAGGGATAACTTCTCTGGAGCCATTCATTACCAACACAACTTATTCTCTCGGTAAGATCATTCTTGATCTGAGTTATAAGCCTGAATTATAAAGCCTGAGTGCAGGTTCCTTCTATGAATCTGAGTGTAGGATCCTTCTATGGATATAAGCTAGGGTCTGTGTTCTTGAGCTGTTTGAGAGTTATTCTCGAAGGTAGGATCCTATGGTGGATCTGAGTGTAGGGATAACCTTCTAGACTAAGTTGTAGGACTTTGATTAAATCTGAGGTAGGTGATATATGGATCACTGAGATATAGGAGCATCATTTGCTCTGAGTGGTAGGGCCTCAGGCTTGATGTAGGATTTGGAGGAGTCTGAGAGATACTGAAGGATCTGTGTTGTAAGCTCTTGGAGACGAGATTGGATAAGTTTTCCTTGTCTAAATCTTTGTTATAAAGGTTGGAGGGACAGTGGATGTACTCAAACCTTGGGGAACCACTATAAACACTTGTGTGTTGTTGTGTATTCTTGAAAGCTAACTTAAAACTAAGTCACAACTCACCTAAGCAAGAAGATAGTCATAAAAGACATAAATGCCTATTCACCCTCCTCTAGGTGTTTAGCTACTCTTGAAAATAAAGTCTTTCAATTATCAACCTTGGAAAGTGAATACTATTATTGATGCAGTGTGCCGAAGGAACCCAACCTTTGATTGTTTTATAAGATTATTGACTTTGGAAATTATTCCTATTCCCAAAGGGGATATTACTTCTTATAAGGAATACTTGTTTTAGATAGATGTTCATTGTGATGTCTGAGACAGTATTAAAGTGGCACAGAGAGAAGATCTAATTTATGCGTCTATAATTATAACTGTCTGCAAAGATTTTTTGGAGACTGTAGTTTGATCGATGGATTACTTCATTTCTGACATTGGCTTTATGTTACAAGTGTTGGGAACATCTGAGAAGAGTTACTTAGTGTGGCCCATTGTACTAAGTTCTCGATGCACCGAGAATAGTTATGATGCATGCTGATCTGAAGAGAACACTCTTTTGACATGGCATGAAGAAGTATGTCGATCACTAGATTCGTATCGCACTACCAAGATTGTCAGATGATGAAGGCTGAATGCACTACCAAGCTTTTCGGGTGGAATGCTTCAACCACTTCTTGTACCCTAGTGGAAATTTGAAGACATCTCCATAGATTTTGTGCATGATTTTCCTCGATCTCGGGCCAGAAATGACTTTGTTTGGGTTATTGTTGATCGCTTGACTAAGATGGCATGTTTCATTCTTGTTGAGCAAAGTAATCCGGTAGATGTTCTTGTTAAACTATTAGTGGAGCATGTAGTTCGCTGCCACGGAGTACCTAAATCAATAGTTTTTGACTGTGATGGTCAATTTACTTTGAACAGCTAGAGGAAAGTTTAGGATCATTTGGGTACCAAACTAATGTTTAGTACCGCTTTTCATCCTCAAATTGATGGATAGATAGAGAGGACCACCTGTACTATGGAAGTTCTTCTCCAACTATGCATTTATGACTACAATGAACCAGGGAAAAGACTGCTACCAGTAGTTGAATTCTCTTATAATAACAGTCATTATGCCAGTATATGGATGGCTCCCTATGAGGCACTCTATGGTAGGTGGTGTCAAACACCATTTTCTTAGGTTCAGGATGAAGACTCGATATTTTTGGGAGTCCAATATGTGTATAATGCAGGCGTAACTGTGAGAATGATCCGAAATAGGATGCTTGAAGAGCAAAACTGTCAAGCTAAATACTTTGAAGTTAAGCATCGATTGGTTGAATTTGCAGTTAGGGACAGATTTTTTTTCTGATAATAAGACCTATGCATGGAGTTTCCAGAGTCAAAGGACATCAGAGGATAAGTCCCAGGTTCATCGGCCCTAAATAATTATTGAACGGATTAGGCATGTTACTTATTGATTGGAGTTGCCGTCGAAATTAGGCAATTTGCATGATGTTTTTCATGTGTCGCCACTTTGACGGTCATTATTGAACTCAGATTAGTATGTTTCTGTGCCTTCGGGACAGTTAGCTCCAAATATATAATTACTTTTGGAACCCATCCGTATAGTGGGTTAGAATATTCGTCAACTCTACAGCAAGAAAGTCCCGTTAATTAAAGTTTTGTGAAATAAACACGGTCATAATGAGTACACATGGGAAACTATAGATATCATGCGAAGGAGGTATCCATGATTATTTGGCAAAGGTTCGTGCTAATTTTTGTTTTGAACTAATGTTTATATCTATTTGATTCCTTTAATGAACTCTATACTTAATTTTAAAAATGAATTTCTCGAAAGAGGGGTTATTTATAACATCCCAATTTTGTTTTAAGGGTCTAGAAGCTTTGTGATGTGGCTATGTGCACCCAAGGTAGACTACTGAGCAAGGGTGACCCTCTCAAACCAAAGAAGGTATAATCTTAATGTGATCAAACCTATAATGACCCTATGCAATCATGACCTATCTACCCTTCAATGTGTGTACACTAGCTCTTATGCATGCTCTATTAAGCTTATGGTGACCCTTTGGGGTCATATAGGTGCTTTGGACTTAATGAGTGCACCTAAGTCACTCAAGGCCATTCATGGTGTGTCATACCACCTAAAGTCAACTCAAATAGAATTATATGATTCATGCCACTCTAGTAGACACTTGGGCTTGGTTATAACCTTATGAGACTCAAGTCAACTTGTGGTGGGTCAAGCCATAAAAAAGGTCAAAGTTTGACCATGAAAAGTCAAACCCAAAACCTTTGGGTATGAATGGAATAAACCTGACTCAATTGATTTTAAACCCGACTAACCCGACCATAATTAACCTCCAATAGGTGTTTCCCATCATTTATACGGTTGAGAAGGAATTTTGAGGAGAGAGAAGGGGTCGGCCATGGCTAACCATCAAATGTGTGGAGGAAAATCATAGCTAGCAGTTACAGTTTTCCAAACAGAGATAGTAGAGTGGTGGCTGTCGCCGATGACTTGAGAGCGAAAATAGGAATTTTGCCGCCGTGAACATCTCCATGCCGCTACAACTCCATTCAACATAAAAACTCTCCTCTCATGTATACATTTAAACTCCCTTAGTGTATAGATCATATAGGAGGTTTAGAATGGAGTCTCCGTCCATCGGAGAACCTATTTCCCAACCACTCAAGCCTTGGATCACCGCATGATTTATGGAAACATTCTAGATTTCTCTTAGAATTACTGAAGGGCATTGTAGTGGAGAGGAAGACTCCTTGGTCCTCCTATAGTCCTTTGAGGCTGTTGTTGTCGCCGGAGAAGGCAATCTTGAGCGGCCATGATGTGGGAAAATAATAATTAACATTTTCCGGCGAGAGACGGTGGCGGTCGGCCATTGGAATGCCACCCATGAGTTACTCGTCCTTACGCAAGTCAAATATTGGTGGTGCCTCGCTTTGGTGATCACTAGAATGGAGCGGAGAAGAATATCATGCCTCCACTGATCTCTAGCCGTTGATTTCAGGAGGAAGGTGAAATCAGAGCCCTCCATTTCCTCAGAAATGATTGGCTAACCGCACACCGTATCATAACCATATGATCCCATGTGTTTGATGTAAATATTACGGTATGGCTGCATTACAGCCGTCGGTTCTATTTGATTTAGGCACAGTGCACTATTCGCACACAAGATAGGAATTAATTGAATTAAAATGTGGCAATTTATTCAAATTAAATACAATTTCTTTATTTATTTAATTTGAGGGTATTATGGTCATTTTCAGAAAAAGTGTCAACCATTAAACTTCTAGAATACACTGAGAGCTTTCCAAATTGGGGTAGCAGATTTTATGGTGACCCTTGTAGCTCCTTGAAAGTCCATTTTATTGAGAGAAAATTAACTTTAGGGTTACAATTAAATAAAATGTATTTTTCTCTCAAAAATAATTATTTTGAGCTGAAATTTTATAATGAGGCTTTTATTATCATTTTATATCTCTAGCTAAAATTTGGGGATTTTTGGAATGAGGATTCCTATAGTTTTTTTATAATATTAGAATGTGTGACACAAATTAAATAAATAAAAAATTTAATACTTTTTCTACTCTAAATGATTTGAAACTTTGGTGGTCCCTTTGTTATTCTATAAGGCATAAGTGGTCCAAATTTGGTGTCATTTTGGCGAGTAAATCTCTAATTTAAATTAAAACTTGATTTGATTATTATTTGTCACGCCAAACTATAGCGTAGAGTAATTACATGAATATTTCATTTATTCTAAGGCAATATTATGTATAATTTGTGTTGTGGGCCCCTCCTCCAGGTTTAAGGCCTTGCCGGACCATCAGGTGGGAAAGGGCTAAGGCAAGCGAGTGAAACTTCCCAGAACAGCACTTGCCCAGGGGGAGGGAAAGGGATCCCGCCCATAACAGGCAGGGAGGCTCTCGCCCGTAGCAGGCATGAGGGGTCTCACCAGGCTAGTCGTCGAGTGACCCTCTGATCCCGCTTCCACCCTTGGAGCCATAGAGGCGAGTTCCTGGCCTCCCAGCATTCTCACCTTTAGGCGAGTGGTGCCCCCATGGACCACTCGCCCAGTGGGGTCCAGAGGCAGAATTACCCGGATGCCCATGACGGTTTGCATTTAGCTACTCAGAACAGCGGAGTTTGGCTATTAGCAGACCACTGTTGGCTGCATATAGCAGTTTAGAATAGCAGAGCTACGCTATTTGCAGGCCAGACTTTGAAATCGATAAATAGACCCACTGGGGTACCTCAGAAGGAAAGCTATCCAATTCTCTAATTCCCAGATCTTATTGCGCTTTCTGAGGTGACCTTAGCTCATCACTAGCTAAGGAGGGGAAGCACTCTAAGATCTTTAAGGTGTGTGGTGGGACCTCCATGCTAGAGCCTTGGGTCAGTTTTGAGTTCTAAGTCTTTGGTCAATCCATCCTGCTAAGAGAAGTAAGTGTGTGGTCACCCCTTCCCCAAGGGTCTGGACTCAGCAAAAGCAGGTTCCCGGTTTCAACATTTTGGTGTGGTGAGCGTGGAGAGTAATCAACACCGAAAACCTTAGCGAGCTCAATGACTAGAGGCGAAGGGCAAGGATATGATCATGCTGACTCGCCACCACTCCCTCCTCTCGCAACTCTCGGCATGTTAGAGGACTTCCGACATGAGATACAGAACCTCATCACATACGCACTTGCAGTTCACGGAGAGTGCTCGACACCTTCAGTCCCCGTGGTCATAGCCCCAGCTCTAGGCGAGAATGTCGCGGATAGGGAGCCCGGGAAAGAAGTGATGATGGAAGGTATTGGGTGAGATCTCCTCGGGCGATATCTACCAGGGCGAGCCCTGTTCCCTAGATCGGAGAGTGCGGGATGGTCCACTGAGGTGGATGCGGGAGATTGCCCGACTCATCCAGCAAGTGGCAGGAGCCCTTTTAGCGAGCTGGTTGCTTCCTCCCCCATTCTAGAGGGGTTCCGCGAGTCCGAAATGTCCTACTACACTAGAAAGGATGATCCGGTCTAGCAAATCCATTGGTTCGAGGATATGGTTTCAATCAGACAGATGTCATATACTTTCAAGTGTCGGCTCTTCACCATCACCCTCAAGGAGAAGGTGAGGGATTGGTTCCACCAACTTTCGGCCAGCTCCATCTACTATTTTGAGGACTTGCGCTAGGGGTTTCTACTGAGTTTTACAACTTCCAAGAATATAGGGAGTCAGAGTCCCTATTTCTCATCACGCAAAAGGTAGATGAGACGCTGAGAAGCTATGTGGATAGATTCCAGGAGGAGGTCCTCCAGGTTCAGGAGATGCTAGGGCACACCCTCATGGTAGCCTTTACCCTGGGGCTGCAGTAAGGATTCTTCAAGATGGAGCTGAAGAGGGTGCCTTTGTTGTCCTTCGAGGAGATCATGGAGAGGGCTGCCTTGGAAGTCAAGGGAGAGGCGTCGAACTCGGCATTTTCCAGGAAGCTAGCCAGGTGGGTAGTGGAGGAGGAGAAGGAGCCAGGAGTTTGCAAGGGGCAGGAGGATAGGAGGACAGAGCCTAGGCAGAGGGAGCAGTAGTAGAAGCAGCAGCTGAGGCATGGGAGCTAGGAGTCAAACAATCGGCTAGGCAAGAGGCAGTCAGATTGGCAGGATCAGGGCTCGAGGAGAGGTTTCCATGGAGTATACCGCCAAGGAGGGCAAGGCCAGTTCAACCCTCCAGGTTGGAGGTAGGGCTAGAGACCTCCTCTCCCCGATCAACATTAGGTTATGGAGATAGCCCTGGGAGGAGGAGGAGAGGTTTCCAAAGGAGGAGGCAGGTGGGTAGGGCAGAGCTGCCCTACTGCAATTTCCATCAAGAGGAGGGCCACGCTAGAGCTACCTGCCGAGAGTTCCTGGAGATGAGGGGAGCCACGGGACAAGCCTGGCAGCAGCAGCATTGCCAAGAGGTGCGAATAGATAAGGTCCTGTCTGGGGAAGAGGAGGATAGGTATGACGACCGGGCCGATGTCGGAGGCCGAGGAGGTATTGGAGTGATCCATGGGGAGTGGGAGTCGAGGCCGCCCGCAAGGCGAGTCTCCACACCATGTGCTATCAGTGCGTTTCCTCCATGTCCCTAACTCCACACCCAGATGAGAAGATTACCTTCTCCTAGAAGGACATATCAGATAACGAGGATCCGTTCTGCGATGCATTGGTCATTCAGGCCGCCGTTGAGAACTTCACCATCTCCCGGATCCTCGTGGACAACGGGAGCTCCGTCAATGTCATTTTCAAGAAGGCATTTGATGTCATGAAAGTGGAGGCAAGGAGGGTATTGGCCTCGGATGGGCCTCTATTCGGGTTCTCTAGAGAGAGCAAGGAGGTATAAGGAGGAGTGGGGCTCCATGTTACCTTGGGGGACAGTCCAGGAAATACAGTTTCATCACTATGGATGCTCCTAGCAACTATAATGACATATTTGGGCGGCCCCTCATCAGTGTCTTCCATTGCGTGCTATCCTCCTTCCACCAATGCCTTAAGTTCAATGCTGAGGGCATCCAGGTATGGGTCCGGGGAGACCCCAAGGTAGTGAGGCAGTACTACGTGACCGCGGTCAACTCCATATCCTAGCAAGGAGGAGTCAAGGAGATGGAGCAGAGGATGAAGGAGTTGCCTGGCAAGAAGTCCGTGGGAGTAGCTGAGGGGATGGAGGTAGGGGAGGAAGAGGTCTGCCCCCGTGGGGGAGGGGTAGAGGAGATGCTGGAGGAGCAGGCCAAGGTGATGGTCATGGAGGAGGCTGAGGAGGAAGCTCTTCCCCAGGTGATGGGGTTGTGGGCGAATGGGAAGAACAGACCCGATTGGAAGCAGCGGAGTTGGTGGTAGAGATGCAGGTTCTCACCAAGGGAGGAAGGGTGGATAAGGTGTGGATCAATGGGGGCTGAACCCGAAGGATCAGGGGAGGATGCTGGAGTGCATCCAAAAGATATGGCTTGCCACTACCTCAACCTTGATGTCGACGCCCGCCCCATCTGGCATAAGAATAGGTCCACCGCTAACAAGCTATTCAATCCCATCCGAGAGGAGGTGGAGAAGCTCTTGAAAGTGGGTTTTGTATCGTAGATTCAGTATCCAATCTTGGGTATCAAATGTGGTGATGGTCAAGAAGGGGTATGGCCATTGGAGGATGTATATCGGCTTCTGTATTTTAAATAAAGAATGTCCTAAAGATTATTACCCCTTGCCTCGGATCGATGTGCTTGTTGACTCAACCGTCAGTTTCTCTCTAATGAGCTTCTTAGATGCGTTTTTAGGTTATCACCAGATCAAGATGCACCCGCCCGACATGAAAGATGTCTCCTTCATCATAGGGGAGTGGTGTTACTATTATAAAATGATTCCCTTTAGGCTAAAAAATGCAGGGGCAATATACCAGAGGATGATGGATCGAGTCTTCCGAGAGCAGAAGGGAAGGAACTTGGAGGTGTACATGGATGACCTCATGATCAAGAGCCGGGATGTTGACTCACACCTCCAGGATCTTTAAGAGACCTTCGGCACCCTATAAAAATACAAAATGAGGGTAAACCCCTTGAAGTGTGTCTTTGGGGAGAGTAAGGGCAAGTTCCTAGGCCTTCTCCTTACTCCCATAGGGGTGGAGCCCAACCCTGACAAGGTGAGTGAAAACACGGAATTGGGGTCGTCTCAGAATGCCAAGGAAGTCCAGCGCCTTACAAGGAAGCTGGCAGGGCTAAGTAGGTTCCTCTCTCGGGCTGGAGAGAAGTGCTCACTATTGGGAATATTGCCCTCAATGTTCATTCCCTAGACTTGATTTGAAGAGGCATCACCCACAACACTAAGAGCATAATTGTATTTGATGTTGTTTATGCTCATCATGTGCAGGATGCTCCTTGGAATAAGGTTAGACAAGCTGTCTAAGTGATGGTGATAAGTGGTCACAAGGTAGGCAGGTGGAGGGACAGAAAATATGTCTAAGTCCACAGGCGTTGAGTGAAGCAAGCTCACTCAACGCCAAATACAGAGAAATGTGTCTAAGTCCACAGGAGATGATTGAAGCAATCTCACTAAACGCCAGATGCAAAGAAATGTGGTTAAGTCCACGGGTGTTGAGTGAAGCAAGCTCACTCAACGCCCGATTCCAAGAAGCGTCGTGTGTTGTTAAGCTTCTACATTGGCAAGCAGAAAAATAGACCAGGTCTATAGGAGTTGAGTGGATATAGCTCACTCAACTCTATATAATAGAAGGCGTCGAGTGAATACAGCAAAGGCGTAGTGTGATGTCAAAGCTTTGTCTTTGACAGTAATGAAATCTGGTCAAGTATAGAAGCGTCGAGTAATGAATGCTCACTCAACGCCAAAGCAGTTAAGACTACAGAAGTCTAGATGGCGTTGAGTGATGAAGGCTCACTCAATGTTAGAGAAGAAAGCGTCATGTTCACTCAAAGATTAAGGAAAGAATGGACATAAAATCTGTCTACGTGTTTTTGCGTTGAGTCAAGCTTACTCACTCAATGCCTAGTGACATAAAATCTGTTTAAGTATTTTGGCGTTGAGTCAAGCTTACTCACTCAACGCCTAATGACTGAAAATCTGTCTGTTTTTTGGCGTTGAGTCAAGTTTACTCACTCAACGCCTAGTGATAGAAAATATGTCTAATTGTTTAGGTGTTGAGTAAAGCTTACTCACTCAACGCCTAGTGACAGAAAATCTATCTAAGTATTTTGGCGTTAAGTCAAGCTTACTCACTCAATGCCTAGTGACAGAAAAACTGTCTAAGTGTTTTGGCGTTGAGTGATGGTTGCTTACTCAATGCATATACTAATGTTCTTGAATTTGACTAAGTCTACTGATGCTGACATCAACAAAAGTCAACAAAATTCAAAATGAGGCGGGATGGCTACAGTTGATGCGTCGGCAAGTGCACCAGTCGCTGTCAAGTAATAATTTTGGGAATAGCTTCCCCGAATGTCGATCTCGAGGGAATGCAGGTTGGGTATCGTGATAGCGTCGTAGAAAGATCGTTACTAAGAATTAAACGAAACAACAGAGGTTAGATTTTGATTCCTAATGCTATAAAAAACAAAAGGAAAACTAATGTGAGTCGTAAACACCGCTTCGCTTGGTGGATGGAACTAGTGCAGGCCGCTATGTCGTGCTTTGTGAGGCGAAAGGACGGAGAGAAAGCGGATGGAATGAACACACGTGCAGAGAGTGAGGGTCGTAATCACCTCTTCAACCACCAACACTAGCCTTTGCTAGAGTGGTTCAAGTGCACGAGTGGAGTGGGTGTGAATGGAGGCGAGTGCATCACAGCTAACAAAAGAGGATGTAACTAACCAAAGCAAACTTTATTCATAGACAAATAAAAGCAAGTCAAGGTTTATTACAAGCTTTAGAATACAATACACTATGGAGAAGAGGTTGAATAAACCAAAAGGGGGAAATCCAAACCGTAGTTCTTGGCCGGAATTGTGGGTTGTCAGTCCACTTCTCGACTCAGATCGTGGTTGCGTCCGGAGGTAAATGGGTTCTCAATCCACTTGTCTTCCTCCGACTTCTTCCCTTTCCTTCAATCTTTTCTCCCTTTTTTCCCAAATGAGTAGTACCTAAAGATCTCTGTTGCACACTGCTAGTGGCCGGGAGCTCTCCGAAGGGTTGAAGATGACTTCGAATCGCCGGAGAAGGCTTCCTGGAGGGTGGAGATGAGTGGAGGACCTGTGGGGGAGAGAAACGGAGCTTCGCGCGTAGCAGCAGGCCGAAAAATGAAATGGCGTGCCCTATCTTGCAGGAGCACGGGTGTAACACCCCCATCCGTCATATGGCATATAACAGAAGGTCCAGCTGGAACCCGGCGCCATAAACCACGGACAGTAAGAAGGGTTACAGAATAATACCAAAAACTCAACTACTTGTCCTAAGACAGAGCATTCTAGCGGAAGCTTTTAAATATTTAATAGAACCCAGAATTGCACAACCACGGCATGAATGTCCACTATACCACAGGAATGAAATACATCAAATACACAAAAGAGTGCATGGCCTTAAGTCCTTATAAATGTTCACTTGACAATATAATGTTTTACATACATCGGCTCACAGGCCGGCCACACATGACAAAAGTAAACTGTTGGGTACATTGGAAAATGTGTACCTGATTTGAAGAAGTCTAACTTAGCTTAATGATATACATCAAGGTGTATTTGATGTTGTTTTAAGTTGACATGTGCAGGTGAAGAAGTGTTAAAGAATACAGGTAATTATTCTAAGTTCATGTGTCGCCATCTGAAGAAACTGGGTCGACACTTCAGAATAATTGAGTCGACACTTGAAGGAAGCTGTGTCGACACAGAGAAAGATAGTCGACCACATTTGTGTCGACACTGGGAAGCAGTGTCGACTCACAGAAAGATAGTCGACCACATTTTTGTCGACACTGGGAAGTAGTGTCGACTCACAGAAAGATAGTCGACCACATTTGTGTCGATACTGGGAAGTAGTGTCGACTCACAGAAAGATAGTCGACCTCAACTATGTCGACACCTGAAGGCAGAGTCGACACATACTGAGTTCTGAATCTACAACAACTGTGTCGACACAAAGGACTTGTGTCGACACACTGCAAAGTCAAGACCAAGTTATTTTCTGAAGAAAGATGAAGTGTTGAGTCGACACAAATTCTCTGTGTCGACTCATTCTCAAGATGAAGTTCTGAAGAAGCAGTGTCGACTTAAAGGCAAAATAGTCGACATCATCAAAGGTTGTGTCGACACCAAAGTCACTTGTGTCGACACATATAGACAGTTGGTCTCGACACTTTCTGACAGTCTGTCTCAACACTTTGTTATCCAAGACTAAGGCACAGGATCTGTTTGAAGACTTGACAGCTGTGGGTTATGTCTGGTTAACTGAAGCTGTCAGACTTTTCAATAGTCAGTTAGAAACCAGATCAGCCGGTTTCCATGAAGAAGATCTATAAATAGACAGATTCAGAAGAAGAAAAAAACAACACACAAGAGGAAATTAATTCTTAATCAATACATCAGTTAAGAGACAAGTCCTCTCTTCAAGAAAGTGCAAGGCATTAAAGAAGATCTTCATCAGAAGATCTAAGAAGACGATCTCAGGATCAGTCTAAGTAGAGTTCTTTCAAGAATTCAGAAGTGTCATCAAAGGTGTTGGATAAAGAGGGATCCAGCCACTTGAAGAAGAAGAAGGAAGCCATCATTGGTTTCTCAAGAAGCTGTTTGGAAATCAACTCAGCTAAGTTCAGATTCAAGAAGCTTTGAAGAAAGCTCAGATTCAGTTGATTTCATCAGCTGATCAAGAATTGTCTTGTTCTTTTCTCTCTCAACAAAGGCAAGACATTAAAAACTTCTTTTCTAATTTCTGTAGGATCTGTCAATACAGATTTGAGTTGTAAGCCTATGTTATAAAGGCTGAGTGTAGGAGAGTTGATCTCTGAGTGGTAGGGCTGTTTGCCTGAGTGTAGGAGAAGGTTCTTCTCTGAGTTGTTGGCTTTGTGATAAGGCTGAGGTAGGGCTGTTGAGCCTGAGTTGTAGGAACCTTTTCAGGTTCTGAGCTGTAGGATCTGTGGATCTGAGTAAAGAGGAAGTTTGGCCGAATCTAGCATACTGCTAGATAGGTGAAGGGGGAAAGTGGATGTACCCAGACCTTGGGGAACCACTATAAAACAGTGTGCAATCTGTGATGGTTAAATTTCTGTGACTGTTGTGCTGTGTGTTTTAATTCTGTAATTGAATTCTGCCAAAAAGTGTTAACAAGCATTAGAACCTATTCACCCCCCCCCTCCAGGTGTTTAGGTTGTCTTGAAAGTAAAACTATCAAGTGGTATCAGAGGGAGGTTCCTCAAAAAGGACTTAACAGTCTGAGGTAGATCTGAAAGGCAGAATCAAGATTCAAGAAGATGGGTTCTGGAGAAAATCACAAGGAGTTAGGGTCAATGAAGTTACCCATCTACAGGAAGGAAATCTTTGGAATTTGGAAAGAAAGAGTCAGATTGTTCATGGAAGCATCTGACCCAAGGATATACATCACAGTTCAGGAAGGACCCTTCATTCCAATGAAGGTATCAGTTCTTGATGTTAATATTCAAACTCCAAAGAGTTATTCTGAAATGACTAAGGATGAAATCATTTTGGCAACCATGGACAAGAGAGCTCAGAATATTATTGTGAGTGCCATAGATGATTCTACATTTCAGAATCTGATTCACTGCAAGACCTCCAAAGAAATGTGGGACACCTTGATTGTCTACATGGAGGGATCTGAAGAAGTAAGACAGGATAGGAAGTCTATGCTCAACCAGGAATATGAAAGTTTTAGACAAGGAAAAACGGATATCATAACTGAATGCTATAAGAAATTCTATAGAATTGTGAATGAGTTAAAGTCCTATGGAAGAGTCTTCAGTACCTATGAACTGAATGACAAATTCTTAAGATCCTTGACAAAGGATTGGGATATAAAGATCTGTGCCATAAGAGAAGTGGCTAAACTGGCAGAGATTTCTCCTCCAACCTTGTTTGGAAAGTTGTTATCCTATGAAATGCAACTTATGGTGAGGAAGGAGGAAAAGAATTCAAAAGGAGAGCATAGAGAGAAGATAGTGGCCTTCACGGCAGAAGCCACTAGAAAGAATAGGAGGATATCATTATCTCCTCCTAAGGAAGTTACAGAAGTTAGTTCTGAAAATTCAGATAATCAGGGTTCAGAAAGCTGTGAGCCAGATGCAGATTTTGCTGCATTTACAAGGCAATTCTAGAGATTCTTAAAGAAGAAGCAGTGGAAGTCTAGGCCCTCCTCATCACAGCAAGTTGATGACTATTATCAGAAGAAAAAGTCATCAAGGAAAGAGAAGAGCAGAACAAAGCCTAGCAAGGCTACTACTTCAAAGATTGTCTGCTATTGTTGCAGTAGGCCTGGACATGTAGTGGCTGACTGTCCTGATAAGAGAAAGGAGTCATCAGACAAGAAGAAGACTTATCAAAAGGGCAAGAAGGAAAAATCCTTTGTTGCAAAGAAGGAAAAGAGCCTAACAGATCAATCAACTTCAGAATCAGAATCTGAAGCTGAAGCATATATTGGACTGTATGCTGCTACTGAAGAAGAGGAGTTCATGCAATTGCTAGACTCCATCTATGAATAAGAAGATCATCAGTGCATGGGACTGATGGCAGGATTAGAAGAAGTCATGTGCCATAATCAGTCTGGTCCTAGTAAGGTACTATGTCCTTCAATAAAATCTGTTTGTAGTACAAGTGCAGAATCAGCTACATCTACATCAAGTGATGTAGATGCATCTGAATCTGAAGGAGATGTCTATCAATTGATAGATAAGTATGGGGACTTGTTGCAGGCCCTTAAAAAAGCAAGAACCTGGTTATATCTCAGGCTCAGGAAATTGCTGATCTAAAGGTAGCTGCAACTGAGTTTGAAAAAGTAATTGATCAGAAGTTAAATGAAATTGCCAAACTGAAGAATATAACTATTATTCAGATGGGCACAATCAATTATACCAATGATCAAGTGAAGAGTCTGGAGGCCAGACTAAGAATAGAAAAGGAGTTAGTGGCTAGTTACTCTATGCCAAAGTCTGTCTTACCCTTGATAGATGAATTTGTGACTCAAAAGGGTAAGGCAGGACTAGGATTCAAAGGTAACTCCAGGGCAGCTCAATTCAAGAGGAAAGGCAAAGCTCCTGTCAAGCCACTGAACCTTTCAGTCCCTATTAAGTTTAGAAAGGTGCAAGTGCCTTCTAACCAATATGATCATGAAGATATTCATGGTCATTTTAAGACTAATGTTCTGATAAACAAGGGTATAAATGCCAACAGGCCTATCCATGTTCATAAACCCAATGGTTATAAGAAATCAGTGGGTGAAGCTGCTGTAGCACCAGTAATGGACAGAAATTCTTCTGTCAATGGTGTATCTAGATCTAGATACAATAAGTTTGAATGTTGGTGATGTGGCAAGAGAGGCCATTTTGCATTAGACTGCTGGCATAACACAAGTGTTAGAAAGAACAATAGTCTACCTATTAGAAGAGATAATGGCAGCTTTGTTAATACTAACATGAACCAAGGACCCAAGACTTACTTGGGTTCTAAGGGTAAGTAAATCTGTGTTGCAGGAAAGTCCAAGTGGCCATGCCCCTATATGGTACTTGGACAGTGGTTGTTCCAGGAACATGACTGGAACAAAGGGGCTGCTGAAGGAGTATACATCTGTCAAAGATGGACCCAAAGTGATCTTTGGTGGATCTGAAAAAGGAATCATCAAAGGGTTTGGTAACATTTCTACTAACCTAATTACTATCACCCAAGTGGCTTATGTAAAAGGTTTGAAACACAATCTAATAAGCATAAGCCAGCTGAGTGATTTAGGATATGACATTTCATTTGTTAAGAATGGATGTCATATCAAAAGTTCAAGTGATCAAAAGATCATATTGACTGGGTATAGGAAGAGAAATGTCTATTATCTTAATTTTGTATGTGAGAACAAGGCTTCTTCCATCTGTCTTATAGCTGATGATAATGCTTCTCATTGTGTCAAGTGGCATAAGAGATTGGCTCATCTTAACTACAAGATAATAGGCCAACTCTTTAGCAAAAAGTTATTGAGGAATGGTCCTCAAGTTAAGTGTATAAAGGGAGAAATATGCTCAGCTTGTCAAAAGGGCAAGCAGACAAAATCCTCCTTTCAAAGCCTTGAAAACTAGGATTTTGTGAGGTGCCTATACCTCTTACATATGGATCTTTTTGGTCCTATGCCAGTTCATAGTCTAGGTAGGAAAGTCTATACTTTTGTGGTGGTAGATGACTATTCTAGATTTACATGGGTGTTCTTTCTGAGACAGAAATCAGAAACCCCAAGTGTATTACTTAGTTTTGTAAAGAAAATTCAAAATGAACTGAATAGTACAGTGGTCAAAATCAGAAGTGACCATGGTACTGAGTTTCAATCTGAAAGCATGACAAAATTATGTGAAGACTTTGGGATTTTCCAAGAGTTCTCCTCACCTAGAACACCACAGCAAAATGGCATTGCTGAAAGAAAGAATAGAACATTAATTGAAGCTGGCAGAACTCTATTGAGTGACACCTCTCTCCCAGAATATTTCTGGGGTGAGGTAGTTAACACTGCATGTCATGTAATCAATAGGGCTTCTATCACCAACAATTTACCTAACTAAGTTTGCTGCCAAATCCCAAGATGGGATATTTGTTGGGTACAGCATAAATAGTAAGGCCTATAGAATCTACAACTTGACTACTCAAGTTGTTGAAGAATCTGTACATGTTGTGTTTGATGAAATAAGATTAATTAACTGTGAGTTTTCTTGTAGATTAAATGATTCAACAGGTATAAGCAAAAGAATGGACAATCTCTCCATTGCTGAAGCATCAAAGGAAGATGGAGCATTGGAAAATGAAGGCTACTGTCCAGGGGGAGTACAAGACTCAATAGAAGCTGATGAAAACCAAGAGGTTCAGCATGAAGAAGGAGCTGAAGATGTTCAACCAGAAAGGAATCTTCCTCCAGCTACAAGACATTTAAGAGATCATCCAGCTGATCAGATTATAGGTGATCCAAGACAGGGAGTGCAGACTAGAAGCAGAAATCAAAGCACAGACCTGCATTCAAGTTTCCTGTCTCAAATGGAGCCTAAGAAGTTTGAAGAAGCCATCCAAGACCAGCACTGGATTGATGCTATGCAAGAGGAGCTGAATCAATTCAGAAGGTGCAATGTCTGGAAGCTTGTTGCTAAACCAAGAGGCCACAACATAATTGGCACAAAGTGGATTTATAGGAACAAATTGGATGAGAGTGGAATAATAGTGAAGAATAAAGCAAGATTGGTTGCAAAAGGATACAGGCAGGAAGAAGGGATTGACTTTGATCAAACCTTTGCCCCAGTAGCAAGGCTAGAGGCAATCAGAATGTTCCTTGCCTATGCAGCCTATCAAGACTTCAGAGTGTACCAGATGGATGTGAAATCAGCATTCCTGAATGGTGATTTAAAAGAGGAAGTCTATGTAGAGCAGCCATCAGGTTTTGTAGATCCTCTTAAACCTGATTATGTCTATAAGCTTAGGAAAGCTTTGTATGGGTTAAAGCAAGCCCCAAGGGCTTGGTATGAAACCCTGTCTACTTTCCTTATTGAGAATAAATTCTCAAGAGGAAAAATAGACAAAACTCTATTCCTTAGGGAATCCAAAGGTAAGATCATCTTAGTTCAGATCTATGTTGATGACATAATCTTTGGATCTACTGAAAACAACCTTTGTAAAAAGTTTGCCAAACTTATGCAAGGGAAGTTTGAGATGAGCAGTATGGGGGAACTTAAGTTCTTCTTGGGACTCCAAGTAAGACAGACTGATAATGGCCTTTCCATATCCCAATCTAAGTTCACCAAAGAATTAATTAAGAAGTATGGTATGGAGTCATCCTCCACTATGAGAACTCCTATGGGAACAAGTATGCCTATATGCAAAGATGATGTAGGTAAACCTGTTGATGAATCTTTGTATAGAGGAATAATTGGCTCTCTACTATATCTCACTGCTAGTAGACCAGATATTATGTATGCTACATGTGTCTATGCTAGGTACCAAGCCTGCCCTAAAGAATCTCATTATACTACAGTCAAAAGGATTCTGAGATATCTTAAGGGCACACCTAATCTAGGCCTTTGGTATCCTAGGAATAGAGATTTTCTACTAACAGGTTATTCAGATGCAGACTTTGCAGGGTGTAGAGAGGATAGAAAGAGTACAACAGGTACTTGTCAATTCTTGGGAGGAAGATTGATTTCATGGAGTAGTAAGAAGCAGACCAGTGTGGCAATATCCACAGCTGAGTCAGAATATGTTGTTGCTGGCAGCTGCTGTGCACAGCTATTGTGGATACAGCATCAGTTGAAAGACTATGGTATTCAAGTAAGTAGAACACCTTTATTGTGTGATTCTAAAAGTGCTATTTCTATTGCTAATAATCCTGTTTCTCACAGTAGAACTAAGCATATAGAAATTAAATACCATTTTCTTAGAGAGCATTTAGAAAGAGAAGACATCTCATTGGAATTTGTTAAAACAGATTGTCAAATAGCAGATATATTTACTAAGCCACTGGATGAAACAAAATTCAATAAATTTAAAATTGAATTAGGCATGCTGACCATTGATTAGTTTATCAACAAACTTACAAGTGATATTAGATTATCAAATGGTATAGACAAAAATAGAAATTGGCTAAGTAAAATAGTGTCGACACATTCAGTGATAATGTGTCGACTCAGTGAAGTCATGTCGACTAGTCAGAGAATATGTGTCGACACAGAGAATTTTTGTCGACACTTAAGAATCAAATAGTCAACTCATCCAGGAATGTAGTGTCGACTTCACCAGAATAGTGGTGTCGACACTTACAGATTTTGTGTCGACACTTATCCTAAGAGTCGACACAGAATTTCTAATGCTCTACTATGTCTCTCAGGTGTCGACATATCCACAATTGGTGTCGACACATAGTAGACAGACTTGCTGTCTAGACAATAGAAGTTTGTGTCGACACACTCCATCTGTGTCGACACTTATAGACTGTTTTTGCCCGACTTTTGATCTTCTTTCCCTAGAAGGTATAAATAGGTCAAGAACTTATTCTGTCGACATGCTTACAAGGTTTTGGAGACTCAAACCCTGTGTCGAAAATCTCTCTCTCTTCTCTCTCAAGATTTCTCGTCTGATCAATGGCGCCAAAGGTTGCAGATAACGTCAACGAAGGATATGAGTTGGTGCGCAATGCCTTTGCGGATGCCCCGACAGATGTTCAAAGGGTTGTCACTCTAATTTCTGAATCTGGATTAGAATTTCTAGTTTCTGAACCATCAAAGATCTGGAAGAAGGAGGTGATTGAATTCTTTACCTCTGCATCAGTGGATTCAGCTGGTCTCAAGATAAAATCCACTGTTCATGGGACGAAGGTGAAACTGACACCAAGAAATTTAAGAAAAACACTTCAATTATCAAACATTGAGAATGAAGAAGAGGTTCCTGCCTCTAAGACCAGGGAGGCTCTCCAATGGTGTGGATTGGATCCAACCCTGAAGATTGGAGCAGCTATCAACAGGAAGGGCATGAATCAACAGGGCAAGTTTCTGTCAGAAGTAGTTGGGAAGGTAATTTTGTGCAAACCAGGTGGACATGATAGGATTTCAGCCTATATGTTCAGCCTAATGACCAGAATTGTGTTTACAATTCCAACTGACTGGTCAGCTGTAGTATTTGATAAGATCAAGGAAGGAATCAAGAAGCCAAATCTGGCTAGAATTGTGAGTTTATACCTGACTGGGGTGATCCCTGTGGTTATGCAACAACTGCCTGGGACAAAGATTAATCACATGAGGAAAATGGATATAAGATTATTTTCAAGATGGGATAGGGTGCTGTCTAAAGATGTGCCTGATGAGAATAGGAAGGTCACCCCTGAGAGATCCCCTGCACATGATCTAGGCACTGCCCAGCATCCAGAAGAGCAAGTGAGAAAGCAGGTTGAAGAACAGCCTGAGTCTACTCAAGTTCAGAAATCAACCATTCCTGCACAGATGCAGGGGGAGCATGCTCACTCTCCTGTCCAGAATGTATCTACTCCTGACTAGGTACAGGTACAGGGAGAGCAAGTGTATTTTCCTGCCAAGGACATTACTAATATTTCTATTCATGCACAGGTGCAGGGGGAGCAAGTGTATTCACCTGCCCAGGATATTCCAAATACTGAACAAGTGCAGGGAGAGCAGATGTCTGAATCAGTGCAGGAGAAAGAACAAATTGATTTATCAAAAGATTTGAATATTGCAGATCTGGATGATTCAACATCTGTTCAAGCTCAGAAGGAATACACTCTAGATGAGTTATTTCCTAATATTGAAATTACTACTGATAGGGTAGAGGAGGAGCAAGAAAATGAGAAGGCACTAAACATGGAGATAGAGCAAGAAGCTGAGAAGGAACAAGGAGTTGAGGAGGAGCAAGTAGTTGAGGGGGAGCCTGTGAATGTTGAGGCTGAGCAACATGTCACTGAAACTAATATTCCTCCTACTCCACCTGAAAGAGTTCAAATAGAAAGTTCATCAGACTCTCAGACTGAAGAAGCCAGAATGGCTAAGAAGAGAAAGCTCATAGTCTTCAAGAGAAGGAGCCAAAGTTATAAGCAGGCACTCCAAACTTCAACTCACCAATCTCCATCTGAATTTAACTACAACAAGTTCATGGTAGATTTGCAAGTTAAGTTGGATGAGCAGAGATTAGCAATGGAGAAGTATGTTGATGAGAGCAATAAATCCCTTCAATTTGACTTGGCTCAAGATATTAAATCTATTAGATTTGAAGTAAATATGAATAAGAAGGAGATGACAGATTGCTTCCATAAGGGAGGTAATGCTGTAGTGTTTTTGGCTAAACAACAGCAGTCTATCCTCACTAAAGTGGATGATATTGCTTTGAAGCAAGGTTATGTTTTGGAGAATCAGCTGAGGATGAATGATAATTTGGCTGAATCTCACCATGAAATTCTTGAAGAGTTCAAAAAGGCTACTGTAGGGATGACTGAAGCAAGAGCAAAAGAGATGGAAGCTTTTGATCAGAAACTAAAGGAAGCTATAGCTTCAGTTCAATCTGCCATCACTACATCTCAGAAGGAAATATCTGACAAACTTCAAAAATTGAAACCATATTTTAAAGAAGGTGTGAATTATCTAGATGGCCAGATCAGATTTCAGAAGGATGATCTAAGAGATCATATTACCAGAGAAGTCATAAAGGGGGAGAGGTTGTTAGTTCATGCTGGCTCAGAGCACACCAAATGGGTGACAAATAGTATTCGAGCCACATTGGGATATCCACCTTTGTGTGATGATGATATGGTGGCTGAGTCAGGAATTCAAACAGGTCTACTTGAAGGCAATCAACCTGAGATTGCCCAAGTCATTTACCCTCCTCCTAATTTTGATATGATTGATCAGCAAGTTCAGGATATGTATAGTCCTCCAAAGGAGGTTACCAAGGTTGTTATTGAAAAAGTTGATAAGCCTGATGCCAACTTGAAAGAACAGCAAGATGCTCTACTATCCAAGAAAAGATTTAGAGAGCAGGCTGAACTTAAGCCAGATTTTGAGCAGTGGTGCCCTACTTCAAGAAATATTATACTAACTACATGGAAGGATGTAAAGGACAAAGTACATGAAAGAGGAAAGTGGTATAATGAAATGGAATGGCAAAAGTAGGAAGCTAGGCAGGAAGCCATAGTACAGTTCAGGAGAAAAGCCAAGCTGGGAAGGCTGCCACCAGATGCTCAGGAGTCGAGCAAGTACTTTCCAAAGCCCTTTAATTACTTTGAAAGGCAAAGGCTAAAGGAAGAAGCTCAGAAGAAAGCTGAGCTAAAAGGCAAGAAGCCTACTGAAGTTGCTGAAGCTCCTGTGAAGGCTCAAATCCAATCTGGCAAAGGAATTGTTATAAGAGAGCCTGATCAGTCTTAGTTCTAAGTTCTTTCAAATGTTTTGTAATGTTTTGATCATTCAATGTAAACATCTGTAATCAAACATTATCAAGTTATAAATAAAATTTTGTTTGGAATCATATATTCATGTTCACTCTGTGATGAATTGTTAATATTTTGTTTATATAAAATATTTCTGTAATGTCTTACATCATCATATTATTTTTGTTATAAATGGTGTATATCATTAACTAAAAGGGTTATGACTTCTTCAAATAGGGGGAGATTGTTGGGTACATTGGAAAATGTGTACTTGATTTGAAGAAGCCTAACTTAGCTTAATGATATACATCAAGGTGTATTTGATGTTGTTTTAAGTTGACATGTGCAGGTGAAGAAGTATTAAAGAATACAGGAAATTATTCTAAGTCCATGTGTCGCCATCTGAAGAAACTGGGTCGACACTTCAGAATAATTGAGTCGACACTTGAAGGAAGCTGTGTCGACACAGAGAAAGATAGTCGACCACATTTGTGTCGACACTGGGAAGCAGTGTCGACTCACAGAAAGATAGTCGACCACATTTGTGTCGACACTGGGAAGCAGTGTCGACTCACAGAAAGATAGTCAACCACATTTGTGTCGACACTGGGAAGCAGTGTCGACTCACAGAAAGATAGTCGACCTCAACTATGTCGACACTTGAAGGCAGAGTCGACACATACTGAGTTTTGAATCTACAACAACTGTGTTGACACACAGGACTTGTGTCGACACACTGCAAAGTCAAGACCAAGTTATTTTCTGAAGAAAGATGAAGTGTTGAGTCGACACAAATTCTCTGTGTCGACTCATTCTCAAGATGAAGTTTTGAAGAAGCAGTGTCGACTTAAAGGCAAACTAGTCGACATCATCAAAGGCTGTGTCGACACCAAAGTCACTTGTGTCGACACATATAGACAGTTGGTCTCGACACTTTCTGACAGTCTGTCTCAACACTTTGTTGTCCAAGACTAAGGCACAGGATGTGTTTGAAAACTTGACAGCTGTGGGTTATGTCAGGTTAACTGAAGCTGTCAGACTTGTCAGTAGTCAGTTAGAAACCGGATCAGCCGGTTTCCATGGAGAAGATCTATAAATAGACAGATTCAGAAGAAGAAAAAAACAACACACAAGAGGAAATTAATTCTTAATCAACACATCAGTTAAGATACAAGTCCTCTCTTCAAGAAAGTGCAAGGCATTAAAGAAGATCTTCATCAGAAGATCTAAGAAGACGATCTCAGGATCAGTCTAAGTAGAGTTCTTTCAAGAATTCAGAAGTATCATCAAAGGTGTTGGATAGAGAGGGATCCAACCACTTGAAGAAGAAGAAGGAAGCCATCATTGGTTTCTCAAGAAGCTGTTTGGAAATCAACTCAGCTAAGTTCAGATTCAAGAAGCTTTGAAGAAAGCTCAGATTCAGTTGATTTCATCAGCTGATCAAGAATTGTCTTGTTCTTTTCTCTCTCAACAAAGGCAAGACATTAAAAACTTCTTTTCTAATTTCTGTAGGATCTGTCAATACAGATCTGAGTTGTAAGCCTGTGTTATAAAGGCTGAGTGTAGGAGAGTTGATCTCTGAGTGGTAGGGTTGTTTGCCTGAGTGTAGGAGAAGGTTCTTCTCTGAGTTGTAGGCTTTGTGATAAGGCTAAGGTAGGGCTGTTGAGCCTGAGTTGTAGGAACCTTTTCAGGTTCTGAGCTGTAGGATCTATGGATCTGAGTAAAGAGGAAGTTTGGCCGAATCTAGCATACTGCTAGATAGGTGAAGGGGGAAAGTGGATGTACCCAGACCTTGGGGAACCACTATAAAACAGTGTGCAATCTGTGATGGTTAAATTTCTGTGACTGCTGTGCTGTGTGTTTTAATTCTGTAATTGAATTCTGCCAAAAAGTGTTAACAAGCATTAGAACCTATTCACCCCCCCCCCCTCTTGGTGTTTAGGTTGTCTTGAAAGTAAAACTATCATAAACAACGGTTCGCTTGGCCTTTGAGGGCCAGCTCAACAACTTGGGCTTCAGCCCGCTACATGGCGCTTGGTTCCGCAGCACCTGCAAGCAACATTCCACTGCACGGTGGAAAACAAAGCAATGGTCAGCTAAAGCTGACCAAATTATAACGACCCTGCCCCTTACTCGGGACGGCGGTGCTCCTTCCCTACATATCATTAGCCCAGCTAAATAGTAAGTGCAAATATATATTTCGCCACAGGTGTAGGCTTGCTCGGCCAAACACCCCGTGCACTCAGAGAAAATTCTCAATGAATCCGGTCAATTCCGTGGCTTCACCACCACCCTCAAGATGGCAAACATTGTGATCATTTTTGTGTCTTTCCGACCGCAGCCCAAGACTCCCGACTATGCCAACGGCTAGTTCCACTTAAGGGCCTCTAGCACCGAACCGTAAAGCGCAGGTCCGTTTCCACCCGCCCGTTGCTCACGCCGCCTAGTCACTTTAAGCCGTGCACGGGAGCCAAGCTTAACCCGGATCCTAAAACATTTCAAAACATCACATAACCCAGTTATGTTCAAAGTTGGCTCCCCGGCAGCCAAGTTAGTAGAATCACGTTTCCGCCCAGTTTTTCGGGTGCGCCTTGGAGTTAATTCCCAAGGATCCCTGATGCAATCTACCGCGTAGAAAACCGAAAATAACGCATGGAGTCTTCTCCGGCTATTCATGCAATGCAACATCACCGATCCAGACAAACAAATCCGGGTAGGCTTCACACACAATGCCTATGCCCGTACTACGATTTCGGACTCTAAACAAGGGGGACTACACATATCTACCCCAAGGAACACTGCGCACTCACCGCACACTCGCGGGAGCGGGTTTCCCATGCAGAAAAGAAGAGGACTTCACATGTCCAAGTTGAGAATCGTTACCCTTGAAGTCTGCTTAGGCTCCATGAAAAACTAGCCGGATGAAAGGCTTCGCAAGGGAATTCTCTCCACGGATCTGGTCTCGGTTCTCACTTTTGTGCTCCGATGCTCCGCCGGCGGCCGGATTTCCCCATTCCTTCTTCCTTGCTCTCTCCTCTCTCTAACTTCTTAGAAAGAGAGATTTTAGGATGAAATGAGGAATTAAACCTCTAATCCTGGACAAAACACAAGCAGGAACTCATATGGGCCATTAGATCTTATTTAAAGAAAATGAACGGCTCAGATTAGCCTGAAATTCCTTAATCCTGGGCCGAAAATGGCCTTGCATACGGTCGTGTCCCAGGCCGTGTGCCTCGATCCAGCCACTAATATCGAGCACAGAAAAGGACACGGGTTGGGACACGCCCGTGTCCCAACCTGACACTCCCGTGTCGGGTCCTCGACACGCCCGTGACCAGGGGCCGTATCACAAATAACCGCCACGTCCACCTTCACGTCGCTTGGTGGACACGGGTGGTGACACGCCCGTGTCAGACAATACACACTCGTGTTCCAGGCCGTGTCCCTCAGTCGACATAGGGATAATATTCTAGAGGAGTATACGGCCATATGACAAACCCGTGTCACAGGCCGTGTGCCTGACACGCCCTATGACACGCCCGTATTACAGGCCATGTTCGAGCACTCAACGCTCGTCGACCTTAACTCGACTACCTGAGCACGACACGCCCTGTGACACTCCCGTGTCATAGGCCGTGTTCACCCTTCTTAGACACGAACTTGGCTCAAAACACCGCCCGATTCACTTCTGAGTTTCGGGGCATTACAAATCTCCCCCCTTAAAGAATTTCGTCCACGAAATTATGCAAAGGTACACAAAAACAATTAAATGTTACCTAAGGTAAATAATTCGGGGTACTTTCCAACATAGATTGCTCTCGCTTTCAAGAAAGCTCTTCTCGTTCGCAGTTATCCCAACGGACTTTAACCATTCGGATTTCCTTATTGCAGAGCCGTTTGACTTCAAAGTCTTCAATGCGAACTTGATTGACCTTGGTTGTCAACACATTATCAATCGGCACTTGATCGACCGCAACAACCTGAGAAGCTCTTGTACCACCTTCCGCAATACTGAAACGTGGAATACATCGTGTAGTCCACTCAATTCCACCGACAACTTCAATCGATACGCTGCTTCTCCAACCCACTCCAGGATCTCAAACGGTCCAAGGTATCTCGGACTCAGCTTCTTCAAGCGTCGAATCCGCGAGACACCCTTAAATGGCTTGATTTTCAAGTACACCAAATCGCCAACATTGAACTCCGCATTCCTATGCTTGGCTAACTTTTCCACCGGATCTTCCATCCTATTCGGGATGAAGTGCGACACCTTTATTAATCTATCTACGACCACCCAAATGGCGTCAATTCCCCTCTGCGACTTTGGCAAACCGTGCACAAAATCCATGGATATGTCGTCGAACTTCCATTCCAGGATAGGCAAGGACTTTAGGAAACCTCCGGGCTTCTGGCACTCCGCCTTTACCAAGGCACATATTTGGCACTTTGCCACATACAGTGCTACATCCTTCTTCAGCCCTGGCCACCAAAACAACTTTTTCATGTCCCTATACATCTTCGTTCTCCCCGGGTGGATTGAGTACTTGGTATGATGAGTCTCGTACATCAACTCCTCCCGGATACTATCTACACTAGGAATGCATAGGCGACCGTCCTTCCTTAACAGTCCATCCACAACTACAAATTGGGAATTTGCCCATCCAACGATTCATCCAATGCCTGCTTCATACTGCTATCCTGAACCAAAGTTTGCCGAATCCTATCAGCTAGGTCGTACTACACCTCCGTCCAACACAATATTGCTTCAGCACTAGTCTGCTTGTCAACACAAGAGATCTCCAATGCCTCCAAATCACGGATTAATCTCTCATCATGCACTGCCAACCAGTTGGCCTGCGCCGGAGCCCTACGACTCAAAGCATCCGCCACTACATTTCCTTTCCCAGGAACATAATGTATCTTGAAAGTGTAGTCCCCCAAGAACTCCATCCACCTTCGCTGCCTCATGTTCAGGTCCTTCTGATCTAGTAAATACTTCAGGCTCTTATGATCGGTGTAAATGTCGACCTTTACACCGTACAGATAGTGCCTCCACAACTTTAGAGCAAATATCACGGCCGCTAATTCCAAGTCATTGACCGGATAATTTCTCTCATGGACCTTCAACTATCGTGATACGTACACTATTACTATCCCATGCTGTAGCAGAACACAGCCCAAACCACTGCCTGAAGCATCACTATAAATTTCAAATCCTTCGGACCCACCCGGCGAACACAAGATAGGTGCCGAGATCAACCGCCTCTTCAACTCTTCAAAAGCCTGCGCGCACTCCAGCGTCCACACAAACTTTTGATCCTTCCTTGTCAACATCGTGAGTGGTAGCGTGATCCATGAGAAATTCTCCACGAAGTGCCTGTAGTAGCCGCCAAGCCCCAGGAAGCTCCAGATTTCCGCCACCGTAGTCAAGACTGGCCACTCCTGAATCACCGCTATCTTCGCCGGATCAACCGTAATGCCTTCACCACTAACAATATGACCAAGGAACGCGATTGAGGATAACCAGAACTCACACTTGGAGAACTTAGCATACAACTGATTCTTCCTCAACGTCTCCAATACCATATGCAGATGTTTGAAGTGATCATCCTCACACCACGAGTACACAAAGATGTCGTCGATAAATACTATCATGAAATGGTCCAGGTACTCTCTGAACGTTCTGTTCATCAAATCCATAAACATGGATGGCGCATTGGTCAACCCAAACGGCATGACCGTAAACTCGTAATGCCCAAACCGCATGCTGAACGCTGTCTTTGGGATTTCGCTTTCTCTTATCCTTAGTTGGTAGTATGCGGATTTCAGATATAGCTTCAAATATACTGTTGACCAAACCAACTGATCAAATAGATCGTATATCCTTGGGATCGGATACTTATTCTTTACCGTAAGTTTGTTTAACTCCCGATAATCAATATAAAGTCGCAAACTCCCATCTTTCTTCTTAACGAAAAGGACTAGTGTGCTCCAAGGAGACGAACTTGGACGCACATACCCTTGCTCTAACAACTCTTGCAGTTGTACCTTCAACTCTGCCATATCCTTAGGCGCTATCCGATACGAAGAGCGTGACACCAGTTTGGCACTCGGCACCAGCTCAATAGTAAAATCAATCTCCCGCTGAGAATGGGCTCCCGGGAGATCGTCTGGGAATACATCAGGATACTCGGACACAACTGCAATACTGTCAAGACTAGGTTTAGGCGTTGAAGCCTGCACTAAAATTGCAAACAGCTAAGCCCCAGACTGAACTGCCTTAATCACCTGAAGAGCCAAAATAATAATCTTTATCGACCCTTTCATACCCGTAAATGTAGTCTCCTGATCAGAATTCAGTCCCAACTTAACCTCCTTTCGGTTGAAATCAATGCATGCTCGCTGCTTCGAGAGGCAGTCCATTCCAAAGATTCCATTGAACTCCACTAACGGCAGCACCAACGCTTGCAAAACGAACTTCTGATCCCTGATCTGAATCTTTACCACACTGACTCTATCCGCACGCAGTTGAGCACCCATTGGGCAACAACACATCCAACTTGTCTTTTGCCATCGAGGAAGGAACTTCGATGCGCAATACGAATCTTTTGGACAAGAAGGAATGTGAAGCTCCTGTATCAAACAAGGCTCTCGCCGGACTATCGAAAATTAACACAAAGCTTAGCACCAAGATTTATAAGCTAACATGTAAAAAAAAGTAACGGCTATAAAAGCTAAACAGTAAATATTTAACTCATACCTGTCACCACATCAGCTTGCTTAATGGCCTCTTGCAGACCAAGGTTGTAAACTCTAGGCTGGGCTGGAGCATGGTGGGATGTAGTCGACTCTACTGCCTTCCCCTTTTCCTCATAAGTCTCTCCAGTCCTCTTCTTGGACTTTGCATGTCCGCTCCTACACTCACATGCAAAATGCCCCACCTTTCCATAGTTGTAGCACGCTCCTGGGACTCGACTTGAGTTTGCCCCCGTCACACCAGACAAAGGGGCTGAACTTGAAGTCTTCTGCTTCTTGTTCCATCTGCGGAAACCAGACTTTGAACTCGGCATTTTGAACTTTGACCTATTTTACCCTGGCTCCTTCTTCTCTTGAACTTTCTTCGCGACCCTTTCCAAAGACCGAGCTGCATTAACCAAGGCTAGGAAGCCCTGTGCTTTAGGCCCAGCAAGGAGTAGCTCTAGGTCGCCCCGTAGGCCCTCATAAAATTGGTTGGTCTTCCGCTCTTCTTCAGTAAACATAGCACCAGCATAACGACCTAACCGATTAAACTCGTGGAGATACTCATCCACGCTACTCGCTCCCTGATTCAATCCAAGGTACTTATTCTCCATCTCAAGCTTCTGGGCAGAAGATAGGTATCTGGCCAAGAACAACCTTGATAATTCCTCCATCGGTACTTCGGCAAGTTGCCTTCCCACTAAGAGATGAACCTCCAACTCGTCCCACCGCATCCTTGCCTCACCAGCAAATAGGAAGGTCACTATTGTGGTCTTCTACCACTCTGCAGTTTCTGTGGCAGTCATGACCCTCTTCATCGTAGAGAGCCAAACCTCAGCTTGGTTGGCGTTCCCATCCCATCGAACACCGGAGGATTAAAGCTCATAACATGCTTGAGCTGTTTCTCCGTGGCTCTCCTTGGTGCTACCGGATCAACTGTCATGCGTTCTACCACTCCCGACTCTGCCACTCTAATCGGTTCTTGCTCATTAGCAGGTTGTGCGGGCTGCACTTGTTGGGCAATGATCATAGTAAAGACTGCTTATGCCACTAATCTGATGGTTTCTGCTGAAGGAGGTGTTGTAGGCACGTCACTCGGTACACTACTTTCCGCCGATTATGGACATTCCGATTGCCCAGTACCGCTCCTAGGAACCTATAATAGCATAAACCCTTCATTAGGCGACACACAAATTGCTAAAAGAAATCACTAGAACACTCAGTTTCCTCAAAACAAGTGTATTTTTTCATTCCTAAGTGGACATTCATGAGTTCTTTTATGTTAAAATGATGACACGCATAAATGTGCTCACCACCCCTTAAAAGAATTCGCCCACAAATTCAAATACAGACGACTGACACCCTAGTATGATACTAAATTGTAACACCCACATCTGTCGTATGGCATATAACAAAAGTTCCAGCTGGAACCCGATGCCATATACCACGGACAGTCTGAAGGGTTACAGAATAATACCCAAAACTCAACTACTCGTCCTAACACAGAGCATTCTAGCGGAAGCTTTTAAACAGTTTAAGAGAACCCAGAATTGCACAACCACGACACGAATGTCCACTATACCACTGGAATGAAATACATCAAATACACAAAAGAGTACATGGCCTTAAGGCCTTACAAATGTTCACTTGACAATATAATGTTTTACATACATCGGCTCACAGGCCAGCCACAGATGACAAAAGTAAACAACGGTTCTCTTGGCCTTCGAGGGCTAGCTAAAAACCTTGGGCTTCAGCCCGCTACTTGGCGCTTGGTTCCGCAGCACCTGCAAGCAACATTCAACCGCACGGTGACAAACAAAGCAATGGTCAGCTAAAGCTGACCAAATTATAACAACCCTGCCCCTTACTCAGGATGGCGGTGCTCCTTCCCTGCATATCATTAGCCCAGCTAAATAGTAAAGTGCAAATATATATTTCGCCATAGTTGTAGGTTCGCTCGGCCAAACACCCCGTGCACTCAGGGCACATTCTAAGTGAATCTGGTCAATTCCGTGCCTTCACCACCACCCTCATGATGGCAAACATTGTGAGCATTTTTGAGTCTTTCTGACCGCAGTCCAAGACTCCCGACTATGCCAACGGCCAGTTCCACTTAAGGGCCTCTAGAACCGAACCACAAAGCGCAGGTCCGTTTCCACCCGCCCATTTCTCACGATGCCTAGTCACTTTAAGACATACGCACGGGCCAAGCTTCACCTGGAGCCTAAAACATTTCAAAACATCAAATAACCCAGTTATGTTCAAGGCTGGCTCCCCGGCCGCCAAGTTAGTAGAATCACGTTTCCGCCCAATTTTTCGGGTGCGCCTTGGAGTTAATCCCCAAGGATCCCTGCTGCAATCTACCGCGTAGAAACCCAAAAACAACGCACGGAGTCTTCTCCGGCTATTCATGCAATGCAACATCACCGTTCCAGACAAACACGTCCGAGTAGGCTTCACACACAATGCCTATGCCCATACTTCGATTCCGGACTCTAAACAAGGGGGACTTCACATATCTACCACAAGTAACATCGCGCACTCACCGCACACTCGCGAGAGCGGGTTTCCCATGCAGAAAGGAAGAGGACTTCACATGTCCAAGTTGAGAATCGTTACCCTTGAAGTCTGCTTAGGTGCCATGAAAAACTAGCTGGATGAAAGGCTTCGCAAGAGAATTCTCTCCACGGATCTTCTCTCAGTTCTCACTTTCATGCTTCGATACTCCGCCGGCGGCCGGATTACCCCTTTCCTTCTTCCTTGCTCTCTCCTCTCTCTAACTTCTTAAAAAGAGAGTTTAGGATGAAATGAGGAATTAAACATCTAATCCCGAACTAAACACAAGCAGGAACTCATCTGGGTCGTTAGATCTTATTTAAAGAAAACGAACGGCTCAGATTAGCCTGAAATTCCATAATCCTGGTCCGAACACGGCCTTGCACACGGTTGTGTCCCAGGCCGTGTGCCTCGATCCAGCCACTAATATCGAGCACAGAAAAGGGCATGGGTTGGGACACGCCCGTTCCCCAACCTGACACACCCGTGTCGGGTCCTCGACACGCCCGTGACAAGGGGCAGTGTCACGAAAAACCGCCACGCCAACAGTCACGTTGCTTGGTGTACACGGGTGGTGACACGCCCGTGTCACACGTGACACTCCCGTGTCAGACAGTACACTACGTGTTCTGGGTCATGTCCCTCAGTCGATACAGGGCCAATCTTCTAGAGGAGTACACAGCCATGTGACACGCCCGTGTCACAGGCCGTGTGCCTGACACGCCCTGTGACACGCCCGTGTCACAGGCTGTGTTCGAGCACTCAACGCTCGTCGACCTCAACTCGACTACCCGAGCACGCCCTGTGACACGCCCGTATCATAGGCCGTGTTCACCCATCCTAGACACGAACTTGGCTCAAAACACTGCCCGGTTCACTTCTGATTTTTGGGGCGTTACAACGGGCTTAAATACGGTCAACAGAAAATCAGAGGGCACGATCAGTGGCGCATGACCGGTGGTCGTGCGCACTGACGGTTGATGAGTGTGCGCTCTGCTCCAGAGAAACCTATAGATGGACAGAAAAAATTAATATATATGCACACGATCAGTGGCGCACGAACAGATGTCGTGCGTACTGGATCCCATGATCGTGCGATTAGCAATGGCAGAACTCCAAAAAAATAGGATAGACACGCACGAGCAGTGACGCATGACTAGAGTTCGTGCGCACTATGTCCAATGGTAGTGCGATTTCTCCAGACACAACTTGGAAAAATGGAGAATAGTGCGCACGATCAGTGGCTCATAACCAGTGGTCGTGTGCTATTGATCCAATGATCGTGCATAGTGTTCCTATACCGTTTGGGGTTCGATGAACTGATCACGCACGACCAGCGGTCGTGCGCTAAGGATTCCACAAACCGTACACGTGTAAAAATGCACAATCAGTGGCCCCTAGGCTAAAAAAAACATTCCCAAACAATCCCGAAACACTCACACGACCTTTGTACCTGCAGTAAAAACTGAAGAGCCACCGAAATGGGAATTCCACATTCTCTAGACACAAAAAACACCAAGAATAGGGCAAAAGTACAATAACCATGAAATCACACTAAAAATGGTCATAAAGTGCACTTAACATGGAATGGACATAGTAATAAATATGAATAATTATGGCTCTCAACTGTAGTGCATCATCGAGAAAACTGGCCCAGATGAGTCCAAAATTATGTATATAACATGGACTCATCACACCCCCAAACTTACCCGTTTGCGCGTCCCGAGCAAACAAATCCGGTGGGTCGTGAAAACTGAAGCTAACCTAGACAATTGAAAACACGGGGTGATATGTGAAGTTCTGTACCTGCGTGCATAAAGATTTAGTAGAAGAAGAATTAAATAAGCTAGCTAATCTATAATAGTCCAAATTCGTAAATGAAAATTTATTTTTGCTCATATTGGTGAAATTTGGGGAATCGTGTGGTTACACACGATATGAAAGTAAGCGAGCCACTCAGGGGAGTGTTGCCTAAGACCGAAAATCGAGAGTATCTCCATTGAAATCCATCAACATCGAGAGCCATAAGCTTGCCAGGGTGCACTCTCTCCACGGTGTTATCGAAGTAATGAGAAGAATTGGTAGGACTAGTAGGATCGAATGGGGCATAGGCTAAGGTTTGTTAGTCAAAGATAAACATGGAGGCTACACGCAACCCAAGCGAGCAAACAACAAGCTAAACCAATACAGCCCCTCAGAATTGCATGTGTGACATACCCCCAGACTTAGCTTGAAAACCGGGTGTGTACACGGCCTAACCCGACCAATATCATGATAAACTTGATGGGGATTCTATTTCTCATTGTAATTCTTTTTAGATTTTCTTTTTCAATTCTCTCCTTTTTCTTTTTTTTCTTTTGTAATCCCCAATTTTTAGCAAGTAGAATTTCTTATATTCATCCACCACATCACTTGAATTCCACACATCACACCTCGTCAAAATATTAAATTCACAGGAGCTCATGGATTTGGTTGCAATATGAGGATTGGCTTTAGGCTTTGGTGAATGAAGGTGGAGAAGAATCAAAGAAGGGGTAGGCTCAAACTTGGCTTGCAACGGTTAGCAGCTAGGACAAGGTAAACAAGGATCAAACTAGCCAAATTGATGGCCTACGTCACGCTCAGCTTATGATTCGTACGCACCTATGCTTCAAGAGTCGCTTGGGGGCAAGTTCTTATCCCATGAGAAAGGTAAACTTTCCTCCCAACTCGAGCAACACACACCTTAGCGCTTTCCTACACACGACATCGTGTCACCACATGATTCAAACATATTCACCAATTGAGTAAAATAAATTAAAATCTACGCAAATAAACTAATTATAAATTAGATGCTTAAATAAAATCTAATCCTACTCAAATCCTTGATGCAAATGCGGGTACTCAACTAGAGCACTCACGAGTCAACATCGCACCCCGGCTTGCAATCCTCTATGCTACCATCCAACTTCACGACCACGACCCGAATATGAGTTTGTGGAAACACACAAACAAGCTAGTGCGCGCTCGTGTGAGTGATTAAGTGTGTGCTACAGTGATTTTGAAATAAATAAATAACAAACTGGTATGTTATAAAATGTGTGCTTGTGTAGTGACCACAGGCATGCTCTCCCCTCAGACTTGAATACGACATCTTGTAAAACTAAACATTCCAAATAATATAAAGAGCTAAGGGTAAGAAGTACCTATGCTCAAAACTGAGCATACTAGTCGTGTTGCGAGGTTATCCGTTAGTGGCTGGTTTGCCGCGCTTCAAAAATTTCCAGCACCTGCGAATTAGAGATCCCACGCAAAACAAGGAAATAAAAATACACATATAAAAAGAAACACATAACACAAAACAGGACCAAGTGGTCCTACTTGGGTTGTCTCCCAAGAGCCCTTTTGTTTACCGGCCTTGAGGTGGACTGTCGATAGTTAAATTAAGCAACAGTTATAAACTAGAAACAAAAAGTACATATATTTAAAAAAATTGCTAATCTAGATAACTGATGGGTTTATTGTCTCCCAATATGACTTATTCAAGGACCATGCACTCTCTTAACTGATGGGCGTATGAAATTTGAAGTGCTTGGGTAGTTGTTCAAGTTCACGTTTCGGTAGAGGGTACCAAAATGGCAACTGAACAAATACCCACGTACCTGTGTAGTTATACTTGTCTTGAACATCAAGCATAGGTAGAATAAATGTTGTGAAGCTCGGCGAATCTGACTCCACCTGCACCCGATCTCCATCAATGCTAGGTTATATTACAGGCCCTTGCACTAAGTGGACCGGTTCTACGATGTGGTCCTGTAGAGAAGTAGGCACGAGAGTGGGGTTAGGAATTTAATTAGAAGAATGACAAAAAGTAACGTCAATCTTGGGGATGATCCCGGTGTCATCTCCCATCGACGGAATTGTGGGTGGATCTATACAGCTGTCTAGGCTGGTGCAAGTATGTGCTAGAGTTGCATCTGCCTCGTCCACACATTGGAATTCCTTACATGGGACTGAGGCAGCAACCTCGGCCATTCAGATGTCCTCCTCGACTGGATCTAGCATAATGCTACAAACACCAGCTTCTCCCTGCGAATCAACCTCCACAACAGTGTCAGATACAGAAAGAATTCTTTGCAAAGTAGAGGATAGAGGAGCAGTGCTCGCTAAAATGTCAGGCGCGGTCTCCTCACAAATAACAGACTCCATACAAGATGATATATGTACTTTAGGAGTAAAAACATTCGTGTCAGGGTTTAGATCGACAAATGTATCTGTGCAAATACTAGTATTTCTCCCTTCAAAATCTTAAGGTGGCACTAGTACGTTCCCAGATATAAAAGGGGTGCTGCAAGTTGTCGGAGTGGAGACAATCCGAACATCCGGTTCATCATCCTCCTCCAACTGCGCCAAGTAAGCAGCACACTCCTTCAAAGAGTGATCCCAACTCTGACAAAATTAACACTGCTTAGTTGGCTTTGTCAGTACAACAGGTACTAACGCCGAAAGAAAGTAGTGCGGCAATGGAAGCGCGGATGAGTAGCTAACTTGCTTATGTCTACCATATTGAGTACCAGATGAGGTTGGTGCTCCATATGTAGATCCTTGAGTGTCTTGGCTACCATACTCCTTAGGATATTTATCACTTGCATGAGAGATATCTCCACACCAGTGATAACGGATATTAAAACTTGCCCACATTGCAGAGATCACTAATTTCTAGGATTAAACTACCTTGCATAGATTCTCAATAAAAATCTAACAATTCCAACCGACATAAAAAGCAAAAATAGACTGTGATAAAAAAAATTCAAAACAAGAAACACTATCGGAACTCTCATAACACAACACAAATCAACAATATGCCTGCATTACCCGGCAACGGCGCTAAAAACTTGATGCGTCGACAAATGCACCAGTCGCTATCAAGTAATAATTTTGGGAATAGCTTCCCCGAATGTCGATCTTGAGGGAATGCAGGTTGGGTATCGTGATAGCGTCATAGAAAGATCGTTACTAAGAGTTAAACGAAACAAAAGAGTTGTCTTTTGATTCCTAATGCTAAAAAAATAAAAAGAAAACTAATGCGGGTCATAAACACCGCTTCGCTTGGTGGATGGAACTAGTTCAGGCCGCTATGTTGTGCTTCGTAAGGCGAATGGACGGAGAGCAAGCGGATGGAATGAACACATGTGCGGAGAGTGAGGGTCGTAATCACCTCTTCAACCACCAACACTAGCCTTTGCTAGAGTGGTTCTAGTGCGCGAGTGGAGTGGATGTGAATGGAGGCGAGTGCATTAAGCTAACAAAAGAGGATGTAACTAACCCAAGCAAACTTCATTCATAGACAAATAAAAGAAAGTTCAGGTTCACTACAAGCATTAGAATACAATCCATTATGGAGAAGAGGTAGAATAAACCAAAAGGGGGAAAGCCTAGCCGTGGTTATTGGCCGGAATGGTGGGTTGTCAGTCCACTTCTTGACTCAGACCGTGGTTGCGTCTGGAGGTAAATGGGTTGTCAATCCACTTGTCTTCCTCCGTCTTCTTTCCTTTATTTCAATCTTTTCGCCCTTTTTGCCCAAATGAGTAGTACCGAAAGATTTCTGTTGCACACTACTGGTGGTCGGGAACTCTCTGAAGTATTGAAGATGACTTCGTATTGCCGGAGAAGGCTTCCCGGAGGGTGGAGATGAGTGGAGGACATGTAGGGGAGTGAAACGGTGCATCACGCGCATTAGCGGGCCGAAAAATGAAATGGTGTGCCCTAATTCGCGGGAGCACAGGCTTAAATACAATCAGAAGAAAATCAGAGCGCACAATCAGTGGCGCACGACCGGTGGTCGTGCGCACTGACGGTTGATGATCGTGCGCTCTACTCTAGAGAAACTTGTAGCTAGATAGAAAATTAATATATATGCGCACGATCAGTAGCGCACGACCATAGGTCATGCGCACTGGATCCCATGATCATGCAATTAGCAATGGAAGAACTCCAGAAAAATGGGATAAATGCGCACGAGCAGTGGCGCACGACCAGAGGTTGTGCGCACTATGTTCAATGGTCGTGTGATATCCCTAGACAAAACTTTGAAAAATGGATAATTGTATGCACGATCAGTGGCTCATAACCAGTGGTCGTGTGTTATAGATCCATTGATCGTGCGTAGTGTTCCTGTATCATTTGGGGTTCGATGAACTGACCGCACACGACCAGCGGTCATGCGCTAAGGAGTCCATGGACCGTGCGCATGTAAAAACGCACGATCAGTGGCCCCTAGGCGAAAAAACATTCCCAAACAATCTCGGAACACTCACACGACCATTGTGCCTGCAGTAAAAACTGAAGAGCCACTGAAATGGGCATTCAACATTCTCTAGACACAAAAAACACCAAGAATAGGGTAAAAGTACAATAACTACGAAATCACACTGAAACGGCCCTAAAGTGCACATAACATGGAATGGACATAGTAACAAATATGAACAATTATGGCTCTCAAGTGTAGTGCATCATCGAGAAAACTGGCCCAGATGAGTCCAAAAATATGTATATAACTTGGACTCATCAACAGTACGCGACAAACGGCATTGCAGGCCTACAGTATGACTTTTGGCTGCTAAAGTAAAGGTGAAACACTCAAATTTAGTGGGGCCCACTAGTCAAAATAGGAGTTGATCGGCGGAATAGAAAAGGCAGAGTTCAGAATGAAGAGATCAACTTTTGGGATACATCTAGACTTCATCTTCTTCCTCGGCCATTATAGTAGAGCTTAGAAGAAAAAGTTCCACAATCTGATCTGAAAGTTCTAGTATTAGCTGTTGACATCCTCACCATCAACACCAAGGTCAGAGGTAATATCTAAAGAAGAAGAGACATAAAAGGTCTTAACCTGTCTGTTGTATCTGAAAGCTCAACAGAGGTAGTAGTTATCATTATCACCACCAACAGCAAGGTTAGAATAAATTCTGAGAGATAAAAGGTAGCAGCAAAGGTTTTACCCTTGCTTCAGCAACTAGAAACAAATAAAAGCTCTAGAAGACTATTGGCTATCTGAAAAGCAAATCAACAGCAAGATCAGAAACTTGTTTTTGTGGTTCTTCTAGTACAAGCCACAACATCTTGAAAATCTACATTCTTGTTACTGAGAAGAAGTTGTCCTGAGATTTTCTCAGCTCATGTAGCAGCATGGCAATCTACAGTTTCTTCAAAGTTCCAGCTGGTCATTTCTGAATAACAATTTGTGGTGCTGTGAAGAAGAAGACAGGATTGAGATTCTCTCTAAGTTCAGGGAGAAGCAGGTCACTACAGGTTACTTCCAGCACAAGCATCTACCTATTGAAGATCTTCTCTTGTTGCTGAGAAGAAGATAGGGTTGAGTATTTCTCAGTTCAAGAAGAAGTAGACTTAGGGAATATATTCCTGGAGTCAAAGTTGGGTTGAGTTTATCTTAGTCCAGAAAGGTTGGTACAGAGAAATTTCTCTTGTGTCAAATCAACTCAACAACCCACTTCCATTCTGTAGAATCCTTTTGGATCTGAGTTGTAGGTAATATTTGCCTGAGGTAGGATCCATTTGTGGATCTAAGGTATGGTTGTTTAGCCTAAGGTAGGATCGAGTTGTGGATTTGAGGTAGGGCTTTAGCCTGAGAGTAGGATCTAGTTTGTATCTGAGGTAGAGCTTTTAAGCCGGAGCTGGAAGATTCATTCTCTCTGAGTTGTAGGGAATTTGTGCCTGAGTTGTAGGATCCTTTGAATCTGAGGTAGGTCATTTGTGTTTGAGTTGTAGGAGTGTCATTCTCTCTAAGGTAGGGCTGTCCTCCCAGCCTGAGTTGTAGGGCCTTTAGGCCTGAGGTAAGTGATCTTTAGATCACTGAGTTGTTGGGCCTTGTGCCTGAGCTGTAAGTCTTGGAGGAAACTGAGTGGTCCTGTGGAATCGTGTTGTAAGCTCTTAGGAGCCGAGATTGGAGAAGTGTCTTCTGTAACAAGCTATTAGAATGGTGGGAGGGAAAGTGGATGCACCCATAATCTAGGGAACTACTATAAATTTTTTGTGTGCTCCTTTTGTTGTTTCTTTGTTGTAGGTTGTGTGTGTCTTGAAAGCAGAAAACTACTAACTCATAAAGCACTTAAAGAAAGAAAATTAAAGATAGTCACAAGAGACTAAGAAACCTATTCACCCCCCCCCCCCTCTATGTGATTTAGCTATCCTTGAAATTAAAGACTTTCAAGTGATATCAGAAGGAGGTTGCTAAAAAAGGACTTAACAGTCTGAGTGATCTCCAGGGATAGCTAAAAGGTTTGTACGTGTGGGTTCAGGAGTGAACCATAAGGTGTGGAACTCAATGGAGCTTCAAGTATGCAGTAAAGAGAACTTTGGGACCTGGAAAGAGAGGGTCTGACAGATCATGGAAGCCTCTAATCCTAGGATCTTTGTAACAGTTCAAGAAGGACCCTTCATCCCCATGAAGGTCTCTATCTTAGATGCAGAAGTCCAGACTCCAAAGAGTTATGCTGAAATGACTGAAGATGAAATCATCTTGGCTACCTTGGACAAGAGGGCACAAAACATCATTGTAAGTGTCATGGATGACTCCACCTTCCAAAACTTGGTCCACTATAAGATTGCCAAAGAAATGTGGGACACTTTGATTATCTACATGGAAGGCAAAGAGGAGGATGATAAGGAATAATATGCCATCAGTCTGTCAGCTAGTGTTTATCAAGATGCAAGAATAGAGATCAGGGCCCCTCTGTCACATTCAGATAGTGATTCATAGGAGGATGATGATGAAGTAGATGACTACAAAAGTTATGGGCTAATAGCCATGACAGAATAAGAATCCTGCCAGGCTCAGCCATGTCTAGAAAAGGTACATTCTCTGTCTAGTTCTTCTTATTGTTCAGATTATGAGACCAGCCCAAATTCTAATGCATCCTCATCTCGTGATGAAGATGACTCTGAGTCTGAGGTAGATGTCAATCAATTGATTGACAAGTATGGTAAAATTTTAGATGCTTTGAGAAGAAGCAAGAAGTTGGCTAAGATGCAGGCGAAGGAGATTATGTCTCTACATCTAGCTGCTACCCAGCAGTCTTAGACAGCATCCCTGCTGGATCAGAAAGTAAGGGAATTCAGCCAACTAAAGGTCATATCAATCATCCAAATTGAGACCATAAGCCAACATAACAAGATCATCTTGGATCTTGAAGGGAAGCTCCTAAAGGAGAGAAAGATTACGACTGAATTTAATAAGCTCAAAATTGTGTTGCCACTGATTGACTCCTTCACCTCTCAAAAAGATGAGAGAGGCTTAGGGTCTAAGTTGAATTCTATATTTGTCCATTCCAAAGGGAAAGGAAAGGCTCCAATAGTGCCCCAGTCAACCTTTCATAAGGTAATCCTCCCTTCCAACAAGTATGACCAGGACAACATGTATGGTCACTGAAAGAATGGGAATTCTCCTTGTAAGATTATAAGTGTACCTTGCAATGGAAGAAGGAAGGGTATGGGTTTGAGTGCACAGAAGGGTCCCCATGAAGAAGTCCAAATGGCCCATCATGGACCATTTGTATTTAGTGCTCCAGCCCCCACACTCAAGAGTAAGGCAGTGGCCTTCTCTTAAGATCTCCCAGCCCACACTCAAACCATGGGCAAGTCTGTCAGCAAACCATACTTGGGCATTTCTGAGGCCATCAACAGCATGTATTCTACAAAGAATATCACTATTGGTGGATCTCAAGAAAAATCAAGCTCTTCTACTACCAGACTCACCTTCAGTCAGATTTTGGCTGAGAGAAATAACATAAAGGAAGTTGCTCCTCTTTCTGAATAGTTAACTGCTACCAGACCTATTAGAAAAGAAGGTATAATATTCATGAGTGCTGGTGTTATGGCAAAGTGGGACACTTTGCCATAGATTGTTGGCATAACCCTAGTGTGCCAAGGGCAAGGGTAAGTCTTCATGATAGAGCTAGTGTTAGTCTTCCTATCAGAAAATCTACAGGAAGGCATGTGCATTTTCATGCTAACAGGAACCTAGGAGCCAATTCATTTTGGGATCCTAAGGTATGGTAAACTCTGTTTTGCAGGATAGTCCAAGTGCCCATACCCCCATGTGGTATATGGACAAAGGTTGCTCCAGGAATTAAACTGGAATAAGGTTCTAGCTTGAGGATCATATTCCAGTGAGAAATGGACTTAAGATCTTCAGTTGAGAAGTTGAAGATGGATAACTTGACCATCAAGTTCCTCCTACTGCCCAAAAGGAAGAGGATGGTGTGATGATGTGTGAAATCTTGAAAGTGGATAAAGCACACATATGTTGGGTAAAATCCTTCAAGTGGGATCTAAGTGGATAATCAGACCAGCAGAATCTACCCATTGAAGCCCTAAGATGTCTAACTGATGGGACATGATACTGCTGCCACTTCAGCAGAATAGTGAGGAGAAGAACAAGTAGGTTGTACTCATCACTGAGGAAAGCACTAGAAGTATCTCTTCTGAGAGCAGTAAGGAAGGAGCACATAATGCTTAGCAGAAAAGTTTCTCAAGTGGTATCCTCAGCTGTTATACTCTTTTGAGGAAACAAGAAGAGAAATGTATGCTCAGGGTTCAGTATCATCTGAACCTGCAGCAAGGTCTGTACATGTCAGTGGCTACCAATCAGAAAATAATCTAGCTGAGGTAGCAAATATGGTAACTAAAAGTAAGGTTGTACAAGATTAATGAAAACACTAAGGGAAAGCTAGTACAGTCTGGTTAGATAGAAAGCTTAAGTCTTGCTTAGAGAGTTGGTGTCAGAGAATCTCCTACACCAAATAGATCATCAATACTACTGAAGTTCAGCAATACCTCTATGGACAATGCTAAAATTGAGGGGGAGATTCCAACAAATCTCCTTGCTTAAGATAATGAGTGTTATTGAAATGACTATAGATGCTTCAAAGGATAGTGATCCATCTGGATGAAGAGATAGATGGCCAAGATCTCCTTATCCTATTTGAAGTCATAAAGTGGGAGAAGGCAATGGGAGATGGCCATTATTAAGAGGGAGTATGTTGTGCAAGTAAAGATGGTATACAAAAGAGACAAAATAGTCCAAGTGGTATACAGCCAACTTAAACAGTCAGGTAACTAGAGCCAGAGGAAATTCTATTATTGAAGTAGTGAAAGAGGTCTGGCTCAGCAAGAAGTGAAAGCAGTGAAAGAACAAATCTTCCACCTCCTCATATTACAAGAAATAACACAACAAATCTGGGAAGATGCTCTCCAAAGGAGAAAGGTATGATCCTAAACCCAAAAAACATATTTCTCTAACATAATATGTTATTATTATAGCAAGGCTTGGCATGTTAGATCTGACTGTCCAGTCAGATGAAAGGAGAACAGGTGAGAAGAAGCACCTCCACCACAGGATGCAAGAAAGATAGGATAAGCAAGGATGGAACTTGTCAAATCCTAAGAAAAAGACTGATACTTGGAGCAGCAAGAAAGAAACCAGTCTTGCAATCTCAGCTCTATAGTATCAGGACCATAGCATCCAGATAGGTAGAACTCATTTAAATTAATATTCTACTAGTGTAATCTAAATTGCTAGGAATCCTGTCTCTCATAGCAGGACTATGCATATGAAGATTAAGTATAAGTTAGTTAGGGATCATATAGAAAAGGAAAAACCCAGTCTTGAGTTTGTCCCCACAATCATGTTAGTGGCTAATATCTTTACTAAGCCACTAGTTGAAGTCAAGTTCAACACCTTCAAGTTAGGTATGTTGAACTTGGTATAACTTCAGTTACTCCATGAAAATTCTCTGTTACAGGACTCACCTCTCTTGTAGGTAGACAAGTCTTCAAAATGGTATCAAGACTGTCAAGTCTGACATTTGATATCAAGACTCACAAGTGATATCAAGTGGTATCAAGACTAAGATGGACTCAAGTGTCTAGTAAAGGGAATGACAGCAGATGCTCCTGTTGAGGGGGAGCAAATCAAGGAGTTACCGGAACAAGGCTTCCTATTAAGAGGTAGGTAGCAGCTATAGTGGATCAAGGATCATCACAGCTAATCAGCAGTTCCTCGGGACTATGCACAGTCTGAGGGGGATATCGACCCTAGTGCATGGCTGCTACTGTGTAGTCACTGCTGCTGCTGTGCAGTCACTACTGCTGCTGTAAATACATGTTGATGCAGGTCAAGAGGAAAAGCCAGCACCTCCCTTATTATAGCTCCATTCTGCAGAAGCTTTAAGTGGTATATGGAGTCGCATTGGCTCAAGTGGAACTATGTTAGCAGCTAGCTCAAGTGCTACTATGATGTGTTGTATCAATGTATCAACAAAAAAGATATGACTCCTAATCAAGTGGTTTGATCACTAGGCTAATTTCCTTAGTGGTATCAACATGGGACTTTGGCTAGGATTAAGAGATAAATTTTCCTAGGATCCTTTCACCTCCCTCAATAGATACATGCCTATTGAAGAAGCCAAAAAGGGGGAGAGATGTGGCAATACTTGGAATGGGGGAGATTGGAGATGTAGAAGCAATACTTGACATGACTAGGTCATGTTGAGTCAGTTCATATTACTTGGAAAGATTCAAGTAGTATGAGGAATGCAATGACTAAATGTTGAGCCATGATTGAGTTAGTGCATATTATGAGGTAGGTGCTTCTAGTGGTGCTCCATTTAAGCATTAAGTTGTATAAAGGAGACTGTATATTATTTGAGCAATTGTTCAAATGGTATGAGAATGCATTTATTTAACATGTTGAGTCAATGCAGTGAAATGGAGTACATTGAATTGATATGTTGGTAATTCAAGTAGCATAAGCTAGCATATGTAGCAAATATAGTTTATAGTTGCATTATATTAATATGGTTTTATGATAATGCTTCTTAGTATTGCTGGGTTTTTCACAATCTTCAAATATGGGGATATTGTTGGGAATATTGCCCTCAATATTCCCTAGACTTGATTTGAAGAGGCATCACCCACAGCACTAAGAGCAAAGTTGTATTTGATGTTGTTTAAGCTCATCATGTGCAGGATGCTCCTTGGAATAAGGTTAGACAAGTTTTCTAAGTGATGGTGACAAGTGGTCACAAGGTTGGTAGGTGGAGAGACAAAAAATCTGTCTAAGTCCACAGGCATTGAGTGAAGCAAGCTCACTCAATGCCAGATGCAGAGAAATATGGCTAAGTCCACAGGAGTTGAGTGAAGCAAGCTCACTCAATGCCAGATGTAAATAAATGTGGTTAAGTCCACAGGAGTTGAGTGAAGCAATCTCACTCAACGTCAGATGCCAAGAAGCGTCGTGTATTGTCAAGCTTCTACATTGGTAAGCAGAAAAATCGACCAAGTCTACAGGCATTGAGTGAATACAGCCCACTCAATGCCATATAACAAAAGTCATCGAGTGAATACAGCAAAGGCATCGTGTAATGTCAAAGCTTTGTCTTTGACAGTAATGAAATCTGGTCAAATCCAGAAGTGTCGAGTGATGAAGGCTCACTCGACACCAACGCAATTATGACTACAAAAGTCTAGATGGTGTTGAGTGATGAAGGCTCACTCAATGCCAGAGAAGAAAGCGTCGTTTTCACTCAAAGCTCAAGAAAAGAATGGACAGAAAATCCGTCTAAGCTTTTTGGCGTTGAGTCAAGCTTACTCACTCAATGCCTAGTGACAGAAAATATGTCTAAGTGTTTTGGCGTTAAGTCAAGCTTACTCACTCAATGCCTATTGACAAAAAATCTGTCTGTGTTTTGGCATTGAGTCAAGCTTACTCACTCAACACCTAGTGATAGAAAATCTATCTAAGTGTTTTGGCGTTGAGTCAAGCTTACTCACTCAACGTCTAGTGACAGAAAATCTATATAAGTATTTATGCGTTGAGTCAAGCTTACTCACTCAACGCCTAGTGACAAAAAATCTGTCAAGTGTTTTTGCGTTGAGTGATGGTTGCTTACTCAATGCCTATACTAATGAGCTTGAATTTGATTAAGTCCACAGATGTTGAAATTAGCAAAAATTTACAAAGTCAACCAAATTCAAAATGAGGCGGGATGGCTACAGTATGCGACAAATGGCGTTGCATGCCTACAGTACGACTTTTGGCTGTTAAAGTAAAGGTGCAATAGTCAAATTCAATTGGGCCCACTGGTCAAAATAGCAGTTGATCGACGGAAAAGAAAAGGCGGAGTTTAGAATGAAGAGATCAACTTTCGGGATACCGCTGGACTTCATCTTCTTCCTCGGACATTATTGCAGAGCTTAGAAGAAAAAGTTCCATCCATCTGATTTGAAAGTTCTAGTTTTTTTTATTTATATCCTCACCATCAACAGTAAGGTCGGAGGTAATCTCTAAAGAAGAAGAAGCAAAGGTCTTAACCTTGCTGCTGCATCTGAAAGCTCAATAAAGGTAGGTGTTGTCATCTTCACCACCAACAGCAAGGTCAGAATAAATTCTAAGAGAGATAGAGGTAACAACAAATGGTTTACCCTTGCTGCAGCAACTGGAAACAAATAAAAGCTCCAGAAGACTATTGGTTGTTTGAAAAGCAAATAAACAGCAAGATCAGAAACTTGTTTCTAAGGTTCTTCCAGCACAAGCCATAGCATCCTGAAGATCTACATTCTTGTTGCTGAGAATAAGTTGGGCTGAGATTTTCTCAACACAGGTAGCAGCAAGGAAGGCTATAGTTTCTTCACAGTTCTAGTTAGTCATTTCTGAAGAATAATTTGTAGTGCTGTGAAGAATAAGACTTGACTGACATTCTCTCTCATTTCAGGGAGAAGCAGGTCATTGCAGGTTAGGACCAGCACAAGCATCTGCTTATTGAAGATCTTCTCTTGTTGCTGAGAAGAAGATAGGGTTGAGTATTTCTCAGTTCAGGAAGCAGTAGACTCAGGGAATATATTCCTAGAGTCAAAGTTGGGCTGAGTTTTTCTCAGTCCAGGAAGGTTGGCACAGAGAAATTTCTCTTGTGTCAAATCAACTCAACAACCCACTTCCATTCTGTAGGATCCTTTTGGATCTAAGTTGTAGGGAAGATTTGCCTGAGGTAGGATCCCGTTGTCGATCTGAGGTAGGGCTATTTAGCCTGAGGTAGGATCCAGTTGTGGATCTGAGGTAGGGCTTTGTCATGAGAGTAGGATCTAGTTTGGATCTTAGGTAGGGATTTTGAGCCTGAGGTAGGAGAGTCATTCTCTCTGAGTTATAGGGCACTTGTGCCTGAGTTGTAGGATCCTTTGGATCTGAGGTAGGGCCTTTATGACTGAGCTGTAGGAGTGTCATTCTCTCTAAGGTAGGGATATCCTCCCAGCCTGAGTTGTAGGGACTTTTGGCCTGAGGCAGGTGATCTTTAGATCACTGAGTTGTAGGGCATTGTGCCTGAGCTGTAAGTCTTGGAGGAGACTGAGTGGTCCTGCGGGATCGTGTTGAAAGCTCTTAGGAGCTGAGATTGGAGAAGTGCCTTGTCTAACAAGTTGTTAGAACGGTGGGAGGGAAAGTAGACGTACCCATAATCTATGGAACCACTATAAATTCTATGTGTGCTCCTTGTGTTGTTTCTTTATTGCAGGTTGTGTGTGTCTTGAAAGTAGAAAACTACTAACTCATAAAGCACTTAAAGAAAGAAAATTAAAGATAGTTACAAGAGACTAAGAAGCCTATTCACCCCCCCTATCTAGTTGATTTAGCTATCCTTGAAATGAAATACTTTCACTCGCCTTTCTTGAAAGCGCTAAGGGGAGGCCAGAAATTCGAATGGTCTGATGAGTGCGAGGGAGCCTTCCAAGGCTTGAAGAGGCAGTTTACCCAGGCTCCTCTACTCTAGGGACCAAAGGAGGGGGAAGATCTATCTCTATACTTGGGGGTCAAGGCCGAGGCCCTGAGCTCCGTCTTGGTCAAGGAAGAGGGCAAGAAGCAGTCGCTGATCTATTATGTGAGCAGGGTTTTGAGGAAGGCATAGCTTCGGTACCCTATCTTGGAAAAGTTGGCCTTCGCCCTGGTCATCTCAGCTCGGAGGCTCGAGCCCTATTTACAGGCCCATTCCATCCGGATAGTGACTGGCCACCCCCTTCGCAACATCTTTGAGGGGGTGGAGCACTCTAGGAGGTTGGCAAAGTGGTCGAAAGAGCTTAGCGAGTTCGAAACTTCTTTTGTCCCTCATCTATCGATCAAGGCCCAGGAAATGGCCGATTTCCTAGCCGACTATGTGGTTGAAGTGTTGGAGACCGAGATCACTCATCCAGTTCCTTGGAGGGTAAAGGTGGATGGCACGTCAGGGAGACACTCCTTGGGGGTAGGGGTGATTTTGGAGAGTCTGCAAGGGACAAAGATTGAGAAAACTGTGGTTGTTCATTTTCCCATCACTAACAATCAAGCATGAGTATGAGACAATAATCACAGGGCTCGGCTGGCCAGGGAGTTGGGGGTGCAGGATGTGGAGGTACTAACAGACTCCATGGTGGTGTCCTCCCAAATCAACGACGAGTTCGAAGTAAGGGAGCCCACTCTCCAGCAGTACCAAGGTGAAGGGGGCATCAGTATATTCCAAACATTCTCCATCATACATGTGCCGTATGAGGAAAATGAACAAGTGGATCAACTAGCCAAGTACGGACCCTGTGCGAGGGGAATTCTCACAAACCTATTCCATCCTTCCATTGAAGATGGAGAGTTAATGGAAGTGGATCAGCTCCCCTCCTGGATGGACCCCTTCACCACCTTCTTGTCCACGGCAGAGTTCCTGGAAGGCCGGGATAAGAAGCGTTCAAGTATAAGTCGGCATACTACCTAATGGGCGATGTGAAGCTGTATCGGAAGACTCTCTCGAGACTCCTAGCTTGATGCATGGCTGAAGAGGAGGTCCCAAGGATCTTGTAGGAAGTTCACTCCGGGGAGTGTAGGAGTCACCCAGGGAGCAAGACCCTGGAAGGGAAAATTGTAAGGCAAGGGTACTTCTGGCCGACTCTGTGCCAGGATGCCACTAAGTTCACCAAGAAGTGCTAGAGATGCCATATGTCCACCCCTCTTCAACTACTATCGGCTCAGAGACTCAGGAGCATCATCGCCCCCTAGCCTTTCGCTAACTGGGGAATGGATATTATGGGGCCTTTCCCCCAGTCTAGTGGGTAGAGGAGGCTCCTGTTGGTAATGATTGATTATTTTTATAAGTGGTTTGAGGTGAAGGCGCTGGCCAAGGTGAACTCCAAGGTAGTTCGAAATTTTGTATAGGGGGAGGTTATTTGCAAGCACGGGTTGCCTCAGGCCATCGTCATAGACAATGGGCCAAGATTCACCAGTGCGGAATTCACCAGTTTTTGTGGTCAGCTCGGGATCGATCTCTGGTTCGCATCGGACCACCACCCCAAGAGTAACGGGCAGGTGGAGATGGCGAACAAGATCATGGTAAACTTATTGAAAAAGAAGGTTGAAAACCAAAAGGGGAGTTGGGTGGAGCAACTCCCTTTAGTCCTTTGGGCCCTGAGAACCACTGCAACCATGGCCACAGGGGAGACCCCCTTCATGTTCTCCCATGGTTGCGAAGCAGTACTCCCAATAGAGTTCGAGATCCGGACACCACGGGTAGTATAGGCAGAGGATGGTGGAGAAGAATGGAGGGTCGAGAACGAGCTGCGAATCTCCTTGGACCTGACAGAGGAACTCCGTGATATGGCCGCTGTCAGGCAGGAAGAAATTAAAGAGTGGATGGCCAAGTATTTTTACTAACACGTTCGAATCAAACAGTTTGCGGAAGGGGACTTGGTCCTGAAAAAGATAGATGTCACAGAAAGATCAGCTGCCGTGGGAAAGCTCAACCCTAACTGGGAGAGTCCGTTTATTGCTAAATAAGCATTGAGGCCAGGGGTACTGCCTCTGGAATGTGAAAGGCGAGATCCTAAGTCACGTCTGGAGCGGTGATGACCTGAAGCATTTCTATCCTTGAGCCATGTACGTGACATCTTTTTCTAATACAAAATTCTTTAGCATTCCAAACTCTCTGCAATAAACTGTGAATAGGTGAAGAGTTCACTTAGAAGACCCCGAGCGGATCCCGTTACTAGGATCCCACTAGCTGGTAGGGCTAGATATCACTCGATGGTGTCTACCCAGACCCCGAGCAGATCCCGCTGCCAGGCTCCCACTAGTTGGCAGGGCTGGAGGTCACTCGATGGTGTCTACCCAAACCCCGAGCAGATGCCTCTGCCAGGCTCCCAATAGCTAGTAGGGATGGATGTCACTCGATGGTTTCTAGCCTGACCCCCGAGCAGATCCCACTGTCAAGGCTCCCACTAGCTGGCAGGGCTGGATGTCACTCGATGGTGTCTACCCATACCCCAAGCAGATCCCACTGTCAGGCTCCCACTAGCTGGTAAGGCTAGATTTCACTCAATGGTGTCTACCTAGACCCCGAGAAGATCCTGATGCCAGGATCCCACTAGTTAGTAGGGATGGATATCACACGATAGTGTCTACCCAGACCCCGAGCAGATCTCGCTGCTAGGCTCCAACTAGCTGGCAGGGCTGGATGTCACTCGGTGGTGTCTACCCAGACCCCGAGTAGATCCCATTGCTAGGCTCCCACTAGCTGGCAAGGCTGGATATCACTCGATGGTGTCTACCCAGACCCCGAGCAGATCTCGCTGCCAGGATCCCACCAGCTAGCAGGGTCGGGTGTCACTCGATGGAGTCTACCCCGACCCCGAGCAGATCCTGTTGTCATGATCCCACTAGCTGGCAGGGCTAGATGTCACTTGGTGGGAGCTGGGGGTTTCAAGGAGTTGCTCCAAGAATGATGTTTCGAAAACACACCTCTCGGCATAGCTCTCTCGGCATAGCCCTCTCGGCATCTCTCTCGGAATAGCCCTCTCAGCATAGCCCTCTCGACATCTCTCTCGGAATAGCCCTCTCGGCATAGTCCTCTCGGCATAGCAGAAATACTTAGAGGATCTACCTTGCGGAATAAGGGTTAAGGCCATCACCCCCCCCCCCCCAAACGCGGTTCACGAGCTAGAGTTGTAATTGGCATTGACATCACCTAAGAGTCTAAAGTATGCACGAATGCGTGAAAGAGCGCACAGATGGCTACAAGCAAATGGTAAGAAATCAAGAACAAATACAGAAATATTAGAATGACCAAAAGATCTTTTATATATAGAAAGTACCAGTGCATTGGGGTCTCGCCCATTACATATATCAAAAAAGAAAAATATATACATACAAGGCAAAATAAGTTCCCAGAAGGCCATCAGGACAAGCTATCGGACTTCTCACTGGAAGACTCAAGGCCCAGAAGCGCGTCCAAGTCATCTTCGTGTTGTTGGTCGTCCTCACCTTCAGGAACATTGATGGGGGTGTAATGCCACGACAGGATGCTGTGCGCCGTGATCTTTTCTCCCTTCTCGTTCAGCAGCCTGACATTCCGCAACACCTCGATCGTGTGCTTGGCCTCCCCATAAGTATTATCTTGTATCATTACCTCGATCTCGTAGTTGTTGTAATGATGATGCTTGACCTTTTCGCTCGGGGGCGGTGGAAGGAGGGTCTCTAGCAGGCGCTTGTTCTCAGTCTTCAGCCCGGAGACCTCACGCTCGAGACCTGCCACCTGCGCACAAAGCTTCTCGGCAATCACAAGATCATGAGAAGGCAGCAAGGGAAATTTAGCTGGGAAGGAAGTGAAGCTGTGAGAAGATAACCAATGATTCACCTACCTCTTGCGTCAGGCCTGCTGGGGAGGAGTGCCTCTGAGGCAGCTAGTTGCTCCTTTAGGGAAGTCGACTTCGCCTCGGCGAGATCGCATAATTTCTAGACCTCGTTCAGGTTCCTTTCGAGGTTGAGGCTCCGGCGAGAGGCCATATGCACAAGCTCTAGGGCGCACAGTCTGGCTCGTACGGCCTCGTGCGCGAGGGTCTGGGTGGACTCCCTTTTGTAGAGGCTAGCATCCTATCGGCTGTACAGCCCGAAGCCGAGTGCATAGGCCTCGCCGCTTGTAGTGTCCTTCTCCATCCAGGTTGGCAGGAACATTGAGATGGACGCGCGGTTGGCCTTGGGGTCCCATTGGAGAAGAGGCTGGCCTGTCTCGTCCAGGTGCCTCTCGCCGAGCCCAAAGTTCTGATGCCCTTTCGGCACCGATCCCTCGGGCGCCTTCTCGGCGAGGATGGCGATCTTCGCAACAGTACTCGTCATGCCATCCGCTGGCGGGGCCTTGGTGGGGGTTTCAACAACAGGCTTGTCCTTGTCTGGCGCGAGTTTCTTGGACTTCTTGGAGGGAGATGTGGTGGACCATCTGGCTTTTGCTTCTAGACACTCGGCTGAGACGAGGTCCCCGGCTCGTCCCGACAGGCCAAGGTCGCTGGTTGCGCGAGTGTCAGGCCGTGGGCGAGAGCCCCTATTTCCTCATATGGTTAGTTGATGGGGATCTCTCACTCACCTGCGCAAGCGCTAAGGGTTAGTTTCGCTGAAAGCCAAGGTATTAGTAAGAAAGAAGGCAGGTGAGATGGTACCTTCCCTAGCGAGGACTGGCAGGAGGGAGTTGATGTCCCGCCGTAAGAACTTGACGTCGAAGTTCTTGGTGCCGAAGAAGTTGGGAGGGCGGTCTCGTGCCCCCCAAGTGCGGGAGGCTTGTAGGTCTCCTCATCATACTACACGGGTGAGAGGGGTACGATACCAAAGTTCCCAACAACGAAGATGAACTTTTTCGGCCAGTTGTGATTTTTGTTGGCGAGGCCGCTGGTCTTGATGGTCTGGCCTGAAAAGAACACGATCCCGCTCTTTGCCCTGAAGTTGAATAGCTTCTGAAAGACCAAGAGGTTGAATTCAATCCTTTTCGCGTGCATATAGCAGGCGAAATCCACCCAGAGCGAAATGGAGTTGGGGTTGAGCTGTGTCGGGACCACTCCAAAGTAGCGGAGGGTCTGCCGTGTAATACCCCAAAATCTTAAGATTGAGTCAGGCTTGGTGACACATCCTGGGACACGGGCGTGTCCCAGGGCGTGTCCAGTGAACACGGCCTGGGATACGGGCGTGTTCCAGGGCGTGTCCTTTTCTCGAGGCGTCGACTCGAGTTCTCGAGAACTGTTCGCCGAGAGGCGACACGGCCTGGGACACGGGCGTGTCCCAGGGCGTGTCCTGCTCGGGACGTTATTGAGTGGCGTTGAGTGGTGCTGATAGGAATGGTGTTAAGTGGCGTTAAGTGTGGAACATGGCCTGTGACACGAGCGTGTCACAGGGGCATTTTTGGCACACAGCCAGGGACACGGGCGTGTGCCTTAGCTGTGTGCTTCTCAGGTGATTTGGGCCTGTATTGAAGAGGTGATACGGCCAGTCACACGGCCGTGTCAAAGTTGACACGGGCGTGTCTGCCCTGTGACACGGGCGTGTTGGAGCCCATGTTCTGGTTCATTTTGAGTCGGTTTATATACCGCTTGGGGTACACGGCCTGGGACACGGACGTGTCACAGGCCGTGTCAAGTCAAAAATGGAATTTTTTGCAGATCTTGGCCATCCAATTATTTCTATTTGGATCCAATGGCCCTGGTCTTTTCCTGTAGTGATAAGACCGAGTATTAGCTTCTTCTATCAGTCTTATCAAGAGAGAAAAAGAGAGAGAGCTTGGAGGAAGGAGAAGGAGGAGAAGAGCAAGGCTTTGGTGGTGCTCCCGCGGTCCAATTCGAGATCCGAGGCTAGTTTAGTGGAGGCAAAGCTGCTGCGGTGTTTTCCAACCGGCAAGATTTTCGATGGCCCCCAAGAGATCGTCAAGGGTAACAATCTTTCTTCTTGGACATATGAAGTCCTCCTTTATGCATGAGTAAGGAATCCTCTCCACCAAAAGGTGGAAAAAGTGAGTGATTCCAGTGGGTGATAGTTGTTATCCCCAGCTTTAGTCTGCATATAGACCCGGAAAAGTGTAGTACGGGATAGGCATGTTGTGTGAAGCTCATCTGGACATGTTGGTCTGGATTGGTGATGTTTCATTTACGCACCAGAGAAGACTCCGCATATACTCGCGTAGTTAGTGGGGTCATTGGGTTATGCCTTTGAAGGGGAGTAGCAGGAAGTACTAGAATGTGGAACTCCAGGAAAATGCCCTTGTGTTGTTTGTGCTGTGGCTACGATGTAGCCAGTCCTTGAAGGACGATGAAGCCAGTCTTAGTTGGACAGTGTGGCTAGTTTGACTCCAATCCTTGGCGGATGTTATGGCGATTGGGAGCTGCGAGCTCTAGAAGGCCTCGTGCCGAACAGGAAAGGTGAAGCCGACCCGCGTCTTTTATGATAGCCGCAAGTACGATGTGCTTGGTGAGGGCAAGGCGAGTTGAGCAACGGGGGGTGGTGGATCTGTACCTGCGTTATGTTGACTGTACAAGGAAGTGCCAAGGCATTGGGATTTTGTCAGTAGCATAATGAGAGTCTTAGTCCTGCGTGCTATTAAGACTAAATGCTCAATGGTGTTGATCCTGGTTCGCCGGTGTACCCAAAAGTGTGCCTGAGAGCACAGATCGTCGGGCCGGGTGGACGACGGTTATGATGGATTGATTGTGCGTGAGAGCACAAGATGTATATTATCTGTTAGTTGTTGTATTGCTCTACAGGGAAGGAATGCCTCTACCCTGGGAAAGGGGTAGGATTGTTGTAAATTGGTCAGCTGAATGTTGACTGTTGCCTTGTTTGCCACCTTCTGGGTGGATTGTCCTTGTGCAGGTGCTGGAGAGCCGAGCGGAAAATGAAGGGTTGATGCCCCTGCTATTGTTGTTGTCGCTCTGGCTGTTGCTACTAGCCCTTGAAGGCTAGCTTTTGTATTTTCTGTTCATGTATGGCCGGCCTGCGCGCCGATGTCTGTAATCCATACTGTTTCAAGAGGAACTGTAAGGCCTTAAGTCCAAACTGTAGTATTTGCTATGCCCTCATTTGAGTGGTTGTATATAGCGTTGGTTTATATATATCTGGTGGATATTCCTGCAATGAGTTTAGCTACTTGTGTGTCTATTCCGCTAGCATGCTCTGTGTTAGGATGCGTTGATGATATTATCCTGTGACCTCCCCGTCTGTTTGTAGCATATAGTGTGGGGCCCCGGCCAGACCTTCTATTATATGTTATTTAACGGGTGGAGTCGTTACATGCCGCACCTCCAGCCAGAGGGGGAGGAGGAACCCCACCTCAAAATTCTCCAAGGGGATGGCGAGCTCCCCTTTCGGCAGGAAGTTCAGTTTCTCGCTTCTTTCGGGACGACGTGCGACGTACCCTGGCGGCACGTAATTGGCCACCGCCGAGACATACTCCTCCTCCGTCAAACTACAGGGGGGGAAGTCGTGGCCTATAAATCATTGCACACACTTTGTCCGGTCGTCGGTCTCTCCAGGCCTCTTGGCAAATGCTAGAAGGGGTTAGGGTTTGCGTAGGCAGCGAGATCTTAGGAAGGCGAGTGCGTGGAAGGAATACGAAGGCTCGGGATCGAATGAAGTAAATGCGGTTGGTGGTCTAGCCTATTTATAGAAAATTTTGGCAATCATGACGCCTACCTAAGGCAGCGGAGTGCGGATAGCATTTTTTGATATAAACTTTGATGCCTCGTAATCTGCCCAGCCCTTTTTCCGCTCCTTACCTGCAAATGGCGAGAGCCTCCAGGCAGTCCCTGGGTAAGCGAGAAGCATGGCGCAGAATAAAAGAAAAAAAGAAAGCGAACACATTTGGCAAAAACATTACAGTAGGCGATAAGTGTTTACTTATACAAGCGACCACTCGTCGAGCGAGGGCAAATTTGAAATGTTTACTACAATCATACGGGAAGCTGAAATAGAGGGAGGCAGGAGCTGGCGCGCTTAATACTATGAAAGTGAGAGAAAGATCTACCTTGACTCTAGAGGGGGGGGGGTGAATAGAGTATTTTAAAATAATATTTACAATTAAAAATTGTAAGGCAATGGAAGATTTAATTTAATTATATGTGTAAAGTGCTTGTAGAAAAATAAAGTTAAAGCAAGAAATAAGAATCACACAGCACACAACAATAACAAACACACAGCAACCAGAAGACACAAGGATCTATAGTGGTTCCCCAAAAACTTGGGTACATCCACTCTTCTACCACCCTTGGTAGGAATCCACTGCAGGATGAGTTGATCAGGTGTCCTGGGCACCAATGAGCTTTTGATAAGGTGCTCAAAAATTAGATCTAGATTTTTTGATAAGGTGTCTTGCCACCACTGAGTTTTTACAAGGCTCTCAGAACCAGATTCAGAACTTTTGAAGGGAGTTTTGATAACCCTTTTACAGTAGGAAAAGAAAAATAAAGAGATGATGATGTATTCTCTGTCTCAAATCAAATGAGAGAAGACTAGTGGATTGTTGATGTTGTCAAAGCTCCCCTTGAGATGTAGAATGGTTCAGGAGTGAAAGCTTTGCTAGGGTGATAGGCCTTCAGAAGCTTCAGATCTCCAGCAGAAGATGATTCCAGCAGATGCTGAAATATTTGGTGTCTGGAGTCCTTGATGTTGAAGCCTTTGAACACTTGAAGATTCAGTAGATTTGTAAATCACAGAAGTTGAAATCTTGATCAGAGAAATTGTGTTGTTCAATCTTCTGCAATGTAATCTAATTCTCATGTATCTCCCTTGTATTGTCTGTGTTGATCACTGTATCTTGTGTGTCTTGTGTATCTTGTGCATCTATCATATGAGAATGAATACTGGAGGAGTATTTCAGATATTCTCTTAGACAGCCGTTTAATCAGTCATAAATGACTTCCATAATAGACAACTGTATCTGGCGAAAGTCCTAAGCAATATTTCATTTAGTCTTTCCATGAAAATTGCATCAATTGATTGAAACGGCTAGAAAAATCCTTTGCAATCAATGAAGGAATTAATTCTGATTATAATCCATAACTGCCCTTGAATTTGAATTCTAAAGGCGTCGATCTCTCACAGAATTCGTCGATCTGAGCTCTACGATCGTTGAACTGAGCTCAGAGATTGGATTAACACAGCAGACAAAAAACGTCGAACTGAGCTCTACGATCGTCGAACTGAGCTCAGCGACTGGGAAAAATAACTGAAGACAGATCGTCGATCTGAGCTCGAAGATTGTCGACCGGAGATCGACAACTTAGCGGGGTTGAGCTCAGAGAGCGTCGAACGGAGTTCGACGTTTCGTCGAACTTAGGTCGACAAAAATTGTCTTTGTCTCTGCTCTAAGTCTTGATCTTTGAATGGTCCTGGGGGCAGCTTCAAACCAAAGTTATAAGCCCTAGACTCATTCTAATTTGACCTTTTCAACTATACATCTAGGTCAAACCAAATTCCTAAAAACATAGTGATCCTTTCCCAAATTAGTAATAGGGTGTTCCAATAATCTCCCCCTATTTGGGTTAGGATTACTATTTACAGGACTCAGTAAGAAATACAAAAGCATATACAGAAAAGCAAAATTTAAAACAACAGAGCAGAACATATGACATAGCAGCATTCAGATAGAATATCAGCAAATGTTTAAAGATGAATGTACTTCCTGCTTACAAAATTAATCCTTCTCTTTGCTTTGCTTGAAGATGATATCTCTATTAGGATTTAAAGCCTCCTTCTTTGATCTTCTATCATCATTTGCACCTAAGGTTGCATGCTGCTTTGTTCTTGGAACTATAGCCTCAGGATGCAGTCTTATATAACTTTCTGAATCAAAGAACTTGCTTGAAGCATACCTTTCTAGTTCCTTCTTTCTTTGATCTGAGAGAGTTGTGAAGCTGGAAGTATCTCTGGCTTGTTCTCTTGCTTTCCTAATTTGTTCTAGTGCAGCTGACTCTTTCATTCTAGTTGTCCAGGAATTAGGATTATTCTCTGGATCTTCAAATGGCACTGGAGCTTCATATCTGTTAGAAGTCACTTCAGCAGGGGTTCTGGTAGACACAATGTCTTTGAGTTTATAAGGAAAAGGGCCAGAAGAAGGATCTCTGGGGCCTTGTTCCCTTTGTCTTGAATAAACCCTTAAGTCTCTCTGATTACCTCTGAATTGACCTCTTCTAGGTTGGTAACCTCTGGAGTGGCCTCCCCTAGGCTGAGATCTACCCTGGAACTGATAAGAGCCTTGGCCTCTTTGAGTAGATGAGAAGGAAGAGCTGCCACCTGCACCTGCATCAAGAGGAGGTGGAGAAGGGGGAAGATAAGACTTGGAAGATCCTTTGTCAAACTTTCTTTTCTTTTTCATTGCCTTAATCTGATTTCTGGAGTATTGCATCCAAGGTTCAGTGATTTCACAACTATGCAATATACAATAAGGTACATCATTTGCATCTGTAACTTTTTCTGGAGGAACTCTTTTCATGGTTTTGCTTCTAGCTTTTCTTTTCCTTGCTATGGTAGCTGAGGAGTCATCACTGTCTGTTATGAACTGGTCACTATCAGAGCTCTGGGGATCATCATATAGAGCATCTATTCTCTTAATGTATTCTTGTTGAAGATTTTTGGCTTGAGAGAGTACTGGAGCGGCAATAATAGGAGCAGCAACTTGAACAGGAGGAATAACACTTTAAGAAACAAAACTAGTAGAATCAGCAGGCTCATCAATACATGCCTCTGTCATCATAATATCTTTAGAAACAATTATAGAACTAATAACAGAATCAACTGAAAAGTCATTAACATAATCATTAGCAGCAGCAGTAGCAGTAGTAGTGGCCTTGTCCTCAGCTTGGACAAATTCTATAAAAGAAGCTAGCAAAATTGGCTCACATACTGGAACAGGCACAATTGCCTTGGAGAGATCTTCACAGTGTTGAGCTGGTAGATAGTTGAAGTAAACAGCATCAAAAACTGAGAGCAGGCTCTGGAGATCCACTGCAAAAGCTAGAGTAGACCCTGAAGCTTCAGTAGCAGCAGGCAATTCCAGAACTTCATTAGGCATCTCCCCCTGCCTGGATTCAGTATGAACTGGATCAAGGCACCCAGAGGAAGGGATTGCCTGAGAAGAGAGGAATGAAGATAGCCTGTCAGACAGCTCCTGAACATGCTTCAGAAGTGGGGCCATTGTGGTCTCCAGCAATGAGGATAGCCTGGGGGCTATCAGCTCATATAGCCTGTCTGCCAGTGCAGGAAGATCTACATGCTCAAGATGGGCTTGAGTAGAGGTAGGAGTTGATGTTGCTGGCATAATGTTTGATGGTGTGATGGTAGGAGGTATAGGGATGGATGGCTCAGGAGTAGAGATTGTGGAGATGGATGGTACTGGAGTGGAGATGGATGATATGGGTGTGGAAATGGATGGAGTAAAGGATGGTTGTGAGAGTATATCCTGAAGGAGTTGTTGGTAGGAGGAGGTAGATGGAATCTCAGGAGGAAAGGAATGAGAATCATCCATGAAGGAGTCTTCCAGAAGGTGGAATGATGGAATGGTGAGAGGTGGATAATAATGGAGAGGGTGGAATGTTTCTGAAGGGCTGGAGGAGATAAGGGTGATGAAATTGTAATAGGGGAAGAGATAGATATGGTTGAGGTGATTGTTGTGGTTGATGTGGAGATGGCTGTAGAAACAGGTGGAGAGGAAGCAGGAAAATCTTCTGTTGGGGCAGAGACCTGAGGGGAAGTGACTGTAGCAGTCCTTGTGCATGAAGATGGAATTGCTGAAGGTCTGCTGGGCTTGACAATCTGTCTATCCCATTTTCCAAATAAGGCACAAGTCAGCCTCTTGGAAGCATTGATATGCATTCCACTTGAAACTAACAATTCAGGGCACTTAGCATGAAGAAATAGCCCAATTATTCTACCAAAATTAACAAAACCCTTGTTTATTTTCTTTTTGATTAAATCAAAAAAGAGTTCTCCCCAGTTTAGGTGCTTTTTATCCACAAGAGCTCCCATCAAACAGAGCTGATACCTGGAAATTGTATCATGAGCAGAGTGCTTAGCCAATAGCACTTTCCCTACCACATCTGCCAAAAATCTGTATTCCACTGACAGATTTTTCTTCAAAAGCTTGTTGGGGTTAGCTGCTGTATGCCCCATCCTTTCAAGCATATTGGAGAATTCTTTTCCAGACAAATCAATGCAATCTTCTCCTGTACTCAACTGAAAAACTTCTGATAAAACCTCAGGTGAAAGTGATACCTGATTTCCCGAGATTGTGCCGACAATGGTGTTGTTATTCAGATTATGTGATGTATATACCCATTCTTTAATTTCATCTGCTGCTATCTTGATTCTTGTTGTCATGATGTTCTCTAGTTGCTGTTCTTTGAAGAGCTCAAGTATGTCTTTGAATATTTGATCACTACTTTCAAAAGAATCCATATCGATGTAAAATCCGGTGTTGAATTTCATTGTCAACAGAGCTGCAACTGAAACGGCCATTTGATCCTGCAAATATGAACAAACAAAGAACAAGTGCAGCAAAAGTTTGGAGGGAAAAAGAGTTTTTCTGCAGAAACTATGAAAGCGCAAAGGAGAACGACGGCCGAAAAATGATTTTTATATTAGGGTTCGACGCGGAAAAGGAAGGATCGCTGAACTTCATTCGACGATCTAGGCTTCTAATGGAATCTGAAGAGTCTTCAATAACGTCGATCTTCGTCCGACGATACTGGAGAGCGTCGAACTCCGTTCGACGATCGTTGACCAGAGGAAGATAGCCTGGCGCTGCCTGGAAAACGATGAACTCCGGTCGACGCTTGTTGGAAAGCGTCGATCTCCGTTCGATGATTTTTGTAAAAACGTCGAGCGCAGTTCAGGGATAAAACAGAATCTACAGACAATAGAAAATATAAGTTTTTAGCCTAGTCTTGGTCTATTTTTAGATTTTCAAAATCTTGGAATTTATTTTAGACAACCTCCATCTAGCATTCCTAACTGATTAAGGAAGAAGGTATGATTCTTCTCATCCAAAGGCTTGGTGAAAATATCTCCCCTTTGCAAATCAGTTGGGATATATTGTAGTTCAATTTTATTTTTTTCAACATTATCTCTTAGAAAGTGAGGCCTAATCTCTATATGTTTTGTCCTACTATGGAGGACTGGATTTTGTGCAATGGAAATAGCACTGGTGTTGTCACAAAATATTTTAGACTTCTCTAAGTTGTAACCATAGTCTAGGAGTTGATTTTGTATCCACAAGATTTGTGAGAAACAACTACCTGCACCCATATATTCAGCTTCAGCAGTTGAAGTTGACACAGATGTTTGTTTCTTACAAAACTATGAGACAAGTCTATCACCAAGAAACTGACAAGTTCAACTGGTGCTTTTCCTATCTATTCTGCATCCAGCATAATCAGCATCTGAAAATCCAGTTAATTCAAATCTTGAGTCTTTTGGATACCAGAGTACTAGATTTGGACAACTTTTCACATACCTGAGAATCCTCTTTACTAAGGTTAAGTGTGACTCTCTAGGGCTTACTTGGAACCTAGCACATATGCATGTAGCAAACATTATATCAGGTATACTAGCTGTAAGGTACAATAGAGAGTCACTCATTGCTCTATATGTTGTCTGATCAGCATGTTTTCCATGTTCATTAGGATCTAATACAGTATTAGTAGGCATAGGTGTTTTCATACAAGATGCTTCAGACATACCAATTTTCTTAACCAGTTCCTTTGCATACTTGGTTTGAGAAATGAATATGCCTTCAGCATGTTGTTTGACTTGCAATCCTAGAAAGAAGGAAAGCTCACCCATGCTACTCATTTCAAATTTAGAGTGCATCAGCTTGGAAAACTTTTTGCACAAATTTGAATCAGTAGAACCAAAGATAATATCATCTACATATATTTGTACTAGTAGGGTATGGGACTTATGGGTTCTAATAAAAAGAGTTTGGTCTACTCTACCCCTAATAAAATCATTTTCCAAAAGAAAGTATGCTAGGGTCTCATACCATGCTCTAGGAGCTTGCTTGAGACCATATAATGCTTTATGTAATTTGAACACATGATCAGGGTAAGTTGAAGAGATAAAACCTGGAGGTTGTTTAACATAGACTTCCTCTTTGATATTTCTATTGAGAAAAGCACTCTTCACATCCATTTGGTAGACCTTGAATCCCTTGTGAGCAGCATAAGCTAGGAATATTTTGATGGCCTCTAACCTTGCAACTGGTGCAAAGGTCTTGTCATAGTCTATTCCATCTTCTTGAGAGTAGCCTTGAGCAACTAGCCTTGCCTTGTTCCTTACAATGACTCCATGATCATCCAACTTATTCCTGAACACCTATTTTGTTCCAACAACGGAGTGATCCTTAGGCCTTGGCACTAGTTCCCAAACTTTATTCCTCTCAAATTGATGCAATTCCTCTTGCATAGTAATGATCAAGTGGGGATCTTGTTCTGCATCTTGAATGGATTGAGGCTCAACTTGAGATAGAAAGCAAGTGTGCATCAGGTTCTGGTTGACCTGATTTCTGGTTAGCACACCAGCTGAGATGTCTCCAATTACTTGGGAAATTGGATGATCTCTTGTTGTTACTAGATCAACAGGGGGTGTTGATTGTTCACCAACCATTGTTGTTGTTTCCTCTTGTGGAACAACAACTGGCTCTTTTAGATGTTGCACATCCTCTTCATCATCACTGCTCTCATCCTTTTGCTAGATAGGTGGAAAAGCTGTATCCTTTTCTTTAACCTGTAATCTGTCCATACTTTCTGAAAGAGAGTGTACCTGCAATGGTTCTATGGTAGAAGCAGACTTCTCCTTATAAAACATGTTAGTCTCATCAAAAGACACAAGAACAGATTCTTCTATTTTAAGAGTGGATTTATTATATACCCTATAAGCCTTGCTGATCATGGAGTATCCCAAAAACACCCCTTCATCAGCTTTAGCTTGGAATTTTGCTAAATATTTCTTGTCATTATTGTGTATATAGCAAATGCAGCCAAAAATTCTGAAATAGTCTACTTTAGGTTTCTTCCCTTTGAGCAATTCATAGGGAGTCTTGCCCTTCAGTTTATGTATTAGGCTTCTATTCAACACATAGTTGGAGGTGTTCACTGCCTCAGCCCAAAAGGATAGAGGTAGGTGAGCATCTGTCAACAATGTAGTAGCAGATTCAATTAGGGTTCTATTTTTCCTTTCAGCTACCCCATTTTGTTGAGGAGTTCTAGGAGCTGAGAAATTTTGCCTGATCCCTTCACTCTGACAGAACTCTTGCATAAGAAGAGAATCAAACTCTGTCCCATGATCACTTTTGATCAGGGCAATGTGAGTATTGAACTTAATCTGTATACATTTGAGAAACTCTATCAGACACTTAAAGTTATCAGACTTCTTCCTCAGAAAGAATACCCAAGTGAATCTGGAGAAGTCATCTACAATCACCAAAGTATAAGATTCCCTCCTAAGCTTTGTACTGTAATGGGTCCAAAAAGATCCATGTGTAACAGAAACAAAATCCTAGGTGAATCACTCTTATTAAGTGACTTAAAACTGTTTTTAGTTTGCTTGCCTAATTGACAAGCTTTGCAAAGTCCTTCCTTCTTGAAGGGGCCAGAAGGTAGTCCTCTAACAAGGTTGTCCTTGGATAGCCTAGTAATAGTTCTAAGGTTAATATGCCCTAGTCTCTTATATCATAGTATATTAGGTCTAAATATGGAATTGAACAAGCAGATATCTACTTTAGATGAATGAAAATCTACTAAGTAAATGTTACCTTTTCTGTTACATATCAACACAGTTATGTTGTTTTCTGACTTGATCTTGCATATGGATTTGTTGAATGTCACTTGATATCCTTCATCACAGAGTTGACTGATGTTGATTAGGTTGTGCTTCAGTCCTTCCACATAGCCACCTTCTTGAATGTGACTGAGCCAATCTGAACAGCACCATATCCTTTTATTTGACCAAAATTTGAATCACCAAAAATTACTTTGGGTCCAAGTTTGGTTATGAAGGATGATAGATTCTCCTTGTTCCCTGTCATGTGTTTTGAGCACCCACTATCCAGATACCATTGTTGGGTCATCTCTGGATAGGTATTCACCTGCACATAAACAGCTTATATGTTTTTGACCCAGTTTACCTTTGGTCTAGGTTGATAGCCTTTAAATTCAGAAATGAAAGACATCCCTGGCTGACTCTTATATCCTTCAGGATGGTATCTCTAGGAGGTACTATCCATTCAGTATAAGGGTTGAAGCTTTGAGATGAGGGACTTCTAGGATTGACTTGAGATTTACCTCTGAAAGATGGTTCAAAGCTCTGAGCTCCGTTCGACAATCGTCGACCTGAGTTCGACGATCTTGGGTCAGATCGTTGAGCTCCATTCGAAGATCGACTATACCAGAGTTCAGAGTTCAGAGGTCATCGATCTGAGTTCGACGATCGCCGAGCTCTGTTCGACGATCGTCGAGCTCTGTTCGACATTTTCTATTGAACTTGATTTTCCTTAGGTAAATCTGGATTCTTCCTAGCTACCTCTACAACACCCTTTCCTTTATCAGAAATAAATTTAATTGGGGTTATTAATACTATAGGTTGGCTGGATGAAGCACCCAAGCCCAGTGTACTGTTGAATCTTGAGTTCACTGTGCTTGTAATGTCCATCGGTCTGATGGTTCTCCCATTAAGGGATTCTTCAAACTGCTTGGCCTTGGATAGTTCACTTTTCAGTGCAGCTATCTCCTCCTTATAGCACTCTAACTCCTTAGAGAGTTTGAGGTTATTTGATTTTAGGACACTGTAGTCAGATAATTGATTTCTGAGAGAGATTATCTCTTTCTCAGACCTTAGCAAATCTAAACACAGTGTCTTAAATTCAATTTTAAAGTCCTCAGAAGTAAAATCAAAAGAGTTTATTACCTCATCCTCTTCAGATCCAGTTTCAGCTTCAGAATCAGACTCTTGTTCTGCATCAGAGTTTTGCTGGGAGGCATTGATTGCCATCATGTAGAATTCTTTTTCCTCAGCATCATCCTCATCATCACTTGAGCTGGATGAGGCTTCTTATTCTTCTTCAGTGTCACTTCAGCTTTCTGCTATAAATCCCTTCCTTATATGTTTATTTTTGTTGGATGAGGATCTGTTGCTGTTGTTCTTTCTGAAGTCCTTGTCTCTTCTTCTCTCATTTCTGTCCTTCTTGTCCTTGTTTTTATTCTTTGGACAGTCAGGCACAATGTGGCCTGGCTTCTTGCATCCAAAGCAGATGATTTCTTTGCTGTTGGACTTATCATATCTAGGCTTCTCATGCCCTTTGAATGACTTCTTTCTGAAGTCCTTCCTAGCCATCTTATAGAATCTTTTGGCCAGTAGACTTAGGAGTTCATCATTTCCTGTAGCTTTGTCTTCAGGCTCCTCTTCTATAGCTTTGAAGGCTATGGTCTTCTCCTTTCTGATGACTGGAGAAGTAGCCTTTTGTTCTTCTTCCCTATTCTTGATGAGCAACTCATAAGATTTTAGCTTGCCCAGAAGAGCCTCTGTGGTAATTTCACTTAGGCTTCTGGCATCTTTAATTGGCCAGATCCTTGAATCCCAAGTGCTAGGGAAGCACATTAGGATCTTGTCATTGAGTTCAGTGAGTGTAATTTCCTTGTCCAATGACTTTAACTCACTAACTATTAGACCGAGCCCGATGTACATGTCTGCAACTGATTCAGCTTCACCTTTCTTGAAGTTATCATATTAGGATATGAGATGGGATCTCCTGTCCTTTCTTTCATCAGCAGATCCTGATACAATTTCTGAAAGCTTATCCTATATGTCTTTAGCTGAGCAGCATTCAGATACCTTCTGGAATATCTCATCAGACATAGTCTGAGCAAGAATATTCATGGCCTTTGCATCTGCAGTTTTCCACTTCTTTATTTCAGCATCTGTTCCTGAGGGAGGTGGAACAGCACTTGTGCTTGTGGTCTCTGGAGGTCTTGGACACACTGTCAAAACATAATTGAAAATGTCCTCATCAATAGAATTCATGTATAATCTAATCCTTGCCTTCCAAAGTGCAAACTTGGAAAGATTGCACACTGGAGGTCTGGTGCTAGCATAGTCTTTGTTCTGTGCCATGTCTTTATATAAAATTAAGTATAATGAAAAAAACCCTCTTAAAGGATTGATCTTATCAAGGATCTTTTGGTTCAAGTGTTAGCCTGTATGAACAACCAACCTCCCTCTGATACCAATTGAAAGTGAGAGAAAGATCTACCTTGACTCTAGAGGGGGGGTGAATAGAGTATTTTAAAATAATGTTTACAATTAAAAATTGTAAGGTAGTGGAAGATTTAATTTTATTATATGTGTAAAGTACTTGTAGAAAAATAAAGTTAAAGCAAGAAATAAGAATCACACAGCACACAACAATAACAAACACACAGCAACCAGAAGACACAAGGATCTATAGTTGTTCCCCAAAAACTTGGGTACACCCACTCTTCTACCACCCTTGGTAGGAATCCACTGCAGGATGAGTTGATCAGGTGTCCTGGGCACCAATGAGCTTTTGATAAGGTGCTCAAAAACCAGATCTAGATTTTTTGATAAGGTGTCTTGCCAACACTGAGCTTTGACAAGGCTCTCAGAACTAAATTCAGAACTTTTGAAGGGAGTTTTGATAACCCTTTTACAGCAGGAAAAGAAAAAGAAAGAGATGATGATGTCTTCTCTGTCTCAAATCAAATGAGAGAAGACTAGTGGATTGTTGATGTTGTCAAAGCTCCCCCTGAGATGTAGAATGGTTCAGGAGTGAAAGCTTTGCTAGGGTGATAGGCCTTCAGAAGCTTCAGATCTCCAGCAGAAGATGATTCCAGCAGATGCTAAAATATTTGGTGTCTGGAGTCCTTGATGTTGAATCCTTTGAACACTTGAAGATTCAGTAGATTTTTAAATCACAGAAGTTGAAATCTTGATCAGAGAAATTGTGTTGTTCAATCTTCTGCAATGTAATCTAATTCTCCTGTATCTCCCTTGTATTGTCTGTGTTGATCACTGTATCTTGTGTGTCTTGTGTATCTTGTGCATCTATCATATGAGAATGAATACTGAAGGAGTATTTCAAATATTCTCTTAGACGACCGTTTAATCAGTCATAAATGACTTCCATAATAGACAACTGTATCTGGGGAAAGTCCTAAGCAATATTCCATTTAGTCTTTCCTTGAAACTTGCATCAGATTGATTGAAACGGCTAGAAAAATCCTTTGCAATCAATGTAGGAATTAATTCTGATTATAATCCATAACTGTCCTTGAATTTGAATTCTGAAGGCGTCGATCTCTCACAGAAATCGTCGATCTGAGCTCTATGATTGTTGAACTGAGCTCAGAGATTGGATTAACACAGCAGACAGAAAACGTCGAACTTAGCTCTACGATCGTCGAACTGAGCTCAGCGACTAGGAAAAATAACTGAATACAGATCATCGATCTGAGCTCGAAGATCGTCGACCGGAGATCGACGACTTAGCGGGTTTGAGCTCAGAGAGCGTCGAACGGAGTTCGACGTTTCGTCGAACTGAGGTCGACGAAAATTGTCTTTGTCTCAGCTCTAAGTCTTGATCTTTGAATGGTCCTGGGGGCAGTTTCAAACCTAAGTTCTAATCCCTAGACTCATTCTAATTTGACCTTTTCAACTATACATATAGGTCAAACCAAATTCCTAAAAACATAGTGATCCTTGCCTAAATTAGTAATAGGGTGTTCCAACATACTAGACCCATTTCCAACGGCCTCGACCTCACCTACGCGACCGCGGGACACTCGCGTGTAGAGGTAAGCGCTTATGGCCGTCAGTTCTTGGTTGACCAAGCGCATCTGGTCCTAGGCTCGCACAATGTACATCCACTCTTTTATAACACAGGTAGGAATCCACTTAGGTTTTTGATCAGGTGCCCTATCACCACAAGATCTGCTTCAGGTAGATCTAGAGACCCTTTGAGCTTTTGATCAGGAGCTCAAAATCCAATAGGTCTTCAAAATATTCTGTGAATACCATAATTAATGCTTCAAAAATACGGCTATCAACCTTGAGGGAATCAGCATTAATTATCAGAATATATTTGCCTTAAAATACTTTATCATAGTCAAAATAGATAACTCTGACCGTCCTGAAGAACTGATAACTGAAAGCAGTATAGAATCGTAGAGCTCCGTTCAGAGATCATCGAACTGAGTTAAGAGATCGTCGACCAGAGAACGGCTATCATAGAACTGAGATTACTGCTGAGAAAAACAAAATCGTCGACCTGAGCTCGTAGATCATCGAGCTCAGTTCAGAGTAGAAGACTCTGAGATCGTCGATGGGAGATCGACGATCGTCGAGCTTTGTTCGACTATAGTCGAACTGATATAGATAGTCCATAACATTTATCTGAATCTAAGTCTGAGTCCACTGCAATGCTGGTCTGCACAAATCCTGACTTAGAGGGGACCTAACTAAGACTTAGACAGAGACCCTGGCTATACATGGGGGTCAAGACATCCTAGGAGTGAACCTAGCACAAATCCAAACAAGGGTTCCAACACTTATTTTGTTTATAGGTTGCATAAAGCTCTTTATGGTCTTAAGAAAGCTCCAAGAGCTTGGTTTGAGACCCTAGCTAGCTTCTTGTTAGAACATAGATTCTCTAAAAGCATAGTAGATAGGACTTTATTTGTTAAACATCATCATGATCAAATAATATTAGTACAAATATATGTAGATGACATAATATTTGGCTCTACAGATCCCAATGCAAGAGGTTTTCCAACCTTATGCATTCAAAGTTTGAGATGAGTAGTATGGGTGAGCACTCCTACTTCCTTGGTCTCCAAGTAAAGCAGTCATCTGATGATATTTTTCTATCCCAATCTAAGTATGCTAATGAGCTGATCAAAAGGTTTGGGATGGCTAGTGCCTCAGCTAAGAAAACACCCATGGCTGCTATTGTTGTGATTGATTCTGATGAGTATGGGAAACCTGTTGATCAAAAATTATATTGGGTCATTGTTGGGTCCCTGTTATATCTCACAGCAAGTAGGCCAGATATCATGTTTGCCACATATCTTTGTGCTAGGTTCCAGGTGAATCCTAAAGAATCCTACCTTATTTTATTAAAAAGGATTTTGAGATATATAAAGAGTTGCCCAAATCTAGGACTCTGCTATCCTGCTGAGTCAGAATTTGAGTTGACTAGAGACTCAGATGCTGACTTTGCTGGATTTAGAGTAGACAGGAAAAGTACCTCTGAAACATGCCTGTTCCTGGGTGCTAGGCTTGTCTCTTTGTTTTGTAAAAAGAAAACACTGTGTCAACATCAACTACAGAAGCTGAGAACATAGCAACAGGCAGTTGTTGTTCTCAGATGCTATGGATACAAAATTAGCTACTAGACTATGGATATAACTTAAATAATTCAACTATATTTTGTGATAGTACTAGTGTTATTTCTATAGCACAGAATCCAGTCCATCATTCTAGGACTAAGAATATAGATGTAAGGCATCATTTCATTAGGGAGTGTGTAGACAAAAAGAAAATCAATCTCACCTTCATTTACAAAGTGCAGATATTTTCACCAAACCCTTGGATGAAAAGAAACATCTATTCTTCATGAATCAGCTAGGAATGATTAATGGAGATGAGATTATTTGACTATCTGTCTGAGATCGACAATTTATTGACAGATCGTCGAACGGAGATCGACAATCTGCTAATGTCTCATGAATTTGAATGTCGAACGGAGATCGATGATCACTTCCTAGTGGAACAATTGTCGTCGAACGGAGATCGACAATTTTTGGTTTAGAGAATTTATCGTCGAACTGAGATCAACGATTTATTCCTTCTCTTCGATTTTAGGTTACCGAACTCATTTTGTATTAAAATATTTCGCCAGCCTTGGTTTTGAAGTCGTTTTAGTAGTTAATACACTTGGCTAATCCCGTCTCTTCGTTTTCTTAAACCTTATAATCTAGGGTTTAGACGGAAATAGTCCCGCGCTTTCCATTTCCCTTTTGCACTTGATCTTTGTTTTCTCTGCAGGAACTCTCCAATGGCAATTCCAGTGGCGATTGTGTCCAGCATGAAGTTCGATTCAGGTTTTGATATTGATCTGGATTCATTCAAGCATAGTGATCAGATGTTTCAGGACGTGTTGAAGCTATTTGATGCACTGAAGTTACAGAAGTTTCTGACGACCAGGATGAAGTTACCAGTATCAGAAATTAAAGAATGGGCTTATACCTCTTCTTCAGACGGACAGACGATGATAGGAACTATTTCTGGACAGGAGGTACATCTAACCCCTGTCGTTTTTACAGAAATCTTCGGTTTTATTAATGGAGAAGACGATATTGATTTGGTTAAAGAGGAATTTGCTGCCATGCTTGCCAGAATGGGTCATGTTGATGCAAACCCTAGAAGGCTTCTGAAAAAGAAATTGTCTCCTCAATACAAGTTATTGGAAGATATTATGGGAAAGGTGCTGCTTGGGAAGCACACTGCCAATGATAATATATCCAGGCACCAGTTTCTTTTCATGAGTACCTTGGTTAATCAGAAATCAGTGAATTGGGCTGAAGTTTTGTTTGAGTTGATCAGGAAGAAAACAAATAAGAGAGAGGTCTCGCTTGGCAGGATTTTAGGGATTTTTCTCACTGAAAAATGCCCTGAGTTGTTGACATCCCAAACAAAATTCATCCCTAGCTCTCTTTGGAAAGTGGGAGAGGACTATCTCAAAGCCCTCCAGGGCTCCCTCCACCCATAGGGTTTCTGAGGACACAAGGACTACTCCAGTCACTCCTCACCCTAGAGAAGATGAGCCAGAGATTCCTCCTTCCCCAGCTAGACCAACTTCCCCTCTGCCACATCAACCAACTCCACCTCAAATCCCTCCTCCAGGAACTCCTACTCCTTTGTTTCCTCTACCATATTATTTATAAGAGATCCCCTCCACCAACATTTCAATCCAAACCTCACCAACTTTTGATCTTCATTTCTCTTCACCAACTCCTTCACTAACTCATTTACCTTCTCATGAACCCTCACCTCATGTTTCCCCCCATCCAGAATAGGTGTATATCCCTGAATCAACCACTCAACTTACCATCTCCAACATCTGCACAGCTTGTGGTCATTCCACTTCCTCTCTTCCATCTACATCATCTAATCCATCTGCTCTCATTGCCCTCCTCACCCCTACCATCAAAGCCATTGTAGAGGATGTCATTTCACCTCTACTAGTTTCTTTTAATTCTTTTGTTGCCTCTTTTTCTGGCCCTTCTCCATCTAGGGGCCCAGCAGCAGACATTACTGCTACCAGGCAGGGGGAGATGTTCAGTGAAGAAGTCCCTCCTCCTCCAGTAGTTGCAACAGCAGAGGCAGACACAGTTTTGGTAGAGACAGACACAGGTTTGACAGTAGTAGATACAGAGATTGTAGATACAGTTTTGGCAGATATAGAGAATGTAGATATTGATATTCCTGATGCATAAGTTTTTGCATTTTTGGAAGATGACATTGAAATCCCTGAAGAACCCTTGGACATTCTTCATGGAGATTGTTTCATCTCTCCAGCTTTTGAACTGACTTCAGTTCTAAGCTATTTTGATCTTTTGTATAGAGAATGTTTTCCCCCTGCTGCTTTTCAATCTTGTACAGATATAGTATGTTATACTGCTTCTATGAGCAAAGATCTCTTACTTCAGCTTATTTAGAGTTTTGCTGCTCCAGTGCCTGATCTCTTGGCAGTTCCTGAGCCTGAGCCTTCTGCAGCTCCTTCTGTAATTCCAGTGCCTGAGCTGATTAGTATGCCAGAGGTTGAGAGTCCAGAGCCCAAGGCCTTCTCTCCTCCAACCTATGCTTGTTCAACTTCTCCAATCCCAGACTTGGATGAAATTATGGCTGCTGATGCAGCTGAAGAACTTTCAGTTATCAAAGAGATTGATGATTTGTATGATAATCCACCAGGCTCATCTGATAATGATTCAGATTCAGATTCTGAATCAGATCCAGATATCAGCAAGAAGAAGAAAGTGACCAAGAAAAGAAAATCTCTAGTGAAGGAAGTGCCTAAGTCTAATCCTCAAGATGACATTCCTTACTTCATCAGGCACAATATTACTCTCACATCAACTACTCCTCACTTGATGAGATTTTCCAAGAATGAGATGAAGGCTCAGAAGAAAAGGAGAAAGACTGGCTCCTCTCCTGTCAAAGTTTTCAGTAAGGATCAACCTCCTCCTCCTCCTCCTTCAATAGGTGCTAGTGGAAATGTTGCTTCTAGGGCTGCTACCTCCTCCCATCAGCAGACTTCTTATGCTCCTCACTCTCACAGCAGACCATCCAGGTCTTATTCAAGGGGCTATTCAAGAGGAGAGGTAGACAAAATGATCAGGCTGACAGAGAAGATATTTCAGATTCTGATAGGAGATTCAGAATTCCTGGAAAATTCAGTCAAGTCAGACCTCCTCCAAACCTTCATGACAGTCATTCTCAGCATACAGCAACAACAAAAAAATTCCAAGAATAATCAATCAAGCACAGGAAGCTTCAGAAGACCTCTCATGACTCTAAAGAAGAATCATCATAGTATGAACCTGAGCTTGATCCTAACTTCAGGATGGCTAGGTTTCATGAATTGATTTCTCTCTCTCAAATAAACAAAGCTAGAAAAGAAGGAACTGATCCTTCTCAATTCTCAACTATGTCTAAGTATAGGGAGAAAGAACTGGAATAAGTTGATATTGATAAAAATATCTTTGATGCTAATGCCTATATGCTGGTTCATCCTGAGGCAATTGTTCCCAGGGCAGCGACAATTAAAGTTCTTGGTGAAGCAGACATAAAAATGTCAAGACAGCAAGCAGAAGATCCAAAAAGGAAGATTGTTTTCACTAAGCCAGCTTCAAATAAGTCTTAGTAACTGTTTTCTTTTTGTGTATGTATTCCTTATTGTAAATATCTGTTGAACTTTTCTTATATCTCATGACAGATATATTTATTTAGTTTTCCTGTTATTTTATTTTATTGTTGTTTTGTGACCTCACCCAAATAAGGGGAGATTGTTGGATCCCTAGTTTGGATTTTGGCTAGGTTCACTAATCTAGGCTAAGTCAGACCCACATTATATAGTCAGGGTCTATTCTAGTGTCTTAGGTGTCAGTCAGGTCAACAACTCAGTAAGACAAGACCAAGACATCAGAGACTTAGAAGACAGCAGAGAGTGAACAAGGCAAAAAATTTTCTAAGTAAAAAGTTGTTCAACGATCTCTGAATGAGAGCTCGAGGATCTTCGTTCTGCGCTCGACGATCTCAGAGTTAAATCTCTAAATGCTGAGATCGACGATTGCTGAACTCAGGTCGACGATCTCTGATCTACTTTCAGGATTGAGATCGACGATCAATCATCTCAGTTCGACGATCTTGAAGCCCAGTTTGGAAAGCAGATTTTCAGGTCAACGATCACAGGGCTCAGTTCGACGATAGAGGATGTTTAAGTTCAATGATCTCAATACTAGATCGACGATTTCTGCCAGATCAACATTTTATTCCCTGCAGTTATTGTTTTCCTTATTGACTGATTATTATATTGCTTATATGAATCTGAGTGATTAATGCATATATTCTCTAAATATAGTCGTTCCTTAGCAAGCATTAAATTACTGGTTTTCACAGAGTTATTATACAGCTTTTCTCGGGACAGTTAAGGAAATGAGTTAATTCTCTTATAGCTGTTACACAAGTTCTCGTGATTCCGACAGTCAATCAATGTGGACGATTTCAAATTCAGTTTGGAATTATTCAAAGGAAACACTCAGAGAATAAAATACCCAGAGAATTATTATTCAGCACTTCTTGATGTAGTCGACAGTCATTTTTGAAAGAAATCACAAGGCTTCAAGAAAAAGAAGAAGAACAGCTCTCAGTTCCAAAAACAAGAGTTCATTCAGGAAGCTTGTGGAGACAATCATCTTCAATCAGTCTCAGTTTTCTGGAATTCAAGTCCTACACCCTATACAAGGCTCTGATTTCCTAAACCATTCAAATCACAGGACAAGCCTTGATTCCATCAGGATCACTCTCAAGTCTTCTCTCATTTGATTGAGAAAAGAGAAGACAACACAACTTTTTCCTTCCCCCCTCTGTGTAAAGGGTTTTTACTCCCTTCAAAAGTAATTCCTTGTTGTGAGGTCTCCTGATCAAAAGACTTCAAGTTGGTTTTTCGGCACCTGATCAAAAGCCAAAAGGTTTGCAATATCTCTCTTTAAATAGATATTATTTGGTGGCAGTCACCTGATCAAAAACCTGAGAGTGATTCCTACCAGGGTGGTAGAAGAGTGGATGTACCTAGATTTGGGGAACCACTATAATTTCTTGTGTCGTCTGTTTGAACCTTTTCTTTTTGCTCTTGTTATTTTCTGAGATATTTAGAATAGTTCTCCAGATTTCCTTACCTATTTTTATACTTTGATAGAATAGTTAAAAACAACCTAAAGTATTTAAAACACTCTATTCACCCCCCCCCCCCTCTAGAGTAGATCTGAATAACTCCCTCCTTTCCCAGCATTTTACCTGGCGTTGGTATGGAGCTCCTCCATGGAGTCGGGCGAGAAAGAAAAGGCCTTACTTCAAAGGATCCCGTAAATAGATTGTGACCCATTTTTCCCCATCCCGGACGGGTCGGGGTCTGCGTCGGCAGGTGGGTATCGACAGGAGGAGGAATTTCCGGTGTTTTCCAGGTCGAGGGGCGAGAGTCTAACGCCGGTTCTTTGGGGATCTCGGTAGCTGGAGTCTAGGGCGCTAGGCTGACCAGGCCCGTGGTCTCAAAAGGAGCTGCAGGGAGGCATAAGCAAGAGGATCCAGCTAGACGAATGCAAGAAGATAGCTGTCAGTCATACCTGGGATGGCTGCGGTCTCGGCACCGGTAGCTTGGGGGGCAGTTTCTGGAGCCGGCTGCTCGCTCTCTTCAGGGAGCTGGATGGTCTTGGTAGTCTCCGGGAGAGCCTAGTGTCGCTCGCTGGCGGGATCTCCTGCGAATGGGCCTGAAGGTCGGGTCAGTAAACTTAAAGATGCCCATCAGAGTAGGGGCAAGTGGGATACCTCTGCGGGAACGGCGGGGTTCTCATAATTTGTGATCGGTGTCGGAGATGCTGCCTCTTCTGCCATCGGGTTCTGCCGGATCATTTTATCCCTCCTTGGACGATAGGGCATGTCGGCTAGCCTCTTGGACGAGAGCCAGTGGCGTACTTGGAGGCCTTGGAGCTGACCTTCTCTTGCATAGTGGCGAGGCGGTCTAGAAGCTCTTTCGAAGAGGCTTTGCGGCCAGTTTAGCATACATGATGGCAAGGGCGAAAGCTCAAAGGACGAATTGAGGACGAATAGGGATATTAACTCTAGGGCTATCTTGCGGTATTTATGGAGTTGTAGGGGGACTCAAAAAGATTCTCTTCCAAGTCAGCAAGCACTCATCAAATACCTGGGGTTGGATGATTCTTTCCGAGCTTTGCGGAAACTCGTAAAGAGCGTGGATTGTGTACAATCCCGTATTCGTTGAGTCAGCCCCTCCTCCAGGTTCACGGCCTTGCAAGACCTTCAGGTCCGAAAGGGCCCAAGTAGGTGAGTGAAACATCCCAGAACAACACTCACCTAAGGGGAGAGAAAGGGATCCCGCCCATAACAGGCGGGGAGGCTCTCGCCTGTAGCAGGAATGAGGGGTCTCACCAGGACAGTTGGCGAGGGACCCTCTGATCCCGCTTCCACCCTCCGGGCCGCAGAGGCGAGTGTCTGGCCTCCCAGCACTCGCCCCTTTAGGCGAGTGGTGCCCCCATGGACCACTCGCCCAGTGGGGTCCAAAGGCAGAATTACCTGGATGCCCTTGACGGTCTCTACGTTTAGCTCCTAAGAACAGTAGAGTTTGGTTGTTGGTAGACCACTGTTGGTTGCATATAGTAGTTTAGAATAGCGGAGCTACGCTATTTGCAGGCCAGACTTTGAAATATATAAATAGACCCAAGGGGGTACCTCAAAAGGCAAGCTTTCCAATTCTCCAATTCCCAGATCTTCTTGCGCTTTCTGAGGTGTCCTTAGCTCAGCATTGTCTAAGGAGGGGAAATGCTCTAAAATCTTTTGGGTGTGTGGTGAGACATCTGTGATGGAGCCTTGGGTCAGTTTTGAGTTCTAAGTCTTTGGTCAATCAAGCCTACTAAGAGAAGTAAGTGTGCGGTCACCCCTTCCCCAAGAGTCTGGAATCCACAGAAGTCAGTTCTCGGTTTCAACATTATACTAATTTTGTGAAGGTGTCACATTAAGTGTCACTTTGAACAAATAATTGTTGTGACTATATGTGTACTTTCCACAATTGATTATCACCATGATATTTGGTGTTGTGATCTCTAAAATTTCAGAGTGGTTGTCCCTTCATCTATTTTAATATTGTCACAATTATATCAAATTAATATTAGAAGAATGGAATATCTGTTTGGCTAATAATCTAGTTTTGCTAACCATGTATATCCTACTTATTTATATGCAAAAAAGATTATTTGGGCTTATTAAGCCTTATGTTGAGTTGGTCATATGAACTCTATGATAATCAAAAGTAGATAACATATCTCATGGTTTTATTGCAATTTACTTAAGAGAAATAATGGTATGTTCTTCTCTTAATTATAATGTTAGTGCTTATGTCATAATTATATTCATGATTAAGACATGTCTTTGTCTTGTACTATAAAGTTATGAGCATGCATGAGTCTCTATCTCAATCTTGGTAAATGTTATCATTTTGTGGCGGGTTCATCCATCTCTTCGGAATAGTGCATACTAACGGGGTGTTTTAGAGGTGCCTCTAAGAAGTAGTGGGTCTTGCGGTAATCCTTAGCTACTTCCTAAGGCATTCTACCTTGGTAGGCTCTAGATTCTTGAAACTAAAGTTATTCGTAGTGTTGTGTATTTAACTTAGTCATTTACTCCAACATAGTACAAATTTAATCCGTACACTGGGGTCTAGGGTGAGTTGTTTGCTACTTCCCTAGAAGCGGTGCATGTTAACCGTACCGCTGTTTTCATTTTGACACTATGACAAGGCCCATAGGATTGCTACCTACTTAATATGGTTGTTGGTGTCGGCGTAAATCATAAATCATGTGTACATGATGGCATTTAACATGGAGCTTGAATAAGCTCGTTATTCACATAAATTTTACTTGATAGCTTGCACTGTCTTGATTATTGCATTATCACCTTAGATCCTTATCTTATTCGGTGTATGGGCGTTGTAATGAGATAAGTTATGAATTTTATGTTTGTACTCACCATGGATCCTTATTATGTGAGTTAGTATGGGCTCTCTCACATGATAAGTTACTTTATGTATCACTAAGTTTATGTATGGAATTGCTAGCATGAAAAATTAACCTAATCTTATGTTTGATAACTTAATAAGTTGTATGGCTCTACTTGCCTTTTGCCCTAAGAAGCGCAGAGGGGCTCGAGGATGTTACTTAATTGTTGATAACTAATATTTAAAAATTAAACACCACAGAAGCAGGGACTAGCAAGTTCACAATGGTTGCCTCCTCTCAGGTACAACCTGTAAAAGAGCTATTCGGACGACACCAACACCACCTTCATTACCAGACACTTCTACAGATTTGTCTGATTAACTAGTGGTTGTGAGTGTCGCGAAGATTATCATCCTATACTGACTTTACTTTCGTTTGGGGGAAGTTGCTTTTGCAGCCCTCTTGTCTGGACTTTATGACTTTCTTTTTGAGACTTGATATGTGTGTATATGTGATGACTATATTTACTTATGTTGGTTCTAATTCCTATTTGAACGACACCAACACCACTTTCATTACTAGGCACTTCTACAGATTCGTCTGATTAACCAGTGGTTGTGAGTGTCGTGAAGATTATCATCCTATACTGACTTTACTTTCGTTTTGGGGCAATTGTTTTTGTAGCCCTCTTGCCTGGACTTTACGACTTTCTGTTTGAGACTTGATATGTGTGTATATGAGATGACTATGTATACATATGCTTGTTGGAACCAACAAAGCAGGTTCCTCCTAAAGCTCGGATCTAAGGCTGCAGCCTACACCTACTCTCTTTAGACCACGATCCCAATAGGATTCCTTGAAAGATAGATCGGGGGCTTCAGCTCGGAGGTCCCACCTCTTACCCGGAAGAACCTGTGATTCTTCCCCTCCCTAGCCAATGCTGAGCTAGGTGCCTGAAGGAGAGAGAAAAAGAAGGATTCCAATAACTTTCTCTCAGACACCTTACCGGTCAATTTATAGGCCCAAAGATTTCAACTTCAAATAACCAAATCGAACCACTCATGAAATTACCAGAATACCCTAGGTCGGGTCTGCCAACAGCCAAACTCCATTGTTCTGAAGGGCTATGGGCAGACCATTAAGGGTAAAGGAGTAAAAACCACTGAAGCTGGGAATAAAGAACCGTTTGCCACCTGAACCGGTCTTTGCCCATTAACTGAACCGGTCTTCCAACCTCCTGCCGAACCGGTGCTTGGCGAGAGCGCCGCCCCGCGGGCGAGAGCATCACTTGGGTTCGTCTCGCCCGGCGCGAATGGATCCTCTCTTTGGTCCGTCTCACCTAGCGCGAATGGATCCTCTCTTGGGTCCGTCTCGCCTAGCGCGAATGGATCCTCTCTTGGGTCTGTCTCGCCTAGCGCCTTATCTTCTCCTGGGGTCCTTCTAGTCCCCTCTTTTTCGAGTCCTCCTCGTGCGAGCCCGAGGTTGTACACAATCCCCGCTCTTTTGGGGGTTGTCTAAGCTCGAAAAGAAAGTTTAACCGAGGCTCGTGTCACCATAGAGACTTTATGACGGAATCTTATTCTGGTGGGGGGCCCTCCCCCCCCCCCCCTTGAGGCTATAAATACGGGATTCCTTCTTGTATGCAGAGAATCTCTCCTGTCCACATTTCACCCCATCCATTTCCGCTGTCATGTCTCTTAGTAAGAGCTTCTGCGATCGCATCGCGCTGGTGCGCCAAAGAAACAAGGCTAGCGCGGCGGCCCTGAACTTAATTCCCATTCGCACTTCCTCCTCCCTACCGCCCTCTTCCTCTAATTCAAAGAAGGCGAGGAAAATTGACCTTTCTCCCTTAGTGGAGGAGCCCTCTCGCGACCCTCCGGAGAAGCGCATCCCTCCTACTTCTTCCTCTCCCAGAGAAAAGGAGGTGAAACTCTCGCTTACCTTTCTTCTTCTTTATCCTCTCCTCATTGCTCTTTTTCATTTATTTTCAGAAAATCTCCACGCCTCTTCATCGTCCTGGTAGCACCCGAATTCGTCTCGCAGACCACCGCCCAGACTCTGTCTCACCTCACCCGTCCACCCCTCCTTCTACTCCTGAAGCGAAGAAGGGCGACCCTTCCCATGTCGTCGGGACCTCTCGCCACTCTGGTAAGGGCCCCACTGCCTTGGACCTCGCCCCCGCTCGCTGTCAACATTCCCTTGAAGGCCCCCTCTTTATTCTGTCCATTGCTTTGTAGATATACGGATGGACTCATCTGCTGAGGATTCGCCTGCTGAGGAGCGCTCACGGCAGGTAGTCTTCTCGCCTCTTCCTCCTATAGGCGAGATCAAAGACAATCTGGGTGATCCCATGGATCCGCTAGAGATGAAGCGTAGAGTGGCTGAGATGTTCCGTAAGCAAACACACATAATTCATGAGTTAGAGAAAGATAAGCACGCGGCTGATCGGCGGATCGACTGGCTGGAGGTGGAGTGTGCTCGCCTGACTTCTGAAATTGATGCGGACATTGAGATGGACGAGACCGATCCCCAGGCGATCCTGAGCGAGGTCGACCAGCAACTCCGTCTCGCGCGTCGCGGTGTGGACACGGCTCGCGCCTTTCATCTCCCCAACCGGCCTCCTTGCGCGAGATCTCGCGGCGGCGGACGCTGGAGATGGCATAAGAATTGAAGAATTCTTGTTTAGTCTCGCGTACCGCTTCCTTTTTATTCATGGCTCTGTAATAATAACTTAAGTTGTGCACTCGCTAAAACTTCCGCATCCTGCGAACGTGCCACCCGCCTCGCGCGGGATGAAATATTTTAATAATTATCTGTTTTGATAATTTCCTGCTCCAATAATTATCTGTTTTATTTTCTTAGCTTTAATCTATTATGATACATGGCTCTTATTAGTCACACATTTAATTAACAGGGCTTTATCTGATAATCTGGTTTTTCTTTCTTGCCTCGCATCGCCCCCGGCTGGTAGCTCATGTTGGGCTATGCCAATCGAGGTTCGGAGAGAGAAAAAGGTCAGCCGCCTCTTCCCCTTCCTCTGCATGATTTTCCCTGCATGTTCATATTTTCCCCACTTATCCTGCCTGTTATAAATACATCCCCCTACCCCGGGTCAGGGTAATGCTCTCTCTTTTTTTTATGTTCCAATGCCCTTACCCCTATCCTCCTTTCTTCCTTACCTCGCGTGCTGCTCTCGCCTTTGCTCCGTATCGCCTATTCTTCTCGCATCCCTCTTTCGCCCTCTCGGTTGGAAATGGGGAAGAATAAAGTTGAAGAGGGGGAAGGGCGTAGCCGGTGCGGGAGGCGATTCGCTGATCATGATTTTCCTCTCGGCCGCATCTCTGAGGAAGAGTACAACGCCTTCACTCGCAATTTCTTACCCGAGGGGTTCGATTCACGGCCTCCTAAGGTGGGCGAGTCGACCAACACCTTCTACCCCAGATAACTCGCCTTCCCCGTCTCGCACTTCGAGGCGGGGTTAAGACTACCCCTCTTGCCGGAGGTTAAACAGGTCCTAAAATACTTTGGAGTAGTCCCTGCGCAACTGAACCCCAACGCCATCTCGGTGCTTGTCGCCTTCTCCAGCTACATGCGCCGGGAGCGCATCGAGTTTAGTTTGACCGTCTTCCACAAGCTGTTTATCTACCATGCGAATCACGACGGAGTGTCTTACTTCACTGGGCAAGGTCTCAAGGTTTGCGAGACGCCCAACAAAAACCATCATTGGCTCACCCGCTTCGCCTTCCTTCGTGGCAATTTTGGAGGCATCCCGCTGGCGCCCATGTCGCCCGCTGAAACATTCTATGCGACTCCCCAAGTTGGGGGTACAGATAAACTCCTCCGCGACTTCTTCACCGGCAAGAACTTCGAAGTCCAATTCTTGAGACGTTGCCTCGACTCCCTTCTTCCTGTACTCCCTGGTGAAGGTAGGCTCGCCCCCCTTTGTTTTTGTTTCTTCATTTTAACTTACTTGTAACACCTCGTCTCGCCTATTATAGGAGAGAGGAATGTTCCCGTTCGCCCGCCCTACAAAAGTAGCATCAAGCCATCTAAGGACGTCGCCCTCGCCACCATGGCGGCTGAGGCGGCGAAGGAAACTTTGACCCCCTCCCTCAAGAAGAGGCCTGCTGAAGGCTCCTCCCCTCCATGCCTGAGCCCCGCAAAAAAGTCAAAGACTAAGAAAGTGGTGTCCCTTCCCTCCGGAAAGGCGAAGCAAGTCTACATCGAGCAAGTGGAGGCGCCAGAATCCCTGACCCATATTTCCCTGGGGTCTCAGTCTCCCGGGTCACCTCCTCGATTTCCTTCTCAGCGTGCCGTCTCGCCTACTGGCGAGACGAGTCGGTCTGCCTGGCCCGCTGACACCCTCCCTCAACCATTTAAGTCCCCCTCTCGCGAGGTGGGCTCTTCCAGTCGCCTTGACCCTTCTGCCCATCAAAATTTCAACATGGGTCAAGTGATTTTGGATGCTGCCAACGACCCAACTCTGATATGGGATAAGGGGGTGAACCGCGTCTCAATCTCGACCCTCCTTCCCCCCTAGACGGAGCAGGACAAGCCTACTGGCCATGACCTTCTCCCTGGGCTTTGGCCTTTATGGTGGTTCAGAGCCAGATCCTGCCGGCGAGCCTCCTTCTCGAGACTTAATTCTGAGGGCTGCGCACTCTCAACTGCGCTCCTTGGAGCTCTTGCACCGACTCTCGCGCCGCCTGATTTATAATAATCAAAGCTGGAGGGAATCTGAGGCAAAGCTGGCGGCGGAGCGAGAGAAGTCTGGAGATCTTGAAAAGAGGTTGGCCGTGGCAGAGAACCTTCTCGCTAAGGCTCGGGGCGGTGTGGTGAGTTCTTCCCTACCCTTAGCTTACGTTTTACATACCCCAGACCTCATCTAACGAATAGGCCTCTCGCAGGGTGCCGAGACGGCCGATAGAATGCACTCGCGCATAGCAACCTTGGAAGCAGAGGTTAAGGGCCTGGAATCACAGGTCACCCGGCTTCAGAATGCTGACCTTTCGCCTTCACGCATGACGATTCCCCAACCTTCTCCTCCCCATTACTCTCATGAGGAGGTCGAGGAACTCTGCAAAGACTCCAACATTAGAATAGCTGAGCTGATCATGAAGATGATGAAAGTGAGGGGATAAGTTGTAAACTACTCTAGAGGGGGGGTGAATAGAGTATTCAAATTTTATGAATAACTAGTCAGCTCCCTTGGAGTTGATTTGCGGAATAAAAATAATCTGATACTTGAACCCTAAGAGCCTAACACAGTGAAGTGCACAAGTGAGAGAGTTAACTGAAATTTCAGATTAACTATAAACCTATCACAGCAACTAGCAATCCTAGGTAGTTCTATCACAGCCACAGAATAAGCAATTTAAACAAAACAGCCAGAGACACAGGATATATAGTGGTTCCCTCTTAATAGGTACTCCACTCTTCTACCACCCTGGTAGGAATCCACTACAGGTTTTTGCTAAGGTGCCCTGCCACCAATGATCTGATTCAGGTAGATCAAACAGACCCTTTGAGCTTTTGATAAGGATGCTCAACCACAGGTTGTTGATAAGGTGCCCTGTCACCAACGTTCACTTTTGAAGAGATGTGAACAAACTCTTTTTACAAAGGGGTTGAGAGGGTTAGGTTATCTTCTCTGTTGTAAATACAGATTAGAGAAGACTTGTGGATTCTCTAAAGAATCAAAGTCTCCCCCTGGCTCAGTGAAAGTCCAGGGAAAGCCTTTGCTTCAGGATGAAGGAGTTTCAGATAAACTGAAACTAAATCCTCAGAGATCTGTAGACTGATTTTTATCAGGTCTTCAGATTCTGGAGCACATGAAGCTGATCAGGAGCTTTTTCTGAAGTCTTGAAAAACTCTAAGCAGATGCTCAGGAGACTTGAGAATGAAATGGATTGCTTTGAACTTTTGCTTCAGGAAAAACTTTTCTTCTTCTGATTGTGAGATTGTGAAGAGTTGCTCTGGAGAAGCTTGAAAGAATGCAGCACACTGAAAAACTCTCTGTTACTGTTACTTCTTATTATTCTGAGAAAAAATCTCTCTTAAATATGTCTTCTCGTTTATCTTTTGGAACGGCTCTATTGATTTGAATTCTCGAGCCCTGCAACAGATTATCTCAAAATAGAATATAGCAATAGGAATAGAATGACCTATTAGCTCTCTGTCAGTCCCAATAAGGAAATAAATGAATAGGAAAATATCTCAGCATAAAGATTTATCGTTCTTGGAAATAGCATACACCACCAACGGCTAGAATACAGCCTGGCAATATATTTTATATAATAAGACAAAAATGCTTTATCAAAATACGAAGTCCCGTAATTTATGCTTGACATATTTGGTAAGTAATTCATTTGAATTTAAGCCATAAATTAGCAAAAACATTCTTCAGAAAATCTTTCTAACCATACGTTAAAACACTTGGAAATAAACCAAGGAATAAAATAAATACAAACAGTTAAAGGCAGACAGAAATCGTCGAACAGGGGTTCGATGATCGTCGACCTAGCTAACAGATCGTCGACTGAAAACAGAAATCTGTCGAAACAGAAATCGTCGACCAGAAATCGTCGACCAGCTCAAGATATCGTCGACTGAAGCAGAAAAACTGTTATCACAGAAATCGTCGAACATCTCATGATGTCGACGACTAAGGCAGAGATCTGTCGAGACAGATATCGTCGACCATCTCATGATGTCGACGATTAAGGCAAAAGATCTGTCGAGACAGAAATCGTGAAACAAGACCACGATCGTCGAACTGCTGATAGCAGATCGTCGACCAACCTTCAGAGCATAATACGCTTGCTCTAAGATCGTCGACCATCGGTCGACGATAATTGTCTTGACTTCAACGATTCTAAAGCCCTGCTATCGTCGACCACTGATCGACGATCGCGAGGCCTCGTTCGACGATGGTCGAACGGAAAAAGAGCCTTAACTAAAGATTCATTCTACAACTTCTATTCTAAGCTCTAGGTCAGATATAAACTGCCCTAGGGAGACTAAACAAAGTCTAACCATGATCATATATAGTTATATGTATCAAGAGGAGCTGGAAAAGGGATTACATAAGCCAAATCACATCTAGGGTACCAACAATCTCCCCCTATTTGGGTTATGTTATCCAATTCGATCTAAAAGGTAATGCACACAGTAACAAAAGCAGATATTAACCAAAAATTTAAATCACGGGCAATCCACAGGAAAACATAAAACCATAAATCAGCAGAACTAAAGTATCAAGCAGATTTATCAGAGGTTTTAGCATCAGATGATTTCTTAGGGATTACAGCTGGTTTGAAGATAATTTCTCTGTTTGGATTTGCTGCTTGTCTTTTGGATAGCATTAGATCGTGTTCACCAATAATTTTCTTTTCAGCATAGCTTGGTAGAACTGCAGCAGGGTGCAACCTCATGTATTCTTCAGTATTGAAAATTTCAGAGTTTACTTGAATTTTGCTGAGTTCCTTTTCTCTGAATTCAGACATGGTTGTATACGCTGTAGGGTCTAGTCCTTGAGCTTTGGCTCTCTCCATCATGCTTAGTGCAATGGATTCCTTAAATCTTGCCATAGAGGCAATTCTTTCAGATTCAGTCATATCTGATGGAGAGGGAGGTCTGTCAGAATCAGCTTGAGCTGCAATCTCCATGTTCCTTTGAAGAGCTGTGGCTATTTTGCTTGAGTCAGAAGGGATTTGTGCAGCCTTCTTAGGATTTGTTTCAGCATAAAGAGATCTTGGAGGAGCAAGTTCAATGAACTTCTTGTGGGATTTCTCTGAAAAGACCACTCTTTTTCCTTTTGTTTCAATTCTCTCAGCAGCAGCAGGTTTCCTTGAAGAGGAGGATGGACCTCTCCTGGGAGGAGAAGGTTTCCATTCTGGAATTTTCTTTTTAGGAGAGGGAGGAGGTGAGAAGGTAGGTTGCTGAAAAGTCATCTCCTTTATTTGTTCCATGAGAACATTGTCATTTCTTTTTCTTCCTTGTCCTGATACATCTTGGCCTCCCTGGCTTTGATTACTCCTTCTCTGGTAGGACTGATGAATGTTAGAGCTGGCTGATCTTGCAGACGGGGCAGAAGAGAGACTTCCAGAGGCTCCAGCACCAGGAGGTGGAGGAGGACCTCTGGGGGGGAATTTCTGAATAGGGATGTCATATCTTTTTGATCTCTTTTTCTCTCTTGTCTGATTCTTTGAGAGCCTCATCCAAGGTCGAAATTCTTTGCTCTTGGGATCAATTCCCTTCAGAATGAAATATGGAACATCCTTGTCTGGATTGGCAGTAGGAGGAGCAGATGCTTTCCTTTTCTTAGAGACAGCCTTTTTCTTTTTCTGGGAGCTATCAGAATCCTCAGAGTCATCATCATCAGAGGAGTGAGATGAGGTTCTGCCGGCATAATCATCAAAATCTAGATTTGGGATATCCTTGGCAGCTATAGCATGCTCAGCCTTCTGCTTCTCTCTATCTTCTCTTTCTCTTGCTTCCTCAATGGCATCTTGCTCAAGGAGGGCATCAAGATCAACATTTGGAGTGCTCTTCCAGAGATCTGATTTAGGATACAAGTCAGGAACTATCCTGGGGACCAGTTCTGCAGTAGAAGGAATGGATAGAGGATAGGTAAGGATAGGAGGAGAAAAGATGACAATATCTGCAGGAGCAGATGCTTTTTCTAGAGAGATGGCTAGGGAATCCAAATGATAATTAGCCAACCCTTCAATGTACTCAGAGGCAATATTCTCAGCCACAAAGGCTATAAATTGTTCTAGGTTTAGAGTACCTGAGCTTGATTCCTTTTCAGTCATCTTGGAGGCTTTTTCTGGTAAAGCTAGCACGGCCTCAGCTTCTTCAGCAGCAGCAGCAGCAGCAGTGTTGATTGTGCCTGCATACAGAGAAAGATAGGTTAACAACCAAGTGGGAATAAAATATTCCCCCCAAGGTGAGCAACAACAGGTAATTGATAGAGTTACCTGAAGATCTACACAGGATACCACTTTGCATCTAGGAAGGAGGTTATAATTCCTTCTAGATGTTTAGCGACATCAGGGATAGACACCTCTGCAAGGCACATGAGGAGTGCTATACAGGAAAAGAAGAGAGAGTCCTTGACCAAGGGGTCATCAAGGTACTCAGGTCTATAAGAGACCATTTTCTCTTGAAAAGAAGGAACAAGAGGAGTAGATGTGAGTGAGGACTCACAGTCTAGGTTAAGATAGGATTCCAAATCTTCAATGGAATTTGCAGCAACATCTTGCAATACTGATGCGGGATCATCAGCAGCTGAGATGAGATAGGAGGGAATAAGAAATTAACTCCAAGTTGGAGTGAATTAAATAGAATCTTAAATAACATTATACCATCAGATTGAGCAGCAACATTCTCAACTTGTTGAACCACTACTTCTGTATCAGTAGTGTTCAAAGGAGATTTTTCACCAATGTCCATGGGGACTACTTCATTATCCTTCTCAGGAATTTCTTCATCAGAAGCTTGATTCACTAGGGAGTGAATGTCCTTGTTAGATAAAGATATCAATTTAAAATCCTGATTATAACCTTTAGAGGAAGTGATTTACCTTCTGGATGCTTTGGAAGCTCTTGAGATTCTCCTATAGTTGCTGAAAGGGGAAGAGAAGAGTTGTCCTGAAGGGCCAAGGCATCACCTGAGACCACTTCAACAGACATCTCCCCCTGCATGACTTTAGTGGGAACTGGAGTCATGCATCTTATTGAAGAGGGCTCAGCAGAGGGTGGAAATGATTTGATGGCTTCAGTAAGGGCTTTGATGGATGCAATGAAAGGGGCATTGGCAGCCTCAATCATTTTTTGGATGGATGGAGTGATGAGCTCTACAACATGTGCAAGCAATTCTGGAGTTATCTGAAATGCTGATGATGTAGAGGTGGATGGAATTGAAGCAGTATGATCTACCACATGATCAAAGGAATCACGTGGAGATGGGTGAACATCAACATGAGTGTGGGATTCATGTTGAGAGAGATGCGTGAGGATGGTAGCAGTCGCCATGTCAACACTGGCTGAGGCTGCCAGATGTTGTGGTGTTGGTGACTGGGATGGAGATGCAGGTGGAATGAGAGATGCATGTTGTGGTGGTACTGCAGGGTGTGTGGAAGGTAATGCAGGAGATGAGGATGCAGGGGTAAAGAGGGAGGATGAAGGTATTGCTGAGCCTTCCCCAGCAAGCTGGAGAGTGGCTGAATCAGCCCTTGTGTCTGATGGAGGGTTAGGATCAACCCTGGCTGACTTCTTGATAACTCTCTGAGATTTCTTGAAGAAAGAGGGGTCCAACCTCTTGCTGGCGTTGACTGCGGAGGGTGCAGAAACAAGCAGCAGGGGTGCTTTCACATATAGAAACACACCCAACACCCTGGCAAGATTTACTTCTTTCTGATTGTTCTTTCTCCTTATTAGTTCAAACAGAACTTTTCCCCAGGCAATCTGTGCCTTATTCACCAAAGCTGACATCAGGGCAAACTGTTGCCTGTTGATGTTGTCGTGAGCAGAATGTTTTCCCAAAACGACCTTGCCCACCAGGTCGGCCAGAAACTTATACTCTGGAGCCAGATTTATCTTTAGCAACTTAGCTGGAATACCCTCAGCATGGCCCATCACAGTTAGCATGCGGCCATATTCTTCTGCAGTTTGCTCATAGTCATCAGTTCCGGTTGGCAGTCCAAACAGCTCAGTCAAAACTTCAGGAGTCAGAATGACCTCCTCTCCATTTATCTTTCCAGACATCGCTTCGTCGCTGGAGGACGAGGTATACACCCATTCTCGAATCTCTGGTATATTAATCTTTGGTGAGAATGACATAAATTTCTTTAGTCCTTGATCTTCACATAGCTTCAGAATGGCTTGGATAGGTTGATCGCATCGGCTGAAAGAATCGAAGTCGACACAGAAGCCAGTGTCGAACTTCATCCCAAAGAGAACAGCAGAAGGAATCGCCATAGGATTTGAGAGAAAATGGCGAATCGAGAAGCAAAGCAGGGGAGAAGAGAATCGCGCGGGATTAGAGTTCGAGAGCGAATTCTAAGCCAGAAGATGGAATATGAAAAGACGGAGCGGAAGGACGACGATCTCCAGACCTAAATCGACTATTAGAAACAAATCTGCGATCGTCGATCCCAGAATAAAATCGGTCGTCGAATAAAGATCGACGATAGTCAATGTTTGACTAATCGTCAAATATCGACCGACTACAAGCAATCACCACGATCGTCGATCAATATATGATGGTCGACGATTCTCCACACAGCACAGAAAATCTGTCGTCGACCATTGGTCGACGATAGATACCTAAGGAGAGATCGTTGACCGGTTGATCGACGATTTCTGCCTTACTACCGAACGAGCTGTCGTCGACCGTTGGTCGACGATAGTTCTGACCTGGTCGAAGATCGTCGAGCAGTCGTTCGACAATTTTAGACAGAAAACAAAACTAACCAAATTTTCACTACTCTGAACCATTAATCATACCAAGCTGGTTCAGGAAGAACAAATGCCTTTGTTCATCAAGGGGCTTAGTGAAAATATCTCCTCTCTGCAGGTCTGTGGATATAAATTCCATTGCTATCTTGTTCTTTTCCACATTATCTCTCAGAAAATGATGTCTAATCTCAATGTGCTTGGTCCTGGAATGGTGCACAGGATTTTGAGCAATTGATATTGCACTGGTACTGTCACACAGAATTTTTGTTTTTGAGTGTGTATACCCATAATCCACTAGCTGATTTTGAATCCACAGAATCTGTGAACAACAACTAGCTGCTGCAATATATTCAGCCTCAGCAGTTGAAGTAGACACAGATGCCTGTTTCTTACAAAACCAAGAGACAAGTCTCTCTCCCAGGAACTGACAGGTCCCTGAGGTGCTTTTCCTGTCAACTCTACATCCAGCATAATCAGCATCTGAATATCCAATTAATTCAAATCCTGACTCAGCTGGGTACCACAGTCCTAAGTTAGGGCATCCCTTAAGGTATCTCAAGATCCTCTTGAGGAGAGTTAAGTGAGATTCCTTTGGGTTGACCTGAAACCTAGCACATAGGCATGTAGCAAACATTATGTCAGGCCTACTTGCAGTCAAATACAGCAGGGAACCAACAATGGCTCTATAGTTCTTTTGATCAACAGACTTGCCATTGACATCAGAATCAATAACTGCATTTGAGGCCATAGGTGTGCTCATTGATGAAGCATCAGACATTCCAAATCTTTTAACCAGCTCTCTGGCATATTTTGATTGAGAAATGAAGATACCATCAACACACTGTTTCACTTGGAGACCAAGGAAATAGGATAGCTCACCCATGCTGCTCATCTCAAACTTAGAGTGCATTAGTTCAGAGAACCTCTTGCATAGTTTGGGATCAGTAGAGCCAAATATAATGTCATCTACATAGATTTGAACTAACAGTTGTGAGTCCTTATGATGTCTAATGAATAGGGTTCTATCTACTACACCTCTCACAAACTTGTGTTCTAGAAGGAAATTTGCTAAGGTCTCGTACCAAGCTCTAGGAGCTTGCTTAAGTCCATATAGAGCCTTTTAGAGTTTGAACACATGAGTGGGTAAGGTTGATGAAACAAACCCTGGTGGTTGTTCAACAAACACTTCTTCCTTTAAATCTCCATTGAGGAAGGCACTCTTCACATCCATTTGGAAGACCTTAAATCTTTTATAGGCAGCATAGGCTAGGAAAATCCTAATGGCTTCTAGTCTAGCTACAGGGGCAAAAGTCTGATCATAATCTATGCCTTCCTCCTGTCTATAGCCTTGAGCTACTAGCCTAGCCTTATTTCTAACTACTATGCCTTGGGCATCAAGCTTGTTTCTAAACACCCACTTGGTGCCTATGATCCGTTGGCCTCTTGGTCTTGGAACCAAGGTCCAAACTTTACATCTTTCAAATTGGTTAAGTTCCTCTTGCATGGCTATAATCCAGTGTGGATCAAGCTCAGCATTTTTAATGGTTAGGGGCTCAACCTGAGAAAGGAAACAAGCAAACATCACATCTTTGTTGAGTTGATGTCTTGTCTGGACTCCTACTGAAATGTCTCCAATCACTTGAGATACAGGGTGATCTCTAAGTGTGACAAGATCAGTAGGTTCAGCAATGATCTGATCTTCAACAGTTTCAGGATTTGATTCCTCATGTGGAATTTGATCAACTGTTGGAGCAGGTGCTTTAACTTGAAGAAGTTCTACATCAGATTCAGAATCTGAAGAAGCAGCCTGAGGAGTTTGTTGGGGATGATTCTCCTGTGTGAGTCTCAAACCTTCCAAATCCTTACTTACTCCTAGGACTTGCACTGTACTATTAGAGGAAGAGTCCTTCTCCTTATAATACATGACTGTCTCATCAAAAGAGACATGTGCAGACTCTTCTATCTTAAGAGAGGATTTATTGAGGACCCTATAGGCTTTGCTTACTTGAGAGTATCCTAGAAAAACTCCCATTGAAGCTTTTGCCTCAAATTTTCTATGGTATTCTTTGTTATTGTTATGAACAAAAGCAACACAGCCAAATACTCTAAAATAGTCTATTTTAGGTTTCACTTGCTTAAGTAATTCATAGGGAGTCTTACCCTTAAGTTTATGTATCAGACTTCTGTTCAATACATAGTTAGCTGTGCTAACTGCTTCAGCCCAAAAGGACAGAGGCATGTTAGCATCTGCCAACAATGTACTTGCAGCTTCAATTAGGGTTCTGTTTTTCCTTTCAACTACCCCATTTTGTTGAGGAGTTCTAGGAGCAGAGAAGCTATGTTTGATACCTTCCTTCTCACAGAATTCTTGCATAAGAAGAGACTCAAACTCAGTACCATGATCACTTCTGATCAAGGCAATCTGAGTAGAATACTCACTCTGTATACACTTTAGAAAATCTGTAAGAACCTTGAAGTTATCAGCCTTAGTTCTCAAGAAGAATACCCAAGTGAACCTAGAGAAGTCATCTACAATTACTAGAGTGTAAGACTTTACTCCAAGACTCTGTACAGCAATAGGACCAAATAAATCCAAATGTAGCAAGTACAGAATCCTGGGAGAATCACTTTTATTAACTGATTTAAAGCTATTCCTTGTTTGCTTACCTAATTGACAAGCTTTGCAAAGGCCTTCCTTCTTGTAGGGGCAAGAAGGTAAACCTCGTACAAGATTGTATTTAGCCAGCCTAGAAATGTTTTTCAAATTTACATGACTAAGTCTCTTATGCCAAAGGGTATTATTACTGGTTACTTCATTAAATAAGCATATTTCAGATTTGGATGAGTTAAAGTCTACAACATAAACATTACCAATTCTAATACCTACTAAAACAACATTATTATTCAAAGTAATATTGCAAGCAGTGTCAGTAAACCATACCTTGTACCCAGCATCACACATTTGACTTACAGAGATTAGGTTGTGCTTTAGTCCGGAGACATACGCAACCTTCTTGAATGTTACAGCCCCTATGGTGAAGCTGACATACCCTTCAGTCTGTCCACAGCTGGAATCCCCAAATACAACTTTTGGTCCCAGCTTGGCTTTGAACCCTGACAGATTCTTCTTCTTTCCTGTCATATGCTTTGAGCATCCACTATCCAGATACCATTTGTCATGTATGACTGGATAGGTCTTTACCTGCAAAGATATCAATTATACATTGTGGACCCAGGTTACCTTGGGTCTAGTATTCTTTACAAAAGAAAAACTAGATATAAAAGATTTTGCAGGCTTAGATTTATATCCTAAAGGGTGTGATCTCCTAGGTGGGATAATCCATTCAGTTGAAGGATTAAACATCCTAGGGTAGTGATTGGGATTTGCACATCTGGAAGTTTGAAATTTATTTTCCAGCTTAAGTCCAGATCGTCGATCCACGGTCGACGATCGCAAGCCATATCGTCGACCATTTGTAGTAGTGCTATGTTCTGGATTCCACGATCGTCGATCACTGGTCGACGACTCAAGATGAGATCGTCGATCTCCTGCACCAAAGATATCATACTTGGTGAAGGTGTTCAGCGATCGTCGATAGACGTTCGACGATTGGTTTGACGATCGTCGATTAATGTTCGACGATTTTTGTAAAGCTAGAAATTTTTTCTTCCTATTCTCTTTCTTAATCTTATTCTGAATTTTCTTGCATTTTTCAATTTCCTCAGTATTCTTTATTCCTGATTCAGAAACAAATTTTACTGGAGTGCTAAATCTCTCCTTTGTGAGGAGGATGGGTTCACTAGGTGTAGCACCCAAGCCTAGTTTATCATTACCAACCCTAGTGTTTGCTATACAGGTTATTTCAGATAATTTAAGGCTTCTGCCATTTAATTGTTCTTCCAATCTCTTAGATTTAGCTAGTTCTAATTTTAGGAATGTTACTTCTTCTTTTGAGCTTTCTAATTCCTTTTCTAATCTAATTATTTCAGTACTTTCCATGTTTAGTTCCATTATCTTTAATCTAAGTGACTTAATTTCTTTTTCAGATAATAGTAAATCTAAACATAGAGTTTTAAATTTTAGTTTGAACTCAGGAGATGAGAAATCAAATGAGTCGATTACCTGGTCCTCCATAAAGGAATCTTCTTCATTGTCTCCTTCTTCTTCAGAATTCTCTGCAGCTGACAGAGAGCTGCAGGCATCAATAGCCATGAGGCAGACCTCTTTGGCTTTCTTCTCTTCTTCTTCTTCTGAATCACTGGAGCTAGAGGAGCAGGTATCCTCTTCTGTTTCACTCCAGGTAGCAGCCACAAATCCCTTGTCCTTCTTCTTGTATTTGTGTGATGAGGACTTGGAGTGGTGCTTCCTGTACTCTTTCTCATGTTTCTTCTCCTTGTGTTTCTTCTCTGGACAATCTGGAGCAATATGTCCAGGCTTGCTGCAAACATAACAAATGATTTCTTTAGATGGAGTCTTGTCATACCTTGGTTTGTCCTCATGCTTGGAGAACTTCTTTCTGAGGTCTCTTCTTCCCATGTTGAAGAACCTCTTGGCAATGAGTGCCAGTAACTCCTCATTTGATTGACTTCCTTCAGAAGTCTCAGCCGCCTTAAGAGCTAGAGAGTGCTCTTTCTTTGTAGGTGTAGGAGTTTTTACTTCAATTGCAGCAGCTCTGCTCTTTAGAGTTTGCTCATATGACTTGAGCTTTCCCAACAGAGCTTCTGTGGAGAGTTCCACAGTGTTTCTTCCATCCTTGATGGGCCATATCCTTGAGTCCCAAGAGATGGGAAGGCACATCAGGATCTTGTCATTGACTTCTGACAAAGTTATCTCCTTGTCCAAAGACCTCAGTTCACTTATTATTGAACTGAGTCTTGTGTACATTGTGTTAATGTCTTCAGCATCATCCTTCTTGAAATTTTCATACTGAGAGGTGAGATTGGATCTCCTGTCCTTCCTCTCATCAGCTGAGCCAGCAACTATGTGGTTGAGGGAATCCCACATAGCTTTGGCTGAGGTACATTCAGCCAGCTTCTGGAATATCTCATCAGACATTGTCTGAGCTAGGATATTCATTGCTTTAGCATCAGCTGCTTTTGCCTTCTTGTAAGTTTCATTGTAGTCAGGTGGTGGCACGGCACTGAGATCAGCAGAAGTGGAAGCAGCAGCAGGCCTAGCAGGTGGTCCTGTCAAAATAGAAGAAAAAATATCTTCATCAATAGAATTCATGTATAGTCTTATCCTGGCCTTCCATATGCCAAACTTGGACAAGTTGCATACAGGAGGACTGGTGCTTGAATAATCCTTAGACTGGGCCATGTGTGAAAGTGTTTGTGAATGGTATCAGGAAACAACTTATCACAGGATCTTTTAACTCAGGTGTTAGCCTGTATGAACAGCCAAACCTCCCTCTGATACCAATTGAAAGTGAGGGGATAAGTTGTAAACTACTCTAGAGGGGGGTGAATAGAGTATTCAAATTTTATGAATAACTAGTCAGCTCCCTTGGAGTTGATTTGCGGAATAAAAATAATCTGATACTTGAACCCTAAGAGCCTAACACAGTGAAGTGCACAAGTGAGAGAGTTAACTGAAATTTCAGATTAACTATAAACCTATCACAGCAACTAGCAATCCTAGGTAGTTCTATCACAGCCATAGAATAAGCAATTTAAACAAAACAGCCAGAGACACAGGATATATAGTGGTTCCCTCTTAATAGGTACTCCACTCTTCTACCACCCTGGTAGGAATCCACTACAGGTTTTTGCTAAGGTGCCCTGCCACCAATGATCTGATTCAGGTAGATCAAACAGACCCTTTGAGCTTTTGATAAGGATGCTCAACCACAGGTTGTTGATAAGGTGCCCTGTCACCAACGTTCACTTTTGAAGAGATGTGAACAAACTCTTTTTACAAAGGGGTTGAGAGGGTTAGGTTATCTTCTCTGTTGTAAATACAGATTAGAGAAGACTTGTGGATTCTCTAAAGAATCAAAGTCTCCCCCTGGCTCAGTGAAAGTCCAGGGAAAGCCTTTGCTTCAGGATGAAGGAGTTTCAGATAAACTGAAACTAAATCCTCAGAGATCTGTAGACTGATTTTTATCAGGTCTTCAGATTCTGGAGCACATGAAGCTGATCAGGAGCTTTTTCTGAAGTCTTGAAAAACTCTAAGCAGATGCTCAGGAGACTTGAGAATGAAATGGATTGCTTTGAACTTTTGCTTCAGGAAAAACTTTTCTTCTTCTGATTGTGAGATTGTGAAGAGTTGCTCTGGAGAAGCTTGAAAGAATGCAGCACACTGAAAAACTCTCTGTTACTGTTACTTCTTATTATTCTAAGAAAAAATCTCTCTTAAATATGTCTTCTCGTTTATCTTTTGGAACGGCTCTATTGATTTGAATTCTCGAGCCCTGCAACAGATTATCTCAAAATAGAATATAGCAATAGGAATAGAATGACCTATTAGCTCTCTGTCAGTCCCAATAAGGAAATAAATGAATAGGAAAATATCTTAGCATAAAGATTTATCGTTCTTGGAAATAGCATACACCGCCAACGGCTAGAATACAGCCTGGCAATATATTTTGTATAATAAGACAAAAATGCTTTATCAAAATACGAAGTCCCGTAATTTATGCTTGACATATTTGGTAAGTAATTCATTTGAATTTAAGCCATAAATTAGCAAAAACATTCTTCAGAAAATCTTTCTAACCATACGTTAAAACACTTGGAAATAAACTAAGGAATAAAATAAATACAAACAGTTAAAGGCAGACAGAAATCGTCGAACAGGGGTTCGATGATCGTCGACCTAGCTAACAGATCGTCGACTGAAAACAGAAATCTGTCGAAACAGAAATCGTAGACCAGAAATCGTCGACCAGCTCAAGATATCGTCGACTGAAGCAGAAAAACTGTTATCACAGAAATCGTCGAACATCTCATGATGTCGACGACTAAGGCAGAGATTTGTCGAGACAGATATCGTCGACCATCTCATGATGTCGACGATTAAGGCAAAGATCTGCCGAGACAGAAATCGTGAAACAAGACCACGATCGTCGAACTGCTGATAGCAGATCGTCGACCAACCTTCAGAGCATAATACGCTTGCTCTGAGATCGTCGACCATCGGTCGACGATAATTGTCTTGACTTCAACGATTCTAAAGCCCTGCTATCGTCGACCACTGATCGACGATCGCGAGGCCTCGTTCGACGATGGTCGAACGGAAAAAGAGCCTTAACTAAAGATTCATTCTACAACTTCTATTCTAAGCTCTAGGTCAGATATAAACTGCCCTAGGGAGACTAAACAAAGTCTAACCATGATCATATATAGTTATATGGATCAAGAGGAGCTGATCATGAAGATGATGAAAGAAATGGGGGTTATCACGGAGGGCTGCGAGGATGTCACCGCTCGCGACCTCGTGCCGGAGATTTACGGCAAGGAGGGAGATGGCTCGTCACCATGCGCGGAAGAGTAGGAGATATCTGGAGAAAAGCCTAGGATCGCCTTTCATCACTTTTTTCTTTTGTATACTCATTTTGTATTAAGACATTTTTGTATTAAGACATGCTATTATTTTTGTAAAAGAGGCTCTTCCGGACAAGTTAGACCTTAACGCTTGGTCATGTTTCATTATATGCGAGACGTCTCGGCTCTCTATTGTTTTTCCAATATACTTGTTTTTTCTCTCCAACACCCCACTCCAACCACCGAGTGAGCCTACAGCCCTGCCAGCGTGATGCGAGCCTGGTCAGCGGGTCTGCTCGGGGTCTCCTCTCCAAACCTCCAACCACCAAGTGAGCCTACAGCCCTGCTAGCTTGATGAGAGCCTGGTCAGTGGGTCTCCTCGGGGTCTCCTCTCCAAACAACCTCTAACCACGGAGTGAGCCTACAGCCATGCCAGCTTGATGAGAGTCTGGTCAGCGGGTCTGCTCGGGGTCTTCTCTCCAAATAACCTCCAACCACCGAGTGAGCCTACAGCCCTATCAGCTTGATGAGAGTCTGGTCAGCGGGTCTGCTTGGGGTCTCCTCTCCAAACAACCTCCAACCACCGACCAACCACCGAGTGAGCCTACAGCCCTGCCAGCTTGATGAGAGCCTGTTCAGCGGGTCTGCTCGGGATCTCCTCTCCAAACAACCTCCAACCACCGAGTGAGCCTACAGCCCTGCCAGCTTGATGAGAGCCTAGTCAGCGGGTCTGCTCGGAGTCTCCTCTCCAAACAACCTCCAACTGCCGAGTGAGCCTACAGCCCTGCCATCTTGATGAGAGACTGGTCAGCGGGTCTGCTCGGGGTCTCCTCTCCAAACAACCTCCAACCACCGAGTCAGCCTACAACCCTGCCAGCTTGATGAGAGCCTGGTCAGCGGGTCTGCTCGGGGTCTCCTCTCCAAACAACCTCCAACCACCGAGTGAGCCTACAGCCCTGCCAGCTTGATGAGAGCCTGTTCAGCGGGTCTGCTCGGGTTCTCCTCTCAAAACAACCTCCAACCACCGAGTGAGCCTACAGCCCTGCCAGCTTTATGAGAGCCTGTTCAGCGGGTCTGCTCGGGGTATCCTCTCCAAACAACCTCCAACCACCGAGTGAGGCTACAGCCCTGCCAGCTTGATGAGAGCCTGGTCATCAGGTCTGCTCGGGGTCTCCTCTCCACACAACCTCCAACCACCGAGTGAGCCTACAGCCCTGCCATCTTGATGAGAGCCTGGTCAGCGGGTCTGTTCAGGGTCTCCTCTCCAAACAACCTCCAACCACCGAGTGAGCCTACCGCCCTGCCAGCTTGATGAGAGCCTAGTCAGCGGGTCTGCTCGGGGTCTCCTCTCCACACAACCTCCAACCACCGAGTTAGCCTACAGCCCTGCTAGCTTGACTAGAGCCTGGTCAGCGGGTCTGCTCGGGCTCTCCTCTCCAAACAACCTCCAACCACCGAGTGAGCCTACAGCCCTGCCAGCTTGATGAGAGCCTGGTCAGCGGGTCTGCTCGGGGTCTCCTCTCCAAACAACCTCCAACCACTATGTGAGCCTATAGCCCTGCCAGCTTGATAAGAGCCTTGTCAGCGGGTCTGCTCGGGATCTTCTCTTCAAACAACCTCTAACCACCGAGTGAGCCTACAACCCTGCCAGCTTGATGAGAGCCTGGTCAGCGGGTCTGCTCGGGGTCTCCTCTCCACACAACCTCCAACCACCGAGTGAGCCTACAGCCCTGCCAGCTTGATGAGAGCCTGGTCAACAGGTCTGCTCGGGGTCTCCTCTCCAAACAACCTCCAACCACCGAGTGAGCCTACAGCCCTGCCAGCTTGATGAGAGCCTGGTCAGCGGGTCTGCTCGGGGTCTCCTCTCCACACAACCTCCAACCACCGAGTGAGCCTACAACCCTGCTAGCTTGATGAGAGCCTGGTCAGCACCTCTGCTCGGGGTCTCCTCTCCACACAACCTTCAACCACTGAGTGAGCCTACAACCCTTCCAATTTGATGAGAGTCTGGTCAGCGGGTCTGCTCGGGGTCTCCTCTCCAAAATCAAAGCAATCTTGTTACGCGAAAATGGATATCTTGGCTTGCATTGTATTTAAAAATCGCACAAAGTTTACAGGTATTAAAAAACGAAATATTCCATCTTAGAAGAAATAAACCATAGACATGAAAGAGACAGCATCAAGGGTAGAATCGCTTTAGATCATCGCCGCTTCTGGCGCGATCGAGGGATACCCCGTCCAAATCCTGGAGGTGGTACCCTCCTGAGTTTAGGGCCTCCTTTATTATAAAAGGGCCTTCCCAGTTGGGGTTGAGCTTCCCCACGGAGGCCCCTCTACCTGCCGCATCCACTTTCTTGAGGACTAAGTCTCCCTTCTCGAACTGCTTGACTCTAACGTGCTTGTCAAAATATCTAGACATCCTGCGCTTGACCTCCTCCTGTCAGATGGACGCTAGCTCTCTAAGTTCCTCCACCAATTCAAGCGAGAGCCTCTGCTCCTCCCCGTTGTCTGCCTCTCATTCTTCATTTCCCTTTCTTGTCGCTGCCACCCTAGGTGACTTAACCTCGAATTCAACTGGTATGACGGCCTCTGAGCCATGGGAAAGTTTAAATGGTGTCTCTCCCGTGGCAGTACTTGGCGTAGTCCTCAAGGCCCAGAGGACTGAGGGGAGCTGCTCCACCCAACTTCCCCTTAAGTTTTCTACCTTCTTCTTCAAGAGATTCACGATGACCTTGTTTGCGGCTTCCACTTGCCCATTGCTTCGAGGGTGATGCACCGAGGCGAACCGAAGGTCTATACCTAGTCGGACACAAAAGTCCACGAATTCTCTACTGGCGAACTGTGGTCCATTATCTGTGACAATGGCCAAAGGGAGCCCATGCCTGCAGATGATTTCCCCCCATACGAAGCCTTTGACTACCTGAGACGTCACCTTTGCTAACGCCTTTACCTCCAGCCACTTTGAAAAATAGTCCACCATGACCAGCAGGAACCTCCTCTGGCCACTGGCTTGGGGGAACGAGCCCACCAGATCAAGCCCCCATATGGCGAAGGGCCATGGAGCCGTAATCGTGCGCAATCTTTGGGCCGGGAGGAGTTGAATAGGAGAAAATTCCTGGCACTTCCTGCATCTTCTTGCGAATTCCTCAACATCCTTCCTAAGAGTGGGCCCGAAATAGCCCTGCCTCAGCACCCTGCCTTCCAAGGTCCGACTCCCGGAATGGCTACCACACTCCCCCGAGTGAATCTCCTCCAGCACTCTTGTGACCTCCTTCTCAGACACACATCGAGCCAGCAGGCCTGACAGTGTCTTACAGTATAAGGTTCCCTCTTTTACCAGGTAATATGCCAATTTGTATCTGACCTGCTTTTTCTCAAGGTTTCCCTCTAGTAAGCGTCCGGTTGTCAAGAAGGCGATAAATGGGTCCATCCAGGACCCCTGCTGGTCCACCTCCATCAATTCCCCCTCTTCTATGGAAGGCCTGAAGAGTTATGTCATGGTTCCTACGGCCCGAGGACCGTGCTTAGCGAGCAAATCTGCCCCAGTATTTTCTTCCCTCCGGACATGTCGAATTGAGAAGCCGCGGAATTGTCCGATGATACTTTTTACCTTCATTAAGTACGATTGGAGGGTGGTTTATCTTGCTTCAAATTCCCCCTTGATATGTCCTGCAACAAACATAAAATCAGTGGAGACTTTGACATCTTGTATGTCGAGCTCACGAGCCAACCTCAACCCTGCTTTGATGGCTTCGTATTCGGCCTGATTATTGGTAAGGGTGAAATGAATCTTCAGGGCCTGTTTGATCCGGGTTCCCTCAGGACTTATCAAAATTATCCTACCCCCAAAAGAGCTCCTTCCCGAGGCCCCGTCTACGAGCATCTCCCAAGCCACTACGGGAGGTACCTCGGCCTCCTTAACTTCCACCACGTAATCTACCAAGAAATCTGCCACTGCTTGCGCTTTGATGGCCACCCGAGGAATGAAAACAAGATCAAACTCACTGAGTTCTATTAACCATTTGGCTAACCTCCCGGAGTGTTCCACCCCCTCCAGAATACGATGGAGAGGGTGGTCTGTAACGACCTGGATGGAATGGGCCTGAAAGTACGGTCTGAGCTTCCGGGCTGAGATGACAAGGGCAAAGGCTAGTTTCTCTAAGATAGGGTATTTTAGTTCTGCCTCTTTGAGGACCCTGCTCACGTAATAGATTGGGAACTGCTTCTTACCTTCTTCCCGCATGAGGACCGAACTCACTGCTCCTGCCCCCACTCCCAAGTACAAGGACAAAATCTCTCCCTCCCGTGGTCCTTGGAGTAGCAGTGCTTTGGTGAGTTGTTGCTTCAGGGCTAAAAAGGCCTTCTCACAGTCTGAGGTCCACTCGAATTTCTTTCCCCCTCTCAACATTCGAAAGAAAGGTGAGCACCTCTCTCCTGCTCTGGAAAGAAACCTGCTTAACCCATCCAACTTGTCGGTGAGACGCTGAACCTCTTTGGCATTCTTCGGAGATTCCAGTTCTAGGATTGCCTTGACTTTATCCGGGTTAGGTTCTACTCCTGATGGGGTGAGGAGATGTCCTAAGAACTTTCCCCTACTGGCCCAGAATACGCATTTTAGAGGATTGAGTCTCATTTTGTATTTCCTTATGGTCGCAAAGGTTTCTTATAGATCCACAACATGGGACTTGAGATCTTGCCTCTTGATCATCAAGTCATCTACGTAAACTTAAAGGTTCCGTCCCTTTTGTTTTCGGAAGATCCGATCCATCATTCGTTGGTAGGTTTCCCCCGCATTCTTCAACCCAAAGGGCATCATGTTGTAGCTGAAGCATCCATCCTCGGTGATAAAAGTGACGTCCTTGATGTCTGGAGGATGCATGCGTATTTGATGATATCTCGGATACTTATTTGTAGATATAAATCCCGCATGGAGTAGCTTTTCCACCTCATCTCTGATAGGCCCATCCATCCGAGAAGCGATGGCCCTCTTCTTCTGCTGGATGGGGCGAACCTTGGGGTCATGGTTGAGACGATGGCACGCCACGTCCGTGTCAATCCCCGACATATTGGTTGCACTCCAAGCAAAGATGTCGATGTTTTCCTGCACGCATTTCCGGATTTCCTCCTGGTCTTTGAAGCTGAGCTCTCCACTGACCTTGATCTTTTCCTTTCTCCCCTCCTTCGTATAGATGTCCATCTCCTATACTCCGACTGCTACCCTCAGCCTCGAGGGCTCCTCTTCTCCCTCCTGATCCCTCAGACTCTCCTCCTGTTCTCTGGGTTCTCGCTCCTCCACAACCGCCACCACTTCCCCTGCGAACTTCTCCCCCTCTTCCCCAAGACTTCTTCCCAACAATGACCCTCTCCTCCCTTCTGGCTGAGCCTCCATCTCGAATTGCTCCTCCACATCCCTTATCTTTCTTTTCTTCCCTCCAACTTCTTTCACCTCTCCTCTGGCTTCCTGTTCTCGTTCCCTTGCTGGTTCTACAGCAATGTCTCTCTCCACTCCAGTCTTCTCTCTCCTCTCTTGCCCCTCTTCGTCCACCTGCTCCTCTCCATCCACCTGCTCTCCCGCCATCTCTGGCTCCACCGCAATGCCTCTCTCTACTCCAGCCACATCTCCCCTCTCCTGCTCCTCTTCGTCCACCTGTTCCTCTCCATCCACCTGCTCTCCCGCCATCTCTGGCTCCACCACAATGCCTCTCTCTATTCAAGCCACATCTCCCCTCTCCTGCTCCTCTTCGTCCACCTGCTCCTCTCCATCCACCTGCTCTCCCGCCATCTCTGGCTCCACCGCAATGCCTCTCTCTACTCCAGCCACATCTCCCCTCTCTTGCTCCTCTTCGTCCACCTGCTCCTCTCCATCCACCTGCTCTCCCGCCATCTTCCTCTCTAGCTCTTCTGCATCACCCTTCCACGAGATGGCATTTACCGCCGTCACATAGCATTCTCGGGCTGCCTTCGGGTCTCCCCGCACCCTGATCTGGGTCCCTCCTGAGTTGAGCTTCAAATACTGATGGAACGAGGACGGCACGCATCTGAAGGCGCAGATCAGAGGGTTCCCAAAGATCGCATTGTAACTGTTGGGGGTGTCTACTATCACAAAGCGGCAGTTTCTGGACAGCCCTCCCAGAGTTACCTGGAGCCCTACTCCTCCCTCAACCTCCTTCCGTTCTCCTGAGAATCCGAACAACGGTCCGTCTGCCGCCAACACTCTCCTCGCTTCCACTCTCATCTCATTGAACGCCTTTTTGAAGATAACATTTACGGAGCTCCCATTATCCACCAAGATTCGGGACACCGTGAAGTTTTCGATGGCGGTCCTGATCACCAGTGCATCGCAGAAAGGATATTCGTGATCCGGCAAGTCCTTTCTAGAAAAAGTGATCTTCTCGTCTGGGGGCGGGGCTTGCGACGTCGAAGCAACCCCCCATCGGTACATAGTATGAAGGCTGGCCTTGCGGGTAGCTTCAATCCCCACCCCCCACCCCATGGATCACCCTGATCCCCCCTCGGTCCCCCACGTCCGATCGGTCCACGCATCGATCCTCCTCCCCCATTCCAGTCATCTCTACTATCTGCACTGGTAGCGGCTGCTCACCCGCTCTTCTCCTCACCTTTAGTTCTAGAAATTCTGGACAGGTAGTCGTCGGGTGTCCTTCCTCCTCGTGGAAGTCACAGAATTGAAAAACTACCTCTCCCTCTTGCCTCCCTTCTTGGGGGTTCCTCCTTCGCCCTGCTCCTGCTCCTGCTCTCCCTCGCTCTCTTCCTCTTCCTCGTCCCCCGCCTATGGACATAGCTTGCTGAGGCGGGGGTGGGAGTGGTCTAGGACCATGTCCCCACCCTGGTTGGTGTAATCTTCCTGGTCCTCCCTGGTAGTAGTTCCTTCTTCCTGGAGGAAAACCTCTTCCTTGCCCTTGAACAGGGACCCCCGGTTGCCTCCAACCCAACTCCTGATGCGTCGGCCCCCTTGGCTCCTCCCTCCTCCTCCTTCCTGCTGCCTCGCTCCTCCTAATTCTCTCGACTCCACTTCTGTCAACTTTGTCAATTTTTTAGCAAACGTCGAGTTTGCCGCTTCCATCGCTATCTCCTTTGCTGCCTTTTCCATCAACCCTTCGAATGATAACGACGCCTTCCTGGTCAGGCTCATCTTGAAGAAGCCTTCCTTTAGTCCCACCGTAAAGGCCATCTGGAGAGCGAATCCCGACACCTCCTGGATGTCTAGGATTTCTTCTTGGAAACGATCCACGTACTGGGCCAAGGACTCCTTGGCCTTCTGCTTGATCAAGAAAATGGACTTCGGGTTTTTCTTCCTCTTCTTAGAGGTCGAAAAGCGCAATTGGAAACTCCTACTCAAGTCCTCGAAACCGTATATTGACCCTGCTGGGAATTGATGAAACCAGTCCCGGGCTTTGTCCTTCAAAGTGATGGCAAAAAGGCGATACTTGAACGCATCTGCCATTGGTATGATGGAGACCGCGTCCTCAAACCACTGCAGATGCTGGAGAGGGTCGTCCTTTCCCACATAATAGGTCATCTCAGGCTCGCAGAATCCCTCCGGGACGGGAGCCGAAAGAATCAATTCACAAAAAGGCGATCCTCTCACTAGGGGTCTCGCCACCTTTACTCGCGCGACGACGTCCCCTGGCGAGACGGCACTCGCCGGGCTGGGGAACAGCTCCCTTCCTGCCAGATCTCGTCCGCTTCCTTCCACCGCTTTCTCTTTCCCGGGCCGCCCTCCTGACGCGTCCTCGCCTACCCTTGCCGAGACGATTCCCTCTTGAGGCGAAAGGCCTGGTGCCTGAGGGAGGGGGGTCACGCAATCACCTCGCTGCGAGATCTGCTGCAGCATGTCCATAATACCTCCAATGGACGCCATGAACTCCGTTCTCCCAACGTATCCCCCCGGGTTCTGGGACCCACCCTCGTCTTCTCCTCCCTGGTCTCCTGCCATGAGGTGATCCAAAGTTCTTCTGCGTAGGCTGCGATCCACGCTCACCGCAACAAAAATGTTGGAACCAGCAAAGCTGGTTCCTCCTAAAGCTCAGATCTAAGGTTGCAGCCTACACCAACTCTCTTTGGACCACGATCCCAATAGGATTCCTGGAAAGACAGACCGGGGGCTTCAGCTCGGAGGTCCCACCTCTTACCCGGAAGAACCTGTGATTCTTCCCCTCCCTAGCCAATGCTGAGCTAGGTGCCTGAAGGAGAGAGAAAAAGAAGGATTCCAATACCTTTCTCTCAGACACCTTACCGGTCTATTTATAGGCCCCAAGTTTTGAACTGCAAATAACCAAATCGAATCACTCATGAAATTACCAGAATAACCTGGGTCGGATCTGCCAACAGCCAAACTCGGCTGTTCTGAAGGGCTATGGGCAGACCACTAAGGGTAAAGGAGTAAAAACCTCTGAAGCTGGGAATAAAGAACCGTTTGCCACCTGAACCGGTCTTTGCCCATTAACTAAACCGGTCTTCCAGCCTCCTGCCGAACCGCTGCTTGGCGAGAGCGCCGCCCCGCGGGCGAGAGCATCACTTGGGTTCGTCTCGCCCGGCGCGAATAGATCCTCTCTTGGGTCCGTCTCGCCTAGCGCGAATGGATCCTCTCTTGGGTCCGTCTCGCCTAGCGCGAATGGATCCTCTCTTGGGTCCGTCTCGCCTAGCGCGAATGGATCCTCTCTTGGGTCCGTCTCGCCTAGCGCCTTATCTTCTCCTGGGGTCCTTCTAGTCCCCTCTTTTTCGAGTCCTCCTTGTGCGAGCCCGAGGTTGTACAATGCTGGTAATACTTCCTATTTAGACTTTCGTTGTACATTTGTACTCTTGCTTATACTCTGATGTGGATTGTGATATTTGGCCGGTAGGGTAAGCGTCATGTGGTGATATATAGCCATGTTTTATTGAATCACCGCGGTACGGTTGCACTAGGCATAAAATATGCTCTCTAGTCTTATGGGGAGAGGGATTTTACAAGAAAGGGTGCACGTCCCCAGGGAGGGTGCACATCCTCAGGGCGTGCGTGTGTGCCCCTTGCGCGCGCCCACCACATGGCTGTGTGTGTCGCACGGGCGCGCGCACCCCGTACGCTCATGCACAACACACCCATGTTCGTCATTTCTGGAAAATTGGTGACTCGGGCGACTGGAATGGAGCGACATCATTCGCCAACTCGGGATTCTGTCGAGCGCAATTACCAATACGTCCTATCAAGAAAGCTATAAAAAGGCTCTCAGGCCTTTATTTAAAAAGAAGTAACATGAGAGACGTGGGACTTAGATCGTTTCATTGCTCAGAATTCTTTCAGCTCACTTTCTAGTCTGCTCACGCTCAACGCTCTCATGAACGCAACAGCATGTGCAGGAAAAGTCATACAAGAATGCACTCGTGGACGGTCATGTGGACGCACTCACCAAGGCTCCGTGGATTTAGGCATTTTTGCCTTTTTTGTGCTTAAAACTTGCAAACACAGAGGTGGCATGTCACGCTCCAGGGAACTCGAACACTTGTAACCTCAAGGAAGATAGTGGATTTCGTCTCGGCGTAGATTCAGTCACGTGATTGATATTTAGAACGAACTGTGTAACATTTTATGTTAATGAAAGATTTAGTTCATGCATGTGTAGTTGATATTTAATATGAACTGTGTTATGTGTTATGTATATGAAAGATTAAGTACAAGCATGTGTAATTGATACTTAGAAATCTGAATGAAAATTTATTTTTGTTTTGTGCAACGAATAGCAAAATACTATACAAGTAATGGTTTAGAGGCTGCATATATCCAATTATGGTGTGCTTATATCAATCACCAATAAATAACAGCTTCAACATGAATTTCAAACTGCCCTTCCACAAATAAAATATAAAATGAAAAAGCCGCTTAAAAATTCCTCCTAATGCATGTTTAATATAAAATAAAATAAAATTTAGAGTACTTAAGCAGAAACACCATTTATGGTGCCGAAGAGGGCCTCAAAAACTCTACACTTCCACAACACTGAGCGCTACTTAGAACCTGCAACATTGTTAACAAATGCCTTGAAAGAAATCAACATTCCTCAGTGTAACTTGAAAGTGAAAAAACATGCAAGCTTAGGCTCCTTTTGGCGCGGCGTTTTTGCTCTCGTGTGTTTGGACAAAAAAGGCCAACAACATAGAATGTATGTTTGGCATGACAGCGGTCATGACCACCACCAAGAAAAGAAAACTAGAAGACCTTTCTTAGTTGAGGTCTGACGGTCAGGAACAACAATTCATAAACATGGCATTTGTGACCGCCACCGCCACACCAAATGGAGCGTTAAAGTTAAGAAAGCCAACCAATACTTTGCATGTATATTGCTGCCATCTTGGGTCTGACTTCCGAGATGTGCCAAAAACATCTTTGAAGTCTTCTATTATTGTTTCTGTCAATAACCCATCATCTATACTGATTGGTGAACATCTACCGCTGCTCATGAACATAGCCTGATTATAAGTAAACTACATGCATTCTTGTGTCGTATATGATTCTATGTTTCCAATTCATATTTCTTTGATCGATAATCACAACAAAGTTTGAAACAAGGTCTACCAATAATCCCCGCAAGAACAAAGTCCATTCTTAAACCTGTGAAATCTATTTGAATCCCTCACAATTATTTCCCTCTCCGCAATCTTCGAGATAAACTTTAAAGCAGTGTGGCAATCCCCACAGATTCTCAAATTTTTAAATACTTTGACAGGTGCTCCAGGCGGAGTAGCTATAATTCCAAATGCAACAGCAAGTTTCTCACTGTGATATGAAAGAGCACGCTCCTTCTGCTCCTCCTCCAGATCATGCAGCACAAAACTTGTGTCGGCAACATATCCCTCTTCCTTCATTTTGATTTGCAACTTCTCCAGTAGAGCATAAATGCTCTTACTCTGTGGATGAGAGTCTCTCCTGACAAGAAAAAATGAATCCTGTTCTTAAACTCAATCCAACTTGAACCAGGCTTCTTAACAATCCCCATATCATCCATTCTCCTCCTTATCTCCGTAACATCATTCCACAAACCAACTGAGGCATATATATTTGCCAATGTCACATAGGTCGCCGGATTCTCAGGTTCGATTTCGAATAAGTATTCTGCCGCCCATTTCGCCATCATAAGATTTCTATGTATCCTGCAACCTCCAAGAAGGGAAGCCCACAAAAACTTACCAGGCTTCATGGGCATTCCATGGATTATATCTTTTGCTTCCTGAAAACGCCCAGCTCGGCTGAGGAGATCAACAACACAGGCATAGTGGTCAGCGGTGTGCTGGAGATCAAATTTAGCTTTAATCGAATTGAAAATCTCGAGGCCTTTGTCGACCATTCCGGCATGTTTACATGCCGAAAGAACTGCAACAAAGGTAATGTGATCCGGCTTCATCCCAGTTTCAAGCAGCAGCTCGTAGTACCGGAAGGCCTCCATGGGCAGCCCATTCTGCGCGAATCCGAACAGTATTGAAGTCCACGCAACCAAATCGGGATTTGGGATTCTTTTAAAGAAAATATTGGCCATCTCAATGTTTCCACATTTTGAGTACATGTCCAAGATAGCAGTTGCAGCGAAGGATGATGGATGGAATCCAACTCTGAGCATGTGGCCATGGACCTGCCTTCCAAGCCCTTCGGAGGCCGTCTGAGCAAGAGTCCAAAACAGCAGCAAAGGTAAAGTCATTTGGTCGAACGCCTAAGCTTAGCATTTGGGAAAAGAGCGCCAGGCCTTCCACTGTCCTCCCACCGTCAAAATACCCCCCTATCATTGCCGTCCAGGAGACAACATCTCGATCAGAACTTAGATCAAACACGCGCCGGGCATTATCGATGCTTCCACACTTAGCATACATATCTGAAAGGGCACTCCAGAGCACAGCATCGGATTCCATACCAGCTCTGACAGCATGGCAGTGGATCTCCTTCCCATGGCGGAGGCTTAAAACAGCTGTAGTAGCAGCAAGAGCACTCGAAGCAGTGAACTTGTTGTAATTCAAATTCAAATTCTCTGCACCCATTTCTCGAAGCATCCGGCGGTACAGTTCCAGGGATTCCAAAGGACACTTGTGACGAGTATAACAAGCAATGATGCTGCTCCAGGAGATGTGGTCACGGACAGGAATTAGTTCGAAAATGCGGCGGGCCTCAGCCAGTTCACCAGCAATGGAGTAGCCGTTTATAAGAGTATTAAACGAGCACGTGTCCGGGTGAGACATTTCATCAAACACGTTGCGGGCGTCCTTGAGGCTTCCGCATTTGCAGAAAAGATCGATTAGGCGATTCACAAAAGCTGTGTGGGTGTGGGAGCGAGAAGTTCTGAGGTAAGAATGGAGAAGATGAGCAGCTTTAAGGGAGCGCAGGCGGAGGCAGTGGTCGAAGGCTGCATGGAAGCGGCTGTGGCGGCAGAGAGTGTCGAGAGATTTGGCGGAGGACGTTGCTGCGTCAGATTTGAGAAGGAAGGAAGGAGGAGGTGGTGAGGCAGAGGAATTGTTTCCGGCGAACGGGAAAGGTGACGGACTCGGGGTCGGAGGGGCCACCTCATAGCGGTGTGACATGCAGAGCGTTGAATAGCTAAAATGCACTCCCGTGGTCGGAATCGGAGTCGGAGTCAGAGTGGGACTCCGAGTCGGAGTGCGACTCCGAGTCGGAGTGGGGTCCAACGTTGGCCCAATTATCATCTAGAAACGTTTATGAACTACAGTCAACTCTCTCAGAAGTGGACCAAGCAAATGGTTGGTCTTGGAATAAGGCCTAGCTTGACGCGAAAATATGTCCGGATTAATCATTAATGTGGGAACAACAGGAGGTGGTGTAATTCTGTTCTCAGGAAAAGAGAATTGATATTAGCAGTCCATAAATGGCTATTCGCAGTCCAAAATGTAAGGAAAAATCCTCCTTTCTTCGCAGTCCATAAATGGCTATTCGTAGTCCATAAATTCCTTGATATATCACTGCTCCTACACTGCTCCTACACGCCTTTTAAAACTGCGTCTTTTAGGGATATTTTCAGGAGAAGTGTTTAACATAAAAGTTGTAGATCTCGACGATATCTACAACTTTCATGTTGATTACTTTTTGATTTGAAACCGTTTAGGCCCCCGATTTGGCCCCCGAAAAAAATCACGCAGAACTTTCAAATGTTCCGCGTGATTTTTTTCGGAGGCCAAATCGGGGCTTAAACGGCTTCAAATAAAAAAGTGTTCAACATGAAAGTTGTAGATATCGTCGAGATCTACAACTTTCATGTTTAACACTTCTCCCGAAATGTACCTAGAAGACGCAGTTCAAAAAAGCGCCTATTTATTTTAAAAAAAAAATATTATTTTTAAAAACGGGCCCCGCGCTAATTCCATTCTTCCTGTTCAAAATTTTAAGGTTTTCTAAGGTCCAATACACGCGAGTATTTATCTATTTGTGTTTGTTTTCTCTTGGAGATGATCGCAACGAGGGCTTTAAATCAACACTTTTGCTCATTTTAAAAATTTTGTTGTTTGAAATTTTATTTTTGTATAATTGGACTTATATTTTTTTCCGGCGATTCTACCTAAGAACTTTGTTTGGACTGCAAATTTTATTTTGGACTACGATTATAATTTATGGACTGCGAATAGAAGTGGACTGCGAATAGCCATTTATGGACTGCTAATATCAATTCTCCAGGAAAATTACCCAATTTTCCTTTTTCCTTCCAGCTTCAAGGAAAATCACGCTATTTCAAAATTCTATCTGTGATGTCTTCAGTGTTCTGCAGGTTATTTTCGGACATTAAATCACCGTCTTCTCCACTGGCTAATCTCAGGCAAATTTTTGTTGACCCTCACTGCCGTCTCTTGCATCCTCGTCGCTGTCCTCCTGAAATTTCTCTAGACTCGTCCTTCAAACATTATCCATAGGTAAGTTCCTCACATTTGTTTAGGATTTCATTTTTTACTGTCAGCGCATGGTGAACACATAAGGAAGACGATGATCTCCCGGGTCTATATAATGATTTCCTGGGATGTCAATCTTGATTTTCTCGGAGATCATTTTTGATCTACTTGAATATCAATCTTCCTCCCCTCCTCCACAGGATGCACCTCCACATGCCGAAACCTCCTCTCCCCTCATCCACAGGATGCACCCACTCTCCCTAATTTTGAAAAAAAACTTTCTACATTTAGAGCGTCGACGCTTAGCTCGCTTAGACACATTTTTTCATATGTCAATGCTTTAGATAAAAAAAATCGATTCATTAAGCGACCGTGTTGATGAGCTCATTCATCGGCCACAAGCTTCTCCTAGCATGTCTTACTCTTCCATCAGTTTAGAATAAAGGTTGTAGATATTAATGACTTTCCATATAAAGGAGTTAAAATTTCTACTGAGCATAATATTATTGAACTCTATAATGACGATTATCTAGGAAGGATGCTTCTATCTCAAGAGAAAAAAGATTTTATCCATTTCAGAATGAGCTTCATTCCGTCGAAGTAAGAAATAATTTAATTTGATTTTTGTTAGGGAAGAGATCCATTTTGTAAGTATAGGTGTGCACATAACCATATAGCCATGATGTCCACCTCGAGAATAGTGGGAACATGGGTCTGACAGCACGCGCGATCGCCGTGCCTGATCCCCACACGCGTCGATCTCATCACGCGTAATGGATGAATCGCCACGGGTGCCGCCTTGCTGGCGGCGGGAGGCCGACCTCCTCCACGGGTGACGCCTTGCCGGCGGCGGGAGGCCGACCTCCTCCACGGGTGCCGCCTTGCCGGCGGCGGAGGCCGACCTCCTCCACGGGTACCGCCTTGCCGGCGACGGGAGGCCGACCTTCTCCCCGGGTGTTGGCCACCCCTATCCCTTGTCGCTCCCCCTCGGCCACCGGATGCGGCCGAGTAAGCGGCCACGAGGGCCTCTCTCCCTCGGTCGCCGGTCGTGGCCGCAAGAGTCGCCGCCCAGGCAGCTCTCCCCCGGCCCCCGGCCGCGGCCGAAGGAGCGGTCGCGAGGTCCGCTCTCTCCTGGCCGCCGGCCGCCGGCCGAAAGAGCGGTCGCGCGGGCCGTCGGCCGTGGCCGAGGGAGCGGCCACACGAGCCGCTCTCCCTCGGCCACCGGTCCCGGCTGAGGGAGCGGCTGCGCGAGCCACTCTCCCTCGGCCGCCAGTCCCGGCCGAGGGAGCGGCCGCCCGGGCGGCTCCCTCCCTCTATCACCGGCCGCGGCCGAGGGAGCGGTCGCGCGGGCCGTTCTCCCTTGGCCGCCGGCCACGGCCGAGCAAGCGGCCGCGGCCGAGGGAGCTCAACTATGTAACCAACACATCTCCTCCCGGTCGTCCCTAACGGATCCCGAGGCACTCCATCACCATGCAAGTCAGCACTTCGTATGCAATATACATAAACATGTAAAGCGATAAAACAAGTTTGGATGTCTCATACAACAAACATGTTTCTACGTTGAGCATATAGTAAAATGGGCTTACAATGCAGCATGTATGCAAATTTGGGTTTCACCCAACGCACCCTATAGCGCATGATTCTAACACATCATCAAAGCACAACATTTGGGTACTTCCAATTTCCCTATCAGATTTCAATCCGCACACAAAAAGGGTACTACAATTTCCTTTAACGGCATAGAAGTCACCACTCGGAACTCTTGCCAAGGCCCCACCCGCTTGTGGGTCTCAAACTCGGGCTTGCCTGCAAGCTTTTACTTCTCATATCAGGATTCCGCCTCTCACACAAACCGATTCTAAGAACCATTGCTGGACCCCACCCGCTCGTGGGCGTCATCGCCCGGGATTGTCCTAAGCTTGGCATTCTCGTCAGTTTCACAGAAGGGAACTAATCTCGCCGGGATACTCTTCCCACATGACTTGCACGTCACGGGATAGCCAGCCGACCACGGAGATAAGACCACGCCTTAACATATCACAAACAGCATCTTGCCGCAATGGATTTCTATCAAAATCCTTAAGTTCACCATGCAACATCACCGAGTCGGACAAACGGTCGCGACTACGGCTTCATCTATAATGCCTAATCCACTAGCAGAGCGGATCTCTAATGCAATATCATGCCGGGGAAGGACACAATCGACCCGGTGGTCCCTCTTGAACCATGGCAACCCGAACCCCCACTACAACAGACTGCACCTGTTGTAAGGACTGAAATATAACTAAAGCACAGTTTGTTACTAATAGCTATATTTAGTACCGAATTTTTTCTGTTGTTACCAAAAAGAACTTTGTGTAACGAATATTTTATATTTTGTTACAATAAAAATTAATTTGTTACTATAAATGTAAGTATTTGTAACAACACTAATGTTACGTTACAAGTAGTAATTTTTTCTCACAATATGTTTGGCCATTTTTAGTCCCACATCGCCAGTTAAAACATCAATTTTTGGTTTATATGTCCCATTCCACAATGAATTTTTGAAATATGCTGGGCTCACGGACAGGCACGACGGGGGGCTGCGGCGACGGCGGCCGGCGGCCGGCCGGCGACGGCCGGCGGTAGCCGCCGAGCGGCCGGCTGTTGGAGGCGGAATATTTTTTACTATTGTAACTAATTTATTGTAACGACACACATATATTCGTTACAAGAAGTATTAGCGTCTAGCTTTAGAGGACGACCGTTACATAAAGTTTTTTTTCGTTACCAAAGAGTTTTTGTAACGATTTTTGGTACTTATTGTAACGATTTAGGTCCTCACTATAAGTGCAATTTGTTGTAGTGCCCTCATTTGAGAGATCTGGTGCCTATATGCTTGAAATAAAATCAAGAAAAGGAAAAGATGTCATGCACGCATCCTATAATCGAGAGGAGAAATGTAGTTGCCTTACGACCCATCTTCCTTGCCATGGAAACCTTATCTTCACGGATGAAAAGATGCGCCTCCACGTACTCTCCACGGATCTTGCCTCGGAACGACGATTGGAGCTCTGAAGCTTCATCAATGGCCGAAGAAAGCTTTCTTCTTCTTCTTCCGAACTCTCTCTCTCTCTCTCTCTCAAACCCTAAGTCAACTCCAAAATGAGCACAAATGAGGGAGAGAACTGCTCAGCCCTACTAAAACTCGTCGGGCAGAAGATCCTGGGGTCCAGGATTGTAACATCCCATTTCCGGCTAGACCCCCAGAAGTGGTTTAGCCATGACTAGGTCATAACAAAACCCTAAGAAACCCAAAAGACCAAGAGAGCTTAGGTAGGAAGGTGAAAATCACCTTGGTCTGCAAATAGAAGGTCAGAAACTTGCTTAAAATAAGATTGGGACTCGGGCGTTGAGTGCGTCGAGTGCACTCAACGCCAGAAGCAGAATGGCGTTGAGTGCACTGACTGCATTGAACACCATCTTATAGGTGGGTTGGCGTTGAGTGCGTCAGGTGCACTCAACGGCATAAGTTGAATGGCGTTGAGTGCAGTGACTGCACTCAACGCCATAAGTTGAATGGCGTTGAGTGCAGTGACTGCACTCAACACCATCTGGTGTTGACTGGATGGCGTTGAGTGAGCTGAGCTCACTCAACGCCATAGTCTGGGTGGCATTGAGTGAGCAGAGCTCACTCAACACCATAGTCTGGATGGCGTTGAGTGAGCTGAGCTCACTCAATACCATAGTCTGGGTGGCGTGAGAGAGCAGAGCTCACTCAACAACAAAATCTGGATGGCGTTGAGTGAGCTGAGCTCACTCAACGCCATAGTCTAGGTGGCGTTGAGTGAGCAAGGCTCACTCAACACTAAAATCTGGATGGCGTTGAGTAAGCTGAGCTCACTCAACGCCATAGTCTGGATGGCATTGAGTGAGCAGAGCTCACTCAACACCAAAATCTGGATGGCATTGAGTGAGCTGAGCTCAGTCAACGCCATAGTCTGGGTGGCGTTGAGTGAGCAGAGCTCACTCAACACCATAATTTGATGGCATTGAGTGAGTTGAACTCATTCAACGCTATAGTCTATATGGCGTTGAGTGAGCAGAGCTCACTCAACGCCATAATCTGGATAGCGTTGAGTGAGTTGAGCTCACTCAACGCCAAAGTCTGGAAGGGCCGAATTCTGGATGGCGTTGAGTGAGCAGAGCTCACTCAACGCCGTATCCTGGATAGCATTGAGTGAGCAGAGCTCACTCAACGCTGCAGCATGGATGGCGTTGAGTGAGTAGAGCTCACTCAACGCCGTAGCCTGGATGGCGTTGAGTGAGCTGAGCTCACTCAACGCCATTTTACTTAGAAACTTTTTTAAGCTTGGCTGATGGTTCAGTTGAACCGAGCCGGTCTAGGAAGTGGGCCAGAATGCATTATTGGGCCGTTTTCTCTTATTAAGACTTAGTTAAGCCTTATTTTATGATTTTGACCGGTCAATGCCACGTGGCAGCCATTCCTCTTCCTTCCAGCCATGGCCGAGCGACGGTTTGCATGGCCATTAATGGCTTTTAAGGCTCGGCTCCATCCTCTCCCCCTTGAAATGGCTGGATTCAACTCCTCTCAGGGAGAGGAGGAGTTTCCAGCCTTCTCTTAGCTATTTTGGAGTCGTTTCATCTCCCCTCCACCATGGCCGAAGCATGCATGTAAGGAGGCATTAATGGCTGGACAGTTTATACCCCCACCCGCAGCTTTGTTTCTCCTTTAAAAGACTCCCTAGACTTAGAGAGGAAGTTTCCACCCTTGACCGATAAAGCTAGAGCTTATTACCTTGCTATTGAAGAATTCCGGCGATGCCACCACTGCGCAAATGGCATCACGACGATCGGCTCGACTCCAAACCGCAAATAAGATCCTCCTCTACTCTTTTTTTTCTATGGATAGATCTTAGAAATCAATTAGGAGAGACATCGGGCTCAATAGAGCTGGATCGGGTGATCGTTTCCATGGTTTTTCCAAAATTCATGGTGGTCAGGTTAACCAGAAAACACCACCTCCGGCGGCCAAACCACCGCCGACCGATAGCCATCACCTCGACGGAGGTAGTGGTGGCGATGGCTGTCCAGGGAGGTGGCCAAATGGCCGGCGATGGCTCAAGCAAAGCTACAGGTTTTAAGCATTTTTAGGTTGCTGATTCGGGCTTTTGAGAAGATGAACAGTAACTTATAATACTAAATTATTATATTTATATATAATATGTAGTGATTTATCAAGCTCTTTTTGATGCTATTAAATGAGGCACTTAGAGGCCGTTTTAGGAAAAATGGCCAGTCACTGAAGTTGTAGCCCTTCGAGTCTAGATTATTCTAAAATTTATTTCAACTCGATTGGGTAAGTGGTTTGACCACAACACTTATTTTGGTGGGACCTATACCTAGGACTATCCTGAGGTTCAAATGGATACCCACCTTTCATCCCTTGTCCAAATGAGCTGAAATTTGGTCGGGGGTATAAATTAGCTATATCTAGTGCCTTTCCAAAAATGGGAATTTTTGGAGAATATTTTTCTATAGATTTTTGAAAATTTTAATAAACAATGTATAAATTATTTAGGTGTCATAAACACCTCAAAATTCCACAAAATTTGGGTGGGTAGTCTTAGAGGGCATGTTAAGGCTCTGGTAAAAATTTAATATTATTTGGAGATGCTTTGAATAGGTTTTTATCCAACCCGAGGTTGACCCTTATAGGGTTAATAGGGTCCCAACACCCCCTTGGGGTTTTGAGTGGTCAAATCACCTCAACAGAGGCTGAAATTTTGAAAAATGATTTGGCATGGCTAATGTCACCCTCTTAAGGAAAATGGTGTGATTTAGGGTTGATTTACCCTAGGGTTCAAACTCAAACCCTAAGGAAGGGGTTTTGAGTGTTGTGAAGGTCATAGGGGCAAATGACCTTGTGTGACCTTTTAACTTAGTAGAGTTGAAGATAGTGTATCCTAAGTTCTCCGGTAGAAATCTTAGAGGATTTGGTGGTAGGTAGATACCTCAAAACCCTAACCCTAGGTTTAGGGTAGAAGTTCAATTATGAAAACACAGTCACTAAACCTTAGTTAAAAGTTGTGAAACCTAGGTGGAGTACGTTTTAGACTAGGTAGAACCCTTAGTAATTTTATTAGGATTTTATGGATTATATTTCAAGTACTTTATTTGTTAGGTAACAATTTACTCAAACTGGTATTTTAATTATTTTGATTACCCTGTTCATTTGAATCTGATGAAACTTGGTCAGAAGATGCTTTAGGTCTAAATGAATATCCCTGAATTTTATTACAAATTTTAGTTGATTATATCTAGTACTTCCTTCAAAAGTTTCAAAAAGGGCAATTATGGTCAATAAATCATTTAGAGCAAATTACCTACTGTAAAATTATGAAACATGACCAAAGATGTTCTCAAATCAATATCTAGTTGTATAATTTTATTAATGATATTTAGAAGAATATTTACAATACTTGCTTCACAAATATAGCTTTTGGGGATTTTGGTAATTATTTATTCTAGAGCCTAATCCCCATTGAAGAATTATGAAATTTGGCCACTGATGTCTTTAGGATAGTATCTGCTCTAGAAGATTAATTAAGAATTTTTGGATGATTATCTACTGGACTTACTTCATTAATGAAAGGAGATAGGATTTATTATCAAAATTAAATTAGAGTCCTTAAATTACTGGAAAAATTGTTATATCTTGGCTTTACTGTTACATTGTTGTTTAGGATTTATCATGATTTTATGAAGCTTTATACATACCTGAAAAGTGCACTTCATGTTCAATTGGTAGCCCTTAGAGGCTTCAAGAAAAATTAATTAAATGCCAGTTAAATTATGAAAGTTACAATTTTCTGGATTTAGTCTATTGGTGTAATGCTAAGTCTCCAGTAAATAATTTAGGGCATTTGAATGATTATCTAGATTATCTCCTTTTCGGTTCGACATATAGCCTAGGTTGGTCTGCTTATAGCAAATTGTTAAATTGCATTAGGACATGATTTGGGATAGTTGTTGGAGTTAGTCATTTTGGCTGGGTGGACTGATGTGGATGATTTCAATGTAGAGGGATAGGAAGAGTAGTGAGAAGTGGTTTGGCTAGAGTTTAGAGGTGTTCGGGTTCGACGAAAGATCGTCTTCCCCGAGGAGAGGAAGAGTCAAAATCACCCTAGGATTAGCCCACTGTAATATTAGAAGGGAATGGGTTAAGGGAATCAACCAATAACAATAATTGCCTTGCGAAAGGGAATGATGGGCTTCAGCTACCATCATAGTTCCTAGTGCCCTTTGAGAGCCCTTCACAGGGAATACCGGGGGCAGTCCTGGGTTAACGTAAACTGTATTAACAACTGATAAGAGTAACTTAGTAATTAGGGTTGCACGTTTCACAAACACTGTTAGCACAGGAAGATAGTTGGGAGCTTCGGCTCGGTTGGTTAAGAGACGGACAGAATGGTACGGGGAGCTTCAGCTCGATTGGTTAAGAGATGGACGGAATGGTCCGGGGAGCTTCGGCTCGATTGGTTTGATACGTTAAATATTACATGTGCATAAGAGGGAAAGAAAAATTAAGGTGGTGGGTCTTCGGTATTGGAGGGTCGATGCACCGACGCAAATACGCTGACTCGGCAAGTTGTGGTTAGCACTTCGCCAACAGAAGTCCGGTGCGCCAGCCGGCAAGAGTACGCAGGAGTCCGCTTTGTGCACTAAGCGTTGAGGCATACGATAGGTATGACCGGTAGTGCTTTACTGGTTTAGAGGTGGGAGAGGCCCAACCCACTGCTTTCGTCTGCCACTACGGAGGTATCCTGGGAGGTAACGACTCCAAAAGGGGGAACTAAAGGTCTGTGTACACAGAGTCGGGTGTGTGTGGTTCACTTGCCACTAGCATGTCATGGCATAATCGATTCATTTAACCCCTGACACCTAATGTATAAGTGGAATGGGACGCTTATACAATAGGCCTTGCAAAACGACCCCTTGGTCTATAAGCTTGTGTGGGCAAGTTTATAAATTAAGGTTAAATTTTATATATATGCTGCTGTTTGATAACCGACATCCCAACGTATAAGTGGTATGGGACACTTTATACGATGGGAGCCTTGCAGAAGATACCTTGGCTTAGGTGCTTCCGCACATAAGTTAAGGTTACTTTTCCTACTTTCTGTTTTCGTTATATTTACTATAGAATTGCTACCATAGGTCCGCTGTCACCTGTAACGCCCCCGATTTTTCTGCGATTATTTAATTCTTGCTTGGCGTTACGTCGACGCATTTTATTGGCTTGTGTCATCTGTGGAGTGTGGTCTTAACTCCTTAGAACTGAGTGACCCATTTTGTAGTCTATTGGCAAGATCTCCCTAGCAAGCCTGGTCGTTTTGGGTGACCCGGCGTGGCCTCTCGGGGGATGCTTGTGTTTTGACTTCGGGTGGGTACAACTCGAGTTCTGTTCGTCGAAAATTAATTTCGACTTCGTCGTTGTGTTCGTAGCGTGGGTATTTAGCTACGGTGCGAATTTCGTCGAATTTCGAGGATGTTCGGTTTTTGCGTCGTTTTGTATTTTATGTAAAATAACATCATTTAATACGTATATTATGATTCAATTAGAAAAGGTGGCAGCATGGTTGGCAGTTTTGCTAGACTTGAAAGGGTGGTTGTGGTTTAAGAGACTTTTTAGGTGGCGTTTAAGGCTGAAAAGACGTGTCTATGTATATATATAGCCTTAAGTCAAAACAAGACTATTCATCGTCTCCTTCCGTGAGAGAATAACCGTCGCCCTGTTCGTGAGCGGAAGAAAACCGGCAAACAGCCGTGCCTTCCACCGCCGTTTCCCGGAGTTCTAGCGGTCGGATTTTCGTTCCGAGGGTGGATCTGGACTGCTCTCCTCAAGATCTTCTTTTCGACGGTAAGCTTTCTCCATTTCGTGTCTTTCTATGGTGTTGTAGATTTTTTTGTTTGACCCCTCTCCCTCTCCGAAAAATGTCCAGTCTTGCTCGGTTAGGTGTTGTCTACCAGATCTGTGGGGAAGTAGAGAAGTCGATCGAGACCTTCCGGAAATCGAGGCAAGTGGGTTCTTGCCCTTGCCAATTTTATGTTCTCTGATTTCTTTTCTTATTGTAGCTTGTTTGTTCTCGGGCTGGGGAAGGAAGTAAGGGTTAGGTTAGCATTTTCCTGTGTCATAGCTGTAGCCGGTAGGAGTTAGAAACTTTAACTCGAAAATTGTGCTAGTCCTCATATTAACCCTAAAATTGTGTTTGGCTGTTAGAAGAATTTTACTACAGTAATATGATTGCTGGTTCAAGCGTTGGAGATTTCAGAATTTGGCGTTGAGTGTGGTGCACACACTCAACGTCGGGTCTGCTTGGACTTGGCGTTGAGTGTGGTGCCACACTCAATGCCATTGCCCTTGATCTGTTCTTTTGCGGCTAAGTACTTTGGCGTTGAGTGAGTCGACCTCACTCAATGCCAAAGCCGTTTTGTCGTTGAGAGTGGTGGACACACTCAACGCCGCAACGTATTTTTTCGGCTAAGTACTTTGGCGCTGAGTGAGTCGACCTCACTCAATGCCAAAACTATTTTATCGTTGAGAGTGGTGGACACACTCAACGCCGCAGTTTGTGATTTTGCGGCTAAGTACTTTGGCGTTGAGTGAGTCGACCTCACTCAACGCCAAAGCTATTTTATCATTGAGAGTGGTTGACACACTCAACGCCGCAGTTTGTTTTCGCGGCTAAGTACTTTGGCGTTGAGTGAGTCGACCTCACTCAACGCCAAAGCTATTTTATCGTTGAGAGTGGTGGACACACTCAACGCCTCAGTTTGTTTTTGCGGCTAAGTACTTTGGCGCTGAGTGAGTCGACCTAACTCAACGCCAAAGCAATTTTATCATTGAAAGTGGTGGACACACTCAACGCCGCAGTTTGTGATTTTGCGGCTTAGTACTTTGGCGTTGAGTGAGTCGACCTCACTCAACGCCAAAGCTATTTATCGTTGAGAGTGGTGGACACACTCAACGCCGCAGTTTGTTTTCGCAGCTAAGTACTTTGGCGTTGAGTGAGTCAACCTCACTCAACGCCAAAGCTATTTTATCGTTGAGAGTGGTGGACACACTCAACGCTGTAGTTTGTTTTCGTGGCTAAGTACTTTGGCGTTGAGTGAGTCGACCTCACTCAACGCCAAAGCTATCTTGGCGTTGAGAGAGGTGGACTCACTCAACGCCACAGTTGGTTTTTGCAGCTATGTGCTAAGGCGTTGAGTGAGAGGACCTCACTCAACGCCGTAACTATTTTGGCGTTAAGTGAGGTTAGCTCACTCAATGCCACAGCCTGTGTTGCTGAAGGCATTGAGGGAGTGGACCTCACTCAACGCCGTAGCTGTTTTGGCGTTGAGTGAGGTTAGCTCACTCAACGCCACAACCTGTTTTGCTGAAGGCGTTGAGGGAGTGGACCTCACTAATCGCCATAGATGTTTTGGCGTTGAGTGAGGTTAGCTCACTCAACGCCACCGTCTGTTTAGGCATTGAGTGAGTGGGGCTCACTCAACGCCATGCCGTGTTGAGTCATCTCAACACTTTTCCCTTACCTTGATTTTCTCCCCCGAGTGAATTCCTTGATTTTGAGGTTCCTTGTCGACTATATTTTTTTTCCAAAAAGGCCGAATCGTGGGTCGTGGTTAGTAGTGGTGGTTTGAAGCTCTTAATGGGGGTGGTATTATGTAATTTAGCCGTGGCCACCCTTTTCTTTTATCTTGCTCCAGGTACGGGCTTGGCAAGGGGGTGGGAGGTCTTTAGTGCTTTCACATGTAGACCCTTGAGATTTGTTTCTTGGAAATGGTGGTTTGGGGACTGAGTTTGCCTCCAACCCGGATCCGCGTTATTTTTTCTACTACCATCTCTCACAGCTTAGGGTGTTAGACGTTTCTTCCTTTCTAAATTCGCAACGTTTGGGCTCATGGTAGCATGGTAAACTCTGCAGGATTTATTTTTTTGGGCAGGGTTGTTGCTGTTTCCTCGCACTTAGTGCTTTTCTTTTTGTCTTGCCTTGGACAGTGGTGCTTATTTCGGTTTGCTTACTCTTCTTGCTTACCTTTTAACTTAACATTTCCGTACAGCTTACTTGTTTAGCTTGCTGAGGTATTCTTTTCTTCTTTGAATGCCTCAGGTTCTGGTTAGTAGCCGAAAAGGCGGCTAGTTGTGCTATGCTATTGCTGGTGGTCTCTCGTACTGTGGAGATTAGTTCCTTGGTCTTGTGAGGTAGTTTTGTACTTCTTTCTTATATACATACGTACTTGCCAGTGGGTTCGTGTCAGTTTGTTGGCGCCCACTGGTAGTTTTACCTTGATACTAGATATGTTATCTTTTTGCTGCTACCTTTTTCTGGAGATAGTCTACTTGCTCTGGGGATGATTTATGCTAGGTTGCTAGTTACTTTTAAACCTAAAAACACTATTATAAGTATACCTCATGATAAGCATGTTTTATAAAACTCATCACTATTTTCCAAATAACGTAAAAGATCGTTTTCCTATATATATAGTATAAATTAAATGTAGGATCCTGCATAGTATAAGTTGTCCTCTGGGGACACTTATGCACTCTTTTAGGATGTTGAACCTGAATAAGTATTTTCCGCAGCGTATAAGTACAGTTTATAAATTGTGGACTAGGTGATCCACCGAGCCGAGGGATACGGCCTTTAAAAATATAACTGATTTTTTAATCACATAACTTATGAATTTTCATAAAGTATAGTTGATAGTGGTTTTCCTGAGCGTCGGCAGTTATCCCCTGCTCGACGTGGCATCATGACGTGTGTTTTCTCCTACTCTGATAATCCGTTTTCCTCGGAGAAAATGCGGGTTGTGGCAGTTGGTATCAGAGGGAGGTTGCTTGACAAGTTAGTCGGGCAACCTTCCCTTTTGATTGCATTAGTAGTTCAGCATCATGTCATTCACACACCGATATGTCATCAGCACGTCTTGGCAACAGCACGAACACTACACTCATAGCATAACACGAAGTATACAGGGCATATTATGTAGTATGGGATGCATAATATGTGTTCGTATATGGATCCACCATAAGGGCAACATGTGAGGGTTATGTAGTATGTGATGCATAACCTCACCACATGGCTGCGACTAGCTCGTTTTCTTTTCGTTGCATGAAAATGTTATGTAGTATGGGATGCATAACATTTTCATGTGTACGCCGCTCATAACATGTATTAGGGCCTTTTTAGAATGCATAGCACAAACATGCATAACATAACATTGCATAAGCACAATGTGCCAAGCTAAAGACTGACAGGATGATATATGTACACACATAAGTTTTCGAGTCAAAAATAATATAAAGTCATGCAATCTCGATCTAGGCACAAGAGTTAGTATGGTGGTGGTTAACCATCCTAGGTTAAGGCATAACATCAATTATTGTAAAAATAAACTCCCAGAGCAAGTTTAACAGCTTTAAGTTCATATTTATGTATGTATTGTCTATACTTGTAGTTAGTTGTAGCTGTTGTACTAGGATCTGACTAATGTTGTTATGATTTTAGGATGGCGAGATGCCCTTCGACTAGATCGACCCCCCTATCTGAGGGTGAGTCATCTGGAGCGCAGAATGATGCAGTGATCGAGATCCTGCGACAGAGTAGCGATTCCTTGAGCAGGCAGATGGTGGAGATGCAGGCCCAGATCCAGTCTCTGGTGGCAGTTGTGGCAGGACAGACTCAGGGAGTGAAAGGCCCTGCAGGGGGGTTAGTTGTTCCTCCTCCTCCTGCACCCCTGAGACCTCTAGTGGTGGTGCCAGCGGAGATGACATTTATCTCACAGTTTTAGATACTTAGCCCTCCTACTTATGATGGGAAGGCGGATTTCATGGTCATAGACGATTGGCTGATCTCCATGGAGGATATGTTCTCGTACTTCGGTATTGTAGATGATTAGAGAGTGATGATAGCTACCTATCAGCTCAAGGGTTTGGCTAAGAGTTGGTGGCTTAGAGAAAAGGAGAGCTTGGTAGCTGGTTGCTCTTGGGAAGTATTCAAGGAGATGCTGTTGAGGAAGTTCTTGCCTTCGGTCGAGCGTGACCGTCTTATGAACGACTTCCTCCACCTGAAGCAAAGGCAACTCACGGTCGGTGAGTATGAGATAGAGTTCAACAAGTTGAGCCGGTTTGTTCCTTGGTTGGTAAGTGTTGAGGCTGATCGAGTCAAGTGATTCCTTGGTGGCTTCAGGAGCGAGGTACAACAGTTGACCAGTGCTTTATGGATCAGAGACTTATGCAGGGGTAGTGGAGGCTTCTCTGAAGGTGGAGGCTATCGAGACCGCAAAGAGCAGAGGCCAGCAATTGAGGAAGGACAAGAGGAAGTTCGTCGAGGAGAAGAAACCCCAGGTACCTAGTGCTGCTTCGGGAAAGAAGAGTAAGGTGGTGTGTAGCTTTTGTGGTCGGTCAGGCCACCCTGTTGAGAGGTGTTTCAAAAAGGCAGCAACTCAGAAGAATGGGCAAGTTCATGCTATTCAGGGTGCTCCTAGGAGGGATTTTACTGTTCTGTTTGCAAGCGACCCGGGCATGATGCTTCCCAGTACTGGTCCAAGGATAAAGTCTACTATCAGTGCGGGCAGAAGGGTCACATCAAGTCTAGGTGTCCTAAGGTCCAGCCTGCTCTTCATGTAGTTCCACTTCAGGCACTACCTCCGCCTCAGCATGTGGACAAGGGAAAAGGAAAGCTGAACGTGATCTCTTCCGAGGAGGCTCAAGCTTCGACTCAGGTCATCTCAGGTTAGTTGTTCTTCTAGCCTGAAAGTTTTATTTACTAGAATGGTTATAGTTTTCTTTTGGTAGTTCCTTAGTTGTATATACTCCTATAGGGAAATTTAAGGTGAAGAATCGCTGGGCGCGTGTTCTGTTCGACTCCGGCGCTACTCACTCATTTGTGGCTAGAGCCTTTGTGGAGTGACATCGGTTGACTCTAAATCGAGTTCGTTATACCTTCCACATCAAGTTACCTTCTGGTGAATCTGTGTTATCATATTTGGGCATTCTAGATTGCCCTGTTTTGTTAGGGGATTTTCTTGCGAAGGCAGACTTGAAGATGATTGATCTGGAGGACTTCGATGTTATTCTGGGCATGGACTGGCTGTCTAAGTATGATGCGGTCATTCAGTGCAAAGGGAAGTGCTTGGACTTCATCAAGGACAATGGTCAGCTGGGAAGCGTGTATTCTGATCTGTGCCAAGATTCTCCTGTCTTTTCTATGGTATGTGCTCAGAAGTTATTTCTTTCTGATTGTTTTGCTTGTTTCGTCTCGGTGGTGGGGACCGCTGTTAGTATAACGCGCTTAGAGGAGATTCCCGTTGTTTTTGGTTTCGCTGATGTATGTTGGGTACATTGGAAAATGTGTACCTGATTTGGAGAAGCCTCACTTAGCTCAATGATATACATCTGATGGGACAAAACCGAACAGGCAAGTTTACCTGTCGAATCTTAGTATCAAGGTCGTATTAAAACTCGGGGCAGGCAAGTACTATTACTCACAACGATTCTATTATCCTACCGAACGATTGATGATTTTTGAAAATAAAATAAAATAAACTTAATTAAAAGAGAAATATAATATTGCGAAAGAGTGCTCGATCGACGATTCACTTTGAAATAAAATAACGAAATAAATTAGTTAACATTTGCAATTCTATTAAGACCGTGACGGATCCGATATTAGGAAATAATCTCGCTAGAGCATTAAATCCCCTGACTTATAGACGTTTTGACCGAAATCTCTTTACACGTCAAAATGGCCTAAAGTCACATTACCGAAGTGACCCGCACTATTGAATTTGACTCCAATCCGGAGGATTTACGTCATCCTATCTCTAGGGTTGCGTTCAACTCCTTCCTTGAGTGATTTTTCATATTCACGAGCCTCTCGGCTACTTAAATATGAGATCATAATCTACTACCGTATACTAGCAATACGGAGTCGATACGAAAGAAATCAAGGAAGGATCAAAAATAAAATTACAAATGCAACATAAAATGAAAGATATTATTCTATTGCAAAGCTCATCGCGATCGGGCACAAAACAAAGTTATCTACGCATAGTAAGAAAGGAAACCAAAATAAGATAAAGAGGGATCATTTTCATTGCATAAGTAGAGAGGGGTACATGGAAAAACTAAATGGGCATTATAACATTACTCTAATAAAACATAAAACATAAAACACTAAACTACTTGAAATAAAACTCTCTAACAAGAACTCCTTCTTCATATGCTTCACTAAAAAAAAACTACATACCTAAAATAAGAGGCAAGGGGTCCTTTATATAGAAGAGGGAGAAGGATCTAGAATGAGGGGAGATAAAGGGGGTGGCCGGCCTCATGGAAAGGAAGGTTCATGCATGAGTTTTAAATGAGGAGAGAGAGAAAGAGGGGTTCAATGTATGATAATAATGAAAATGGGAATTATTTAGTAGAAAGGGGGATGAATAGAAGTGTGTAGAAGGGGAAAAAGGGAGGGGCCGGCCATAGCATGTAGGAGATGCATGAATGATAATAAATGGGAGGAAAGAGAATGGGAGATTCAATGCATGCAATGACATTCAATGAAATGAAAATTTATAATTTTAAATAAAAATTGGATGAATGTAGAGGAGGGTGGCCGGCCATGGAAGGGGGAATGCATGCATGCAATAAATGATGAGGGAAGAGAGAGGAGCTGCTTGCTTGGGCTCGGGTAGAGGGCAAGGAGGGCTTTGTGGGCTGCTCCATATGGAGGGCTCGGGTAGAGGGCTAGGTGCTGCTCCAAATCTTGTGGGCTGCACCATATGGAGGGCTCGGGTAGGCTTGGACTGCTCCAAATCTTGTGGGCTGCACCATATGGAGGGCTCGGGCTGGACAATTAGATGAAGAGGGCTGCTTCACATGCAATGGAGGAGGCCGGGCTGCACCATGCTTGAACCTACAAAACAAAACAAAACAAAACAAAACATTAGACACATAATAATATGTATAAATATTGAACATAATAAGCTAAACATCACATAATATAATGCAACATAATAAGACATAAATATAACAATAAAAACACATTAAACAAAACATAAAAATAAATAACAAACATACTAAAACATAAACATAACATAACAAAAACACATAATAAAGTTAGAGATTATAATATCCTAACATAAAAGACAATTAAACGAGAAATAAAACAAAACAAACATAAAATAAAAGAAATTATAAATAAACTTAGGGATTTAGGCTATTAAAATACCCCAAAAACGATGACTAAAACAAGTCATCAAACTCCCCCATGCTTAGGCTTTTGCTATTCCAGAGCAAAAGGAAGAGAAATATTTATAAGACATTATAAAATTTTCAATTAAACTATAAATTTATTTACATCAAAATCTAGCCAAAATGAAAATTTAGGGATTTATGAATTAAGTCCTAAATTATGAAATTAAAGTGAAAAGAGAGAAATATTTAGCCAAAAAATTTCTAATAAATTAACTAGCGCTCAAAATGGAGTAAAGTGCAAACAAGGTTAGATTGAAATTATAAAAACCTTAACTTGAAAGAAACTTAAGGAAAAAAATTTGCAACCTACTACTTATGCTCTCCCAATATTTTAATTTAAAAACTAAGACAATAATATTGGCTAAGGGGTTTAGGGAGGAAATTAACATGAAGAGGTCTTTGATTGGAAATGATCATCATTATTTTTTTTTCTTATCACCCCACCAAAATTTTTTTAATAATATATATGTAATACCAGAAAATGATAGACTAACATCCTATTACTTCCCCCGACATATATGAACTTTTAATTCCTCTCTTCATTTTTGGGTTGCATATGTGTACCAGAGAATAAGGAACTAACATCTCCTTATTCTCATGACATATGATCTAACAAATAAAAAAAAGGAAAAAAAGAATTGGGTAAGGATAAGGGGTTAAACAAGATTATAGAAAATAAACTAAAATACAAGAGAGCAACTATTAGTAGATTGAGATTTCCTAAGAATCTAAAAGCATGAGGTAATAATCATTGGAATCCAAAATTGTTAAGCAAAATTACTACAAAATTGAAACTATTTAAAATAAAAGAGAAAAAGTGCTAAATAAATTACTCTAAGCAAATTAAAATCATAAGATTATCCTCAAAACTAAATCACTAAATATTAAATTTAACTAAATATGATAAAAACAAAAATTAGCAAATAGAAAAAATAATGTTTATAAACAAACTCAAACTAAATTTCTCAAAATAACAAAAGTAAGCATGAGGTTTGTTATATTTTTTGATTTTTCTGACATTTTTCATTTTTTGGGTTTTGAAATATGATCTTTTTTTGGAATTTTTGATTTTTTCTAATTTTTTTGGGTTTTTAGTAAGGCTACATAGAAGCAGTACTAAAAAAAACTTAATAAAAATATACTAATTATTTTAGAAAAGAAAGAAGAAAGAAAACAACAAAACCCTCCCCCATGCTTAAATTTTGCATTGTCCTCAATGAAAAATAAAAATAAGAAAGAAGAAGGAAGAAGAAAGTGGAGGGGGGATACAATAAAGTAAATAAAAAAAGGAAACGACTTCCCCGGAGTCGGAAGGCCGAATACAGATGTCGCTCCCCCATGCTTAAGTTGGACACCATCTCAGGCCTAAGGAAGAGAGAGAATGATGGAGCCAAATGAACCGCCGGGGGGGGGGGGGGTGTTATTCCTGCAAAACAAAACAAAAAGAAAAAGAAAGAAACAAAAAGGATAAGCAAGGGGTTCCTCCCAAGAGCGCTCTTTGTTTAACGTCGTCTGAGCTCGACGTTATTTGTTAGCTAAATGGATAATAAAAATTAAGGTGAAGTGGTAACTCTCTAAGTATGCGCTTAGGGGAGTAAATCAAAAAAAGAAGAAATGAAGAATCGCACCGACATGCGTTGGAAACTTCAAGGGAATGACGCCCGAAAATGAACGGACGAAGTTATAGAAGAACTCCGCCGTATGTAAAGCGGGAAAGAAGGGGTCGTCAAAAGAACAAGAAAAAAAGAAGAAGAAATAGAAAGAGGAATAAAAGAAGTAGAAAAAGGAATTTCATTATCGGAAATTTCACAAGGAGAAGGGGAATCTTGTGAAATTTCGAGAGAAGAAGAGATAGGGAGAACTAAAGGAGAATCATCTAAAATAAAAGAAGAAAAAGACTCACTAAAATTAGAAAAAATTAGAACAGTTAAAGTTGAAAGCATAATGGAATCACAAACGTCTTCAGAAGGAGAAATAGGAGACGTCTTGTCATCCTCAACGGGTAAGAAGCACACCGGAATATCCATAGAGGTGTCTTCCAAAGGAGGAAGGAAACAATCCGGACTATCCGAATAGTAATCCTCCTCGAGAGGAATAAGACAAACCGGGATATCCGGTGACTCATTACATGAAGAAATTGGAGGAGACGGAGAAGAAGACGAATAAAAAGATGCGGCCTCACGAGAAAGATAATCCATAATGGTCTTGAAATGCGAATTAATATTATTAATAGAAGTTTGCAATTCAAGATACCCATTATCGATAGAATTAAAATTAAAATTTGGAGGCACGGCGCTTTGCGGGGCAAAATCATAAGAAAAATAAGACGGGTTCCCCATCTCCCAAGTTGGATAAAAATTGGAGCAACGGTCAAATTGGCCATTTTGACCTTCCCCAGAAAATTAAAATCAAAAGAGGGAGGGGTTCCCGAAAGGCATTAAGAATAAAAGTGGTCGGGCGACCCGCAAAAAACGCAAAAATACGATGATTCCATACAAAAAAACTGTTAAAAAACGAAAAGGAAAAATAAAATAAAAAAATTTATATATATATATATATATTGAAAAATAGATTTTTTTAGTGGATTGGCTCTCGAACTTCCCAAGGGCTACCCGGTGAAGGGTTCGCAAGGTACTAGGTAAAATGGTGGCACTTAAAGCCTCTTACCCTTTTCGAGAGAATTTAGGTTGGGTAGAAATTATATGATATGGGTTGATTATAATATATATAATAATAATAATAATATATATATTTTTTAATTTTAGTAGAAGTAATAAATTCGATGCTTTCATAATATTGCCAAAAATCTCCCTGGCAACGGCGCCAAAAACTTGATGGGCCAAAACCCGAACAGGCAAGTGTACCTGTCGAATCGTAGTATCAAGGTTGTATTAAAACTCGGGGCAGACAAGTACTATTACTCACAACGATTCTATTATCCTACCGAACAATTGATGATTTTTGAAAATAAAATAAAATAAACTTAATTAAAAGAGAAATATAATATTGCGAAAGAGTGCTCGATCGACGATTCACTTTGAAATAAAATAACGAAATAAATTAGTTAACATTTGCAATTCTATTAAGACCGTGACAGATCCGATATTAGGAAATAATCTCGCTAGAGCATTAAATCCCCTGACTTATAGACGTTTTGACCGAAATATCTTTACAAGTCAAAATGGCCTAAAGTCGCATTACCGAAGTGACCCGCACTATTGGATTTGACTCCAATCCGGAGGATTTACGTCATCCAATCTCTAGGGTTGCGTTCAACTCCTTCATTCCTTGAGTGATCTTTCATATTCACGAGCCTCTCGGCTACTTAAATATGAGATCGGAATTTACTACCGTATACTAGCAATACGGAGTCGATACGAAAGAAATCAAGGAAGGATCAAAAATAAAATTACAAATGCAAAATAAAATGAAAGATATTATTCTATTGCAAAGCTCATCGCGATCGGGCACAAAACAAAGTTAGCTACGCATAGTAAGAAAGGAAACAAAAATAAGATAAAGAGGGATCATTTTCATTGCATAAGTAGAGAGGGGTACATGGAAAAACTAAATGGGCATTATAACATTACTCTAATAAAACATAAAACATAAAACACTAAACTACTTGAAATAAAACTCACTAACAAGAACTCCTTCTTCATATGCTTCACTAAAAAAAACTACATACCTAAAACAAGAGGCAAGGGGTCCTTTATATAGAAGAGGGAGAAGGATCTAGAATGAGGGGAGATAAAGGGGGTGGCCGGCCTCATGGAAAGGAAGGTTCATGCATGAGTTTTAAATGAGGAGAGAGAGAAAGAGGGGTTCAATGTATGATAATAATGAAAATAGGAATTATTTAGTAGAAAGGGGGATGAATAGAAGTTTGTAGAAGGGGAAAAAGGGAGGGGCCGGCCATAGCATGTAGGAGATGCATGAATGAAAATAAATGGGAGGAAAGAGAATGGGAGATTCAATGCATGCAATGACATTAAATGAAAGGAAAATTAAAGATTTTAAATAAAAATTGGATGAATGTAGAGGAGGGTGGCCGACCATGGAAGGGGGAATGCATGCATGCAATAAATGATGAGGGAAGAGAGAGGGGCTGCTTGCTTGGGCTCGGGTAGAGGGCAAGGAGGGCTTTGTGGGCTGCTCCATATGGAGGGCTCGGGTAGAGGGCTAGGTGCTGCTCCAAATCTTATGGGCTGCACCATATGGAGGGCTCGGGTAGGCTTGGACTGCTCCAAATCTTGTGGGCTGCACCATATGGAGGGCTTGGGCTGGACAATTAGATGAAGAGGGCTGCTTCACATGCAATGGAGGAGGCTGGGCTACACCATGCTTGAACCTACAAAACAAAAAAAAATAAAAAAAACATTAGACACATAATAATATGTATAAATATTGAACATAATAAGCTAAACAACACATAATATAATGCAACATAATAAGACATAAATATTACAATAATAACACATTAAACAAAACATAAAAATAAATAACAAACATACTAAAACATAAACATAACATAACAAAACACATAATAAAGTTAGAGATTATAATATCCTAACATAAAAGACAATTAAACGAGAAATAAAACAAAACAAACATAAAATAAAAGAAATTATAAATAAACTTAGGGATTTAGGCTATTAAAATACGCCAAAAATGATGACTAAAACAAGTCATCAACATCAAAGGTGTATTTGATGTCATTTTGAGTTTATATGTGCAGGTTAAGTATTGGCTAAAATGCAGAGAAAAGTTTCTAAGTCCATGTGTCCACACTTAAGCAAACCTGTGTTAACACTTGGGGAAGCAGTGTCGACACCAGAGGAAACTGTGTCGACACACAGAAGATTATAGTCGACATCAAATGTGTCGACACCGGGAGGCAGTGTCGACACACAAAAGCAGAGTCGACATCAACTGTGTCGACACCTGGAGGCTGTGTCGACACACAGAATTCTTAGTCTATAACAACTGTTTCGACACACAGGACTTGTGTCGACACATAGCAGAGTTTCAGCATAGTTGTTTGCTGAAAAATGAAGAAGTGATTGTGTCGACACAAATAATCAGTGTCAACACATTCTCAAGATGCAGTGTCAAGAAGTTGTGTTGACATTAAGGCAGCTATGTCGACATCACCAAAGTCTGTGTCGACACTTAAGTCACTTGTGTCGACACATATTGACAGATTGTCTCGACACTTTAAGAAAGTCAGTCTCGACGCTTTGCTGACAAAGACAAAGGCTCAAGAACTATTTGTGGACTTGACAACTGTGAGTTACAATAGGTTTACTGAAGCTGTCAGACTTGTCAGAAGTTAGTTAGAAACCGGATCAGCCGGTTACCATGGATGAAGTCTATATATAGATGGATTCAGAAGAAGAAAGATGTTGATCATAAACACAACTAACACAACTATTGTGAGATTGATCTCTGATCAAGAAAGTGCAAGTCACAGAAGAAGATCTTCGTGAAAAGATCTAAGAAGACATTCTGTAGTGTTCATCCACTCAGATTTTGTCTAAGGAGAATTCATTCCAGAATCCAGAAGAAACTTCAGAAGATTTAGGGAGAGAGAGATCCGGCTATTTTGAGTTCAAGAAGGAGACAATCACAAGTCTCTTAAGAAGTAGATCCACAACTAATCTACGAAGAAGATCTAGATCCATATCTGGAATCCAAGAAGGAAGCTGGCAGTTAGTCAACTTCAAAGGAGATCAACCCAACTAAGTTCAGATTCAAGAAGCTTTGAAGAAAGCTAAGCACATGTTGATTTCAGTCTTAAGTTTCATCAAGAAGCTGATCAAGAATTCTCTTATCCTTTCTCTCTCAACAAGGGTAAGAGACCATCAAATTCTGTAGGATCTTTTCAAAGATCTGAGTTGTAAGCCTATGTTATAAAGGCTGAGTGTAGGAGATTTTGATCTCTGAGTTGTTGGCCTTGTGGCAAGGCTGAGGTAAGGCTGATTGAGCCTGAGTGTAGGAGAATTGGTTCTCTGAGTTGTAGGCCTTGTGGCAAGGCTGAGGTAGGGCTGTGAGCCTGAGTTGTAGGAACCTTATAGGGTTCTGAGTTGTAGGAACCTTTTAGGGTTCTTAGCTGTAAGATCTGTGGATCTGAGAAGAAGGAAGAAGTTAGGACGAATCTAGCACACTGCTAGATAGGTGAAGGGGGAAAGTGGATATACCCAGACCTTGGGGAACCACTATAAATCTATGTGCAATATGTGATGCTTGTGTTATTTTAGATTCTGTGATTGCATGTGCTGTGTTAACTGTAGAGATATCTGATTTATATTAAAGAACTGAAGTTAAATTCTTCCTTAAGTTAAAACAAGGAAAAGAAGCTATTCACCCCCCCTCTCTAGGTGTTTAGGTTGTCTTGAAGTTAAAACTATCAAGTGGTATCAGAGGGAGGTTGCTCAAAGAAGGACTTAACAGTCTGAGTTAGATGCCAAAGGCAGAATCAAGAATCAAGAAAATGGGTTCTGGATAAAATCACAAGGAACTAGGTTCTATGAAATTACCCATCTGCAAGAAGGAGATATTTGGAATATGGAAAGAAAGGGTTAGGGTGTTTATGGAGGCTTCCGACCCAAGGATCTATATTACAGTAAAAGAAGGTCCTTATGTTCCAATGAAGGTATTTGTTCTAGATGCAAACCAGAGAACTCCCAAGGATTTTTCTGAGATGACTAAGGATGAGATTATACTGGCAACTATGGATAAAAGAGCTCAGAATATCATAGTAAGTGTCATAGATGATTCAACCTTTCAGAATTTGATTCACTACAAGACCTCCAAGGAAATGTGGGACACTTTGATAGTCCACATGGAGGGTTCTGAAGAAGTTAGACAAGATAGAAAGTCTATGCTAAATCAGGAATATGAAAGCTTCAGACAAGGGAAGTCAGATAGCATATCTGAGTGCTATAAGAAGTTCTACGGAATTGTAAATGAACTGATGTCTTATGGAAGAGTCTTCAGTACATATGAACTGAATGATAAATTCCTAAGATCCTTGACAAAGGATTGGGACACCAAGATTTGTGCCATTAGGGAAGTGGCCAAACTTGCAGATATTTCTCCTCCAACTTTATTTGAAAAGCTGCTGTCTTATGAAATGCAACTAATGACTAGAAAAGAGGAAGAAAGAAATGCTAAAGGGGAGCATAGAGAAAAGTCTGTGGCCTTCAAGGTTGAAGCCACTAGAAAGAATAGGAGGATGTCTCCATCACCTCCTAGGGAAGTTGCTGAAATTTCCTCAGATAATTCAGACAACCAAAATTCAGATAGCAGTGATTCAGATGCAGATTTTGCTGCCTTTACAAGGTAGTTTCATAGATTCTTGAAGAAGAAGTGGAAATCTAGGCCCTCAACATCACAGCCAGTTGATGACTATTATCAAAAGAGAAAGTCATCAAGGAAGGACAGGAGCAGGTCTAAGCCTAGCAAATCTATAACATCAAAGATTGTTTGCTACTGCTGTAATAAGCCTGGACATGTTGTAGCTGAATGTCCTGACAAAAGAAAGGAGTCTACGGATAAAAGAAAGACTCAACAAAAGAGCAAGAAGGAGAAATCCTTTGTTGCTAAGAAGGATAAAAGCTTGACAGACCAATCAACTTCAGAGTCTGAATCTGAAGCTGAGGCATATATTGGTCTTTATGCAGCTGATGAAGAAGATGAGTTTATGCACCTGCTGGACTCCATCTATGAACAAGAAGACCATCAGTGTATTGGACTGATGGCTGTATCAGAAGAAGACAAGTGCCAGGATAAGCCTGGTCCTAGTAAGGTACAATATATTTCTAGAAATTCTGATTATAGCACTGGTATAGAGTCAGCTACATCTGCATCAAGTGATGTGGATGGGTCTGAATCTGAAGGAGATATTCATCTGCTGATAGATGAATATGGGGACTTGTTGCAAGCACTAAAGAAAAGCAAGAACCTGGACAAAACTCAGGCTAAGGATATTGCAGATCTTAAGATGGTTGCATCTGACTTAGAGAAAGAGTTAGATCAAAAATTGAATGTGCCAAACTGAAAACTATAACTGTTATTTAGATGGGCACAATCACATACAAAAATGATCTAATTAAAAGTCTGGAAGTCAAACTTCAGAAGGAGAAAGATTTGGTGGCTAGTTATTCCAAGCCAAAATCAGTTTTACCTTTAATAGATGAGTTTGTGGCTCAAAAGGGTAAGGCTCGAATAGGCTTTAAGGGTAACACCAGGGCTGTCCAATTAAAGAGGAAAGGAAAAGTCTCAGTCCAGCCACTGAATTTTAAAGTCCCTGTAGTTTTTAGAAAGGTGCATGAGCCTTCTAATAAGTATGACTTTGAGAATACTCAAGGACATAGTAAGACTGAAGTTCTGAATTACAAGGGTGGTTATGTCAATAAGGCAGCCCATGTTCATAAACCCCATATTTTTAAGAAAACAGTGGGTGTAGCTGCAGCAGTACCAACACAATACAAAAGAGTTGATGTATCTAAAAGTAGATATAACAAGTATGAATGTTGGTGTTGTGGCAAGACAGGTCATTATGCCATAGATTGCTGGCACAACACTAGTGTCAGGAAGAACAACAGTCAGCCTGTTAGAAGAGCTGCAGGTATATTTGGTAAGCATGAAGCTAACCTGAACCAAGGACCCAAGACTTACTTGGGTTCTAAGGGAAAGTAATTCTTTGTTGCAGGTGAGTCCAAGTCACTATACCCCTATATGGTACTTGGACAGTGGATGTTCCAGGCACATGACTGGAACAAAGGGATTGCTGAAGGAGTACTTGCCTATCTTAAATGGGCCTAAAGTAATCTTTGGTGGTTCTGAAAAAGGCATCATCAAAGGATTTGGTAACATTTCTAGTAACCAGATTACTATCACTCAAGTGGCCTATGTGAAGGGTTTGAAACACAACCTTATAAGCATAAGTCAGCTGAGTGATTTAGGATATGACATTTCATTTGTTAAGAATGGATGTCATATCAAGAGGTTAAGTGATCAAAAGATCATTTTGATAGGATATAGAAAGAGGAATGTGTACTGTCTTAATTTTGAATGTGAGAACAAATGTTCTCCTATTTGTCTTGTAGCTGATGAGAGAGCCTCTCATTGTGTAAAATGGTACAAGAGGCTGGCCCATCTTAACTACAAAACAATTGGCCAACTCTTTAGCAAAGAGTTAGTGAGGAATGGTCCTAAAGTTAAGTGTATAAAGGATGGGATATGCTCTGCTTGTCAAAAAGGCAAGCAGACAAAATCCTCCTTTCATAGCCTTGAAAGCAAGGATTCAGTGAGGTGTCTATACCTCTTACATATGGATCTTTTTGGTCCTATGCCAGTTCATAGTCTAGGTAGGAAGGTTTACACTTTTGTGGTGGTAGATGATTATTCTAGATAATCCTAGGTGTTCTTTCTGAGACATAAATCAGAAACCCCAAGTGTTTTACATAGTTTTGTCAAACAAATTCAGAATGAACTGGATAGTATAGTGGTCAAAATCAGAAGTGACCATGGCAATGAATTTCAATTTGAAAGTATGATAAGACTGTGTGAATAATTTGGGATTTTCCAAGAATTCTCCTCACCAAGAACACCACAGCAAAATGGTATTGATGAAAGGAAGAATAAAACATTGATTGAGGCTGGTAGAACACTATTGAGTGATACTTCTCTCCCAGAATATTTCTGGGCTGAGGCAGTAAACACTACATGTCATGTGGTCAACAGGGCTTCTATCACTAAGTGCCACAAAAAGACTCCCTATGAGATTATGAAAGGTAGAAAACCAAATTTATCCTATTTTAGGATCTTTGGTTGCAAGTGCTATATCCTTAACAATGACAAGTCTTATTTAACTAAGTTTGCTGCCAAATCCCAAGATGGGATATTTGTTGGGTACAACAACAATAGTAAGGCTTATAGAGTCTACAACTTGATTACTCAAGTTGTAGAAGAATCTGTACATATTGTATTTGATGAAACTAGATTGATCAACAGTGAGTTGCCTTGTAGTTCATGCAGTCCAACAGGTATAAAAGAGAGAATGGACATGCTTTCCATTGCAAAAGATTCAACTGTAGATCAACAAATGGAAAATGGTGGATGCTGTCCAGGGGGAGTACAAGATTCTCTAGAAGCTGAAGAAAACCAAGAGGTGGAACACATTGAAGAAATATGAGGTATTCATCCTGAAAAGAGACTACCTCCAGCAGTAGACACTTAAAAGATCATCCAGTAAATCAGATAATTGGTGATCTAAGACATGGAGTGCAAACCAGAATCAGGAACTTGAACATAGTGCTTTGCTCAAGCTTCATATCTCAACTGGAGCCAAAGAAATTTTAAGAAGCTATTCTAGACCCACATTGGATTGATGCCATGCAAGAGGAGCTGAATCAGTTCAGAAGGTACAAGGTCTGGGAGTTAGTTCCTAAACCAAAAGACCACAACATCATTGGAACAAAGTGGATCTTTAGGAACAAAATGGATGAGAATGGAATCATTATGAAGAACAAAGCAAGACTTGTTGCAAAAAGATACAGACAGGAAGAGGGTATTAACTTTGATCAAACCTTTACCCCAGTAACAAGACTGGAAGCAATTAGGATGTTCCTTGCCTATGCAACACATTAAGGATTCAAGGTATTCCAAATGGATGTAAAATCAGCATTCCTGAATGGAAATCTAAAAGAAGAAGTCTATGTAGAGTAGCCTACAGGTTTTGTAGATTCTCTTAAACAAGATTATGTTTATAGACTTAGGAAAGCTTTGTATGGGTTAAAGCAATCCCCAAGGGCTTGGTATGAAACCCTGTCTACTTTCCTTATTGAGAACAAATTCTCAAGAGGGAAAATAGACAAAACTCTATTCCTAAGGGAATCAAAAGGTAAGATAATCTTAGTGTAGATTTATGTATATGACATAATATTTGGGTCTACAGAAAACAACCTTTGCAAGAAGTTTGCTAAACTTATGCAAGGGAAGTTTGAAATGAGCAGTATGGGGGAACTTAAGTACTTCTTGGGACTCCAATTAAGACAAACTGATGATGGCTTGTCCATATCCCAGTCTAAGTTCACCAAGGAGTTAATTAAGAAGTATGGTATGGAATCATCCTCCACCATGAGAACTCCTATGGGAACAAGTATGTCTATATGCAAAGATGATGCAGGAAAGCCTGTAGACGAGTCTTTGTATAGAGGAATAATTGGCTCTCTACTATATCTCACTGCTAGTAGACCAGACATTATGCATGCAACATGTGTCTGTGCTAGGTACCAATTATGCCCAAAAGAATCTCATTACACTGCTGTAAAGAGAATTTTGAGATATCTAAAGGGCACACCTAATCTAGGCCTTTGGTATCCTAGGAATGGAGATTTTCTATTAACAGGATATTCAGATTATGACTTTGCAGGTTGCAAAGAAGATAGAAAAAGTACTACAGGTACATGTCAATTTCTAGGAGGAAGATTGATATCTTGGAGTAGTAAGAAGCAGACTAGTGTGGCAATTTCCACAGCTGAGTCTGAATATGTGGCAGTAGGAAGTTGCTGTGCACAGCTGTTGTGGATTCAACACAAGCTAGAAGACTATGGTATTCAGGTAAGTAGAACACCTTTATTTTGTGATTCTACTAGTGTTATTTCTATTGCTAATAATACATTTTCACATAGTAGGACCAAACATATAGAAATAAGATACCATTTTCTTAGAGAAAATGTAGAGAAAGAGGACTTCTCACTAGAATTTGTTAATACAGATTATCAAATTGCAGATGTATTTACTAAGCCTCTAGATGAAACTAAATTCAATAGATTTAAAAATTAATTAGGAATGTTGACCATATGTTAGATTAACATATTTGGCTAAGTAAAATTGTGTCGACTCATTCTGTAATAATGTATCGACATAGAGGAGTTGTGTCGACAATTCAGGGAAATTGTGTCGACACAGTATCGTAGTGTCGACACCTAAGGGACAAAGTGTCGACACATCCAGAAAGGTAGTGTCGACACAACCAGAGTAATGGTGTTGACACTTCCAGAAATTGTGTCGACACTTGCATTAAGAGTCGACACAGAATTTCTGATGGTCTACTAAGTATGTCCAGTGTCGACATATCATCAATTAGTGTCGACACATAGTAGTCATCACTGTGGTCGAGACAATAGAAGTATGTGTCGACACTTTCCAACAGTGTCGACACATTTAGACAGTTTTTGCCCGCCTTTTGACCTTCTTTGTTTAAAAAGGTATAAATAGGTCGAGAAAGTATTCTGTCGACACGCACACAAGATTTTCGATACTTAACCCTTGTGTCGACAAACTCTCTTCTCTCAATTCAAGATTTCTCTCCTTTCCAATGGCGCCAAAGATTGAAGATAACATTAAAGAAGGCTACTAGCTGGTGCGCAATGCTTTTGATGATGCGGCGACAGAGATTAAAGGGGTCATTACCCTAGTTACTGATTCTGGGTTAGAGTTTCTTATTTCTGAACCTACAAAGATTTGGAAGAAAGAAGTATTTGAATTCTATGCAGCTGCAACAGTGGATTCCACTGGACTCAAGATTAAATCGACAGTTCATGGTAACAAAGTCAAACTTACTCTGAAGAGTTTAAGAAAGATCCTTCACCTTCCAAGAATCCAGGATGAAGAAGAGGTCCCAGCCTCAAAGACAAGGGAGGCCCTTTAGTGGTGTGGATTGGATCCAGCCATGAAGATTAGAGCAGCAATCAACAGAAAAGGGATGAATCAACAAGGAAAGTTTCTATCTGAAGTAGTAGGGAAGGTGATTTTGTGTAAACCAGGAGGACATGATAGTCTATTTGCCTTTATGTTCAGTCTGATGACAAGGATAATCTATAAGATTAATACAGACTGGTCTGCAGTTCTGTTTGAGAAGATAAAAGAAGGAATCAAAAAGCCTAATTTGGCTAGATTAATGAGCTTATACCTGGATGGAGCAATTCCAGAGGTAATGCATCAGCTTCCAGGAACTAAGATAAATCATATGAGAAGGATGGATATCAGGATAATATCCATATGGGATAGGGTCCTCTTAAAGGACATACCTGATGTGGAGACTGTAGCAAAATCTCCAGTCCATGAGATTACTGATCATGATCATGTGTAGGAGGACATAACTAGTGCACAAGTGCAGGGGGAGCTAGATATTGTACAAGTACAGGGCAATGCTGAGAATGCACAAGTGTAGGGGGAGTCAGTTTCTGCACAAGGACAAGGGGAAGAAAGACTTCACTTGGCAAGTGAAATAGATTCACAATCTATTATTGACATTCCTCATGTCAATAGTCCAGCACTAGATGTGATCCTGGAGGATACATCTGTGGTTGCTGATGCTCCAGAAAAAGCAGTTCACACTCAACAAGAGTTCACTCTGGAAGAGTTATTTCCTGACATAGAGGGAGCAGCAGTTGAGGGGGAGAAAGTTAACCTTGAGAAGGTGGAGCAAAGGACTGAAAAGGAGATGCCTCCTTGTCCTAAAGAAAGAGTTGATATTGCCAGTTCTTCTGATTCAAAAGATGAGGAGATAGCAAGTGTTAAGAAAAGAAAACTGATGGTTTTTAAGAGGAGAAGCCAGAACTATAAGAAGGCTTTGCAAGCAACTACTTCACAACCAGCTCCTGAGACTGATTATAACAAATTATTGGTTGATTTACAAGTGAAATTTGATGAGCAGAGATTTGCTCTTGAAAAATATGTGGATGAAAGCCATAAGGCTCTTCAATTTGATCTAGCCCAAGACATAAAGTCAATCAGATTTGAGGTCAATCAGAATAAGAAAGAGATGACAGATTGCTTCCACAAGGGGGGTAATGCTGTTGTATTTCTAGTAAAGCAACAAGCTGAAATCAAGAAATAAGTGGATGATATTGCTGTCAAACAAGGCTATGTCCTTGAAAATCAAATAAGAATGAATGACAATCTGACTGAATCTCACAATGAGATAGTCACTGAAGTAAGGAATACAGTTATTGCACTGTCTGAGGTAAGAAATAAGGAGAAAGAAGACTTTGATAAGATGCTAAAGGAAGCATTGGATTCCTTTAAGACAGCTATTACAACTTCTCAGAAAACAATTTCTGATAACCTTCAAAAGTTAAAGCCATTTTTTAAGGATGGTGTCAATTACCTGGATGGGCAAATCAGATTTCAAAAAGATAATTTGAGAGAACATGTGGCCAGAGAAGTCATAAAGGGGGAGAGGGTGATAGTATATGCTGGCTCTAATCATGCTAAATGAGTAACCAACAGTATTAGAGCCACTCTGGGATATCCACCCTTATGTGATGATGATAATGTGGCTGAGTCTGGTGTGCAACCAGCTCAACATGAAGGTGATCAACCTGAGGTTGCCCAAATTATTTACCCCCCTGTAGATCTTGAGATGATACATCAACAAGTTCAGTCTATGTACAGCTCTCCTCAACCAGTTACTAATGTTATTATTGAAAAGGTAGATATGCCAGAAGCTAGTCTGAAAGCTCAGCAAGATGCTCAATTATCAAAGAAAAGATTTAGAGAGCAGGCAGAGTTAAAACCTGATTTTGAGCAATGGAGCCCCACTTCTATAAATATCATATTAATTGCCTGGAAAGCTGTAAAAGACCAAGTTCATGAAAGGGGTAAATGGTACAATGAGAAGGAGTGGGAGAAGTATGAGGCTAGGCAAGAAGCCATAGTTCAATACAGAAGGAAGGCTAAGATTGGGAAGCTACCTCCTGATGCACAGGAGCCTAGCAAGTATTTCCGTAAGCCTTTTCATTACTTTGAAAGGCAAAGTATTAAGGCTAAAGCACAAAAGAAGGCTGATTTGAAAGGCAAGAAGCTCATTGAAGATACAGAACCTTCTGTGCAGGCTCAGATTAAATCAGGAAAAGGAATAGTCATCAAGAAGCCAGCCCAGCCTAAGTTTAGTTTTACTAGATGTTTCTAGAACTATGTAATTCTTAGTTTTAAAGAAATCTATGTAATCAGTGTTAAGAGATTTTTTGATATAATAAACAAAGTAATGTTCCATGTTCATTTAATTTGCATCTTTATTATGTGATGTGATTTTTATATATGTTTTGTTTATAAGTTGCCCTGTCATATAATGTTTGTATACATCATAATGTTAATTTATCATAAGTGGTGTATATCATTAACAAAAGGGTTATGACTTCTCCAAATAGGGGGAGATTGTTGGGTACATTGGAAAATGCGTACCTGATTTGGAGAAGCCTCACTTAGCTCAATGATATACATCAAGGTGTATTTGATGTCATTTTGAGTTTATATGTGCAGGTTAAGTATTGGCTAAAATGCAGAGAAAAGTTTCTATGTCCATGTGTCGACACTTAAGCAAGCCTGTGTCGACACTTGGGGAAGCAGTGTCGACACTAGAAGAAATTGTGTCGACACACACAAGATTATAGTCGACATCAAATGTGTCGACACCGGGAGGCAGTGTCGACACATAGAAGCAGAGTCTACATCAACTGTGTCGACACCTGGAGGCTGTGTCGACACACAGAATTCTTAGTCTACAACAACTGTGTCGACACACAGCAGAGTTTCAACATAGGTGTTTGCTGAAAAATGAAGAATTGATTGTGTTGACACAAATAATCAGTGTCGACACATTCTCAAGATGCAGTGTCAAGAAGCTGTGTAGATATCAAGGCAGCTATGTCGACATCACCAAAGTCTGTGTCGACACTTAAGTCACTTGTGTCGACACATATTGACAGATTGTCTCGACACTTTAAGTCACTTGTGTCGACACATATTGACAGATTGATAGATTGATGTGGACGGGGTACACATCGATCGTGCCCAAAAAAACAACGACTTAAATATATTTTATCCCTAGCATGTTTTTCATTTTTCAATACTTGTAAATCTGTTGTGACCTTCTAATATAATAAAATCTCAGGTGTCTTCTTTCATGGCATGACGACGAAACAGATGATTGGCAAGGTCCTGAGAAGACCCACTAACCAGGCTCTCATCAAGCTGGCAGGACTGTTGGCTCACTCGGTGGCAGGATGATTGGCAAGGCCCCGAGAAGACCCACTGAACAGGCTCTCATCAAGCTGGCAGGACTGTAGGCTCACTCGTTAGCAGGATGATTGGCAAGGCCCCGAGAAGACCCGCTGACAAGGATCTCATCAAGCTGGCAGGACTGTAGGCTCACTCGATGGCAGGATGTTTGGCAAGGACCCGAGAAGACCCGCTGACCAGGCTCTCATCAAGCTGCATGATTATAATCTCACTCGGTGGCAGTATGATTGGCAAGGCCCCGAGAAGACCCGCTGACCAGGCTCTCATCAAGCTTGCAGGACTTTAGGCTCACTCAATGGCAGGATGATTGGCAAGGCCCCGAGAAGACCCGTTGACCAGGCTCTCATCAAGCTGGCAGGACTGTAGGCTCACTTAGTGGCATGATGATTTGCAAGACCCTGAGAAGACCCGCTGACCAAGCTCTCATCAAGTTGGAAGGACTGTAGGCTCATTCGGTGGCAGGATGACTGGTAAAGCCCTGAGAAGACCCACTGACCAGGCTCTCATCAAGCTAGCAGGACTGTAAGCTCACTCGGTGGCAAGGTAAATGGTGAGATCCCTCAAAGAAAAATACCTATACTTATCAAAAAAGGAAGGTTTGTAAGAAATAAGAAGCTTCTGTGGGAAGAAGAGGTTGGGGCAATACAAATGAACATGGGCACCTCCAACCAGTGCTCGGTGAGGAGGGTATCGCCCATAGCGAGTGGGCGCTAGCTGGCAAAAGAGAGTTCTCGCCTAAAAAATTGAAGACGAGGGGCTTCCAATAAAAAAGTGGGTTAAATTCAAGGGTATACTCGCGCCGGATTTGTCTCGAGGCGAGACGCGGAACCAGCAAGTATCTTTATCTCGCAAGTAGAAGCAGAGTAGAGGGTCATCCGCAATAAATAGAGCAACATAAAGTGAAAGAAAGGAAACGTAAAGCGAGAGGATATTACAAAAAATTCCTTTGCATTTAGTCACTGGTCATTAAAAAAGAAGGGGAGTACTCCCCCATGAAAAAATACTTCAAAATCTCAAGAAGAAAAATAAACAGTACAAGTAGAGGGAGGTAGCAAAAAAGAGAGGGGGAGGAATCCCAGGTCTCGCCGGCGCCTTTTTAGTCATCTTCACTGGAATTTGAATCCTCGTTCACCTCGCCATAAAGGTGCGACACGAGGTCGCGGGCAGTGATTGACTCGATGTCTTCTTTGACAACTCCCAGCTCCTTCATCATCTTTAAAACAAGCTCGACCGTCTTAATATTGGCGTCTTGGCAGAGGTCGTCGACCTCGTCAACTGAGTAATAGGAGGGCGGGGGAACTTGGAGTGGTTCCGAGTGAGAAGGAAGTTGAATGCTATCCATAAGATGAGTGTCCTAGGCTTTCAAGTCCTTATTCTCCTCTTCCAAGACAGCTATGCACGAGCGCATTTGATCCGCCATCTCGGTATCCTACAAGAAGCACATCAATGAGCAAAAAGCATGTGCGAGAAAGAGACTGGCTAAAGATAAAATTAAAAGACTTACCACGCCCCCTGGCTCTTTGCAAGAACGTTATCAACAAGTGCCAACCTCTTCTCGAGGTCACCCGACTTCTCTCGCTCCTCCGTCAGGCTCGCCTCGGCCTCTTTCCATTTCTTGTTGTTAAAAACAAGACGGCGCAAGAGTCGGTGCGAGAGCTCCAAGGCACGAAACTGAGCTTGAGCTGTCTTTAGGACAAGGTCTCGTGAGGAGTCCTTGTAAAAAGATCTGTCCCAGGACTTCCAAAGAGGCCATAGCCGAGGGAGAAGGCGAGGCCGGCAGGAGGATCCTTCTCTTTCCATGAGGGAAGGAGGGTAGATATCAACACCCGGTTCACGTCCTTTTCCCATATCAGGACTGGGTCACCGGCTACGTCTTTTACCACGGGGCCCATTTTGAAATTTTGGTGTGAGGAGGGCGCTGGACGATTGGAAGAGGAAGCCTCGCGAGACGAAGGTTCAGTGGGTTAAGTTGAAGTGTTGGGAGGCTGGTCAAATAGTATCATATCGCTAGATGGAGAGACCACTTGTTGGCGAAGTGATTGTGAGCCTTCTACGGATATGGGGCTCAGGGTTCCCGACATCACCTTTTCCCTTTCGGGAATGTCACAAACTTCTTAATTTTCTTTTGGGCGCTGTGCCGAGGGCAGTAACGTCATCTCCAGGTCTCTTCATGGGGGCGGGGGATAGCGACTATTTCACCGCCTCGGCCGCCATGCTGGCGAGTGCGAGAGCTTTTGACGGCCCAACGCTGCTCAGGTAAGGAGGATGGGTTAGGATATTTCTCTCTCCTGAACAGGCAACTCGATGATTAGAGATAATAAAAAGAAGGGATGATAAACATAATGCTAAGGAAGTGCGAGTGTTCCTTCGCTGGGAAACAGAGGAAGGAGCGAGTCGAGGTCCCGCCTTAGGAAGTTGACCTCGAAATTCTTTCCGGCGAAGAACCCGTAGAGGTCCTTATCCATGCCTCCGACCTTAGGAGTCGCATAGTACACTTCAGTGGGTGACACAGGTGCGAGTGGAATGCCTCCCAGATTTTCATGGATGAAGACGAAGTGGGTGAGCCAGTGGTGATTCTTGTTGGGGGTCTCACACACCTTCAGGCCCTGTCCCCTGAAGTACGAGATGTCGTCATGGTTGGCGTGGTAGATGAATAGCTTGCGGAATACGTTAAGGATAAACTCGATGCGCTTGCAGCGCATGTAACTAGCGAACGCAGCGAAAACCGAGATAGCGTTGGGTTTAGTTGCGCGGGAACGGCGCTGAAATACTTTAATACCTGTTTAACCTCTGGATAGAGGGGAATTCTCAGCCCTGACTCGAAGTGAGAGACGGGGAAGGCGAGTTCGCTAGGGTAAAAGGTGTTTATCGACTCGTTGATCTTTGGAGGCCGCGACTCGAACCCCTCCACCATGAATTTGCGGATGAAGAAGTTGTAGTCCTCCTCAGAGATCCTGCTAGGAGGGAAGTCATGGTCGGCGAATTTCTTGCCGCACTGGTTGTGTCCCTCACCCTCCTCAGTCTTTTTCTTTCCCATGACTGGCGAGACGATAAGGGAGAGAGAGGAGGAGGAGAAGGAATGACGAGAGTAAGAAGCAAGAGAAAGGAAGCGAGAAATCTGGACTTAAGGCGCAACAAGAGAGGGCAGCGCAGGCGTAAGTCGTTTCGATTTAGGGGAGAGTATTTATAGAAGATAGTGAAAGCAAAAAGATGGGCGGGAAAAAATATGGAGTGAGAAGTTGAAGAGACAGGCCGACGGTTCATTCTCTCTCTTGACATCGAAGCATAATGCACCGCAAAGACTTTTCCAACAAGCCAAAAAAAAGAAAAGAAAAAGAGAGATAGAAATTAACATAGCTGTAATAAAGAAGTGAGCAGGATAACATTATTAACAATCATTATGCACGAGACAAGCATCTTGTCCACATTTTAGATATCGAATTAAAAAATACAGTAGACTACTAAAAAAAGCAGAATTATAGGGTATACTCAAATAGGCGAGATGAGGGGGAGGTTCTTCAGTTCTTATGCAATTTCCAACACCCTCCATCGCGAGACCTCACACATGGGGACCGATCGGGAACATGAAAGGCACGAACGACTTAGAGACCGCGACGCGTGAGACGGAGGTGCTGGTCGACCTCATTTATGATGGCCTGAGGTTCAGTCTCATCTATCTCGATGCTAGCATCGACCTCAGAGGAGAGACGGGCACATTCAATTTCTAGCCAGTCAATGCGCCTATCAGCAGCTAGTATGTCCAGTTCCATCTCACGGATCATGTGTATGTGCTTTTGAAACATATCGACCGTCCTACGCTTCATCCCCACCGGATCCATGGGATCACCCAGATAGTCTTTTATCTCGTCTCGGTGAGGAGGAGGTGAGAAGGAGGGCTACTCAGAGAAGTCCTCTGCTACCGAGTCGATCTGAGTACCTGCGCAGGAAGAAGCCAAGGATCAGGATGAGGGGTGTTCTCGCAAGAAGGCTTGGAGGCCGCGTGTTGCACGGATGGAAGGTTTAGTCCAGTGGCCTCGAACACACCAGGTAGGGGAATGAAAGTCTGTATGAAGCGAAAGGGCAAGCTTAGTTCATTTACCCGGGTTGCGAGAGGTCTCAGCGAGTCACGAGGAATCGTCATTCTTCATAGCTGGAGGGGTGGATTACTGAGGCGAGTCGGAGTCTTGATGATGGATGTCGGTAATACCGGGTGGATTCGCAGGCTGGGGGGAATATGCAGGATCTACCTGAACAAGTATGGAATGAATAGGCGAGGAGATAAAAAAAGGAAGATAGGAGGGGCAAGAGCAAAAAAATCACCTGTCTCTCCTCGAGGGACGCGAGAGAAGACACATAGACTTCCCAGGATGCTGGAGTAATCCCATCAACCGAGAAGGGGGGCCAGCAATTTTTATCTTCTTCAGGCGAGATGACTGATAAGTAAAGTTTGATTTAAAGAAGATAGATTTGGTTTTATATAATCTTTTACGTATATAAGTCTATCTCTTTGTTTACTTACTTATATCCTGTGGATTAAGGCAAGAGTACCTATCGCATAGGAGTATAGTATTTTGTAGAAAATATCAAGGTCGTATTTTTCCTGGGATCGGTGTTAATTATTCTACTTTTTAGAACTGACTATTATTTTATCGAAAGAACGGAGTGGAGTTTGTAATTAAAAACTAAAGATAGAAAAATATATATACGTGATTTTATTAAGATAGGGACTTAGAAGGTAGTCCTCGATTTCAGAATAACTTGAGCGAATATTAATTCAGCTATTAAAGAACAACTTTATTTCATAATTATCTAACTTCACGAGAGGGTCCCTTTGGTAGCATCACTGACTCGAAAGTACGACCGGGAAGGCTTGCGTTTAAACGGGTTAACGTAAACGTAGTGTCTCGTCACCTGGTATATGATCAATTAACAGAAAACCCTAGTTAGAATAACTAGAAAGTAGAGTTGAAATAGTTGAAAATAGTATCCAGCCCAGAGCTCATCTTGACCAAGTGCTAAGGGTTCTTAGCCTCTTCTCAGGATGGGGGCGGTATAAAGTACAGAAAATAATATCTACCTATCTATCTCAATCTAGGATTTAAGCTTTCGCTTCACCTTTGTTTTTGGGATATGGTAGTAAAATTTTGCAGCGCTTCCGCACTATCTTAATCCAGGACTTAGGCTTTCGCCTCGCCTTTCATTCGGGATAGTATGAAAGAATAGGGTTTTGAAAATAGATTTGAAAGCAGTTTTACACTATCTTAATCCAGGACATAAGCAGAGCTTCGCCTTTCATTCGGGATAGTAAAAAAAATAAAGTAAAAGAAAGCAGTAAAGTACTCAGAATTGAAATTGAAAGAGTCTATTTTATAAAGTCCGAAAATATTACAACTTTCTAAAAAGCTGAAAATAAAGCTGAAAAATTACAACTTACAGAACTTTAGAATACTTGAAAGCTACTACCAGTTCCTTGTCAGAGAGCTGGGGAGTCCTAACAGTTCTTAAGGAATCTGCTGGAGTTCAATTGAATTTACAAATCCCTGCCGGCCTATTTATAGAAAAAAAATTTCAGGTGACACGCCCCCTGACACAGGCGTGTCGGGTAGGGCGTGACAGGGTCACGGGCGTGACATCCAGGCTGTCGGGACAGGTGGCAAGCCAGCTGGAGATTTGGATAGACTTGAACTGGTCACGGGCGTGTCGCAATAGGTCACGGGCGTGTCATGCATGTAATTCAACAGGCGGCACGGGGCGTGGCGACAGCGCGGCAGCTTGCTGGACTTCTGGATAGAAATTGGTTAGGTCACGGGCGTGTCGCCTTTGGCACGGGCGTGTTCAGCAAGCGTGACCATCGATTTCCTGAGTTTGATCTGTCCAGCAAAATAGCAGAAAAATGGAATTAAAAAGAGCTGTCACGCCCTAGGTCACGGGCGCGACCTAGGGGCGTGACCTAAGAAAAAATTACAAAAATTCAGAAATACTTAAAATTTAATTTTAAAACAAGGAAATATAATATAATAAAAATAGTTAGTTTTATATAATAAAAACTAAGGTTTTTATTTATAAATATGTATATTTAATATGAGATAAAATTGTATATTTTTATACTCATCAAATACCCCCATACTTAGATTTTGTTATTCCAGAGCAATAATAGAGTTGAGTATATTTACAAGGTTAATAAATTTTCTATTTACTATCAATTTAATTCTTCAAGATAAAATAGGTATAAACATCCGGTGAATAAAGATTTTGAATGTTATCGTACATATCATTGATACTAGAGTTAGAATTTATAGCCATAAAAGTTTTTGAAAACAAATAGTAAGCATATATTAAAATCAGATATAACAAGGATAGATTGGCTTTATGATTACTATGTCTTTATACGAGATATATTGGAAATATGCATTCTATTATTTATGCTCTCTCAAAATTTTAAACAAAAATAGAATATCAACTTTGGAAGGGTGGAATTTTACCTATACAATAGGTTTTTGTAGAAGTGATAGATTTTTGTATTTTATCATCTTTTTATCTAAGTTATGCGTTGTTATAACTACTAAGGAATGTAATTCCAAAGTGGCAAAAAATTACAAAGCATACTTGAGTTTTTAATTGAATCCAATGTATATTTAGAGGAGCACATACTCCTTTCCATATAATCTTTTCATATTTATTGGATGCCTATGTGTACGGAATGAAATCTTATTTCCATTGACATAAGATCTTTTCTTTTACTAGGAGCACATACTCCTAGATACTTGCTTGCGTAAGAAAACATGCCAAGTAAAAATAAATAAATATTCAAGAGTTGGATAAAAAATTTTGAGAGCAACTATAATAGTTTGTATTTCTTATATTTCGTTAAGAATGGAGTAAGGATAATTACAGTCTATAATTGTTTGGTGAACATAATATGTTTGCTTCTATTGTATATATATGTATTTCTTTTGATATTGAAAGCAGGCTTGCTAAAATAATAACTCTGATTGTAATGAAATTTACAAGATAAGATTTTACAAATTTATTCCGGATATTTATATCTATCTAGTTCTGAGAAGGAGTAGTAAAATTGAAAATTGAATAATTTGCATTTTCGATCAACTCAGATTTTTGGAATATATTTACATAGTATGGTTTTGAAAATTTTGAATTGTTTTGGTGAGTACTAAAATAAACAATACTTTTATTGAAAACATATAAGAAATATCATAAAAGTGAAAATAACTTGCAGCTAAAAAGCACCCCCATACTTATGTTAGGCATATGTATGAAGTGAAAAATATGTACAGAATATACAAAAGCATAAAAGATGGAAATATACAAAGGAATTTATATTTCGAGGTTATGGAGTAGTGTTAGGGTTTCAGGTTCTTTTTGAAAAGGGTCCCCAGTAAAATATAGTTTTAAACGGTGCCCGTTTACTTTGAAAGTTCCTAGTTCAGGGTGAGAAATAAGAACGGTCCCATATGGCCAGGTTTGTTTAACAGTATAGGGTCCGGTCCATCGGGATTTTAATTTTCCTGGAAATAATTTAAGGCGTGAGTTATATAGTAGGACAAGATCACCTGGTGAAAAAGATTTTGGAAATTTAATTTTCCTATCATGATAAAACTTAGATCGCTCTTTATAAAATTTATTATTTTCATAGGCGTTTGCACGCCATTCCTCAAGTTCATTGAGTTGAAATTTACGTTGTTCGGCGGCTAAGTTTGTATCTAAGTTAAGAAATTTTAGCGCCCAGTATGCGCGATGTTCTAATTCTACAGGTAGGTGACATGCTTTTCCATATACTAAACGATAAGGTGTACAACCGATCGCAGTTTTGAATGCTGTACGGTAGGCCCAAAGTGCATCATCTAATTTGAGGGACCAATCTTTTCGATTGGTATCGACAGTTTTTTCTAATATGCGCTTTAGTTCTCTATTGACTACCTCCACTTGGCCGCTTGTTTGGGGGTGATAAGCGGTAGCGAGTTTATGAGTAACTCCATATTTGGCTAACACTTTAGCCATCTGGGTGTTACAAAAGTGAGTACCTCGGTCGCTAACTATTGCCCTAGGCGTGCCAAAACGTGAAAATAAGGTTTTCAGAAATTTAACGATGACTCTTGAGTCAGCGGTGGGTAAAGCTTGCGCTTCAGCCCATCGTGAAACGTAATCGACCGCTACTAAGATATAACGATTTTTAAAAGAAGGAGGTAAAGGGCCTACAAAATCTATGCCCCACAGATCAAAAATTTCACATTCTAAGTAAAAGTTTTGGGGCATTTCGTCCCGACGGGAAATGTTACCTGACCGTTGGCAGCGGTTGCAAACGCTTACCAATTTTTGAGCGTCCTTGAATAAAGTAGGCCAAAAGAAACCTGCTTCAAGGGCTTTACGTGCAGTCCGGTTGGATTGATAATGTCCGCCGGTTGGTCCTTCGTGGCAGTGCCGTAGTATTTTTAGTCCTTCCTCGTTCGAAATACATCTTCGAATTACTTGGTCGGCACAGACTCGGAATAAATACGGGTCTTCCCAAAAGTAGTTTTTCAAGTCAGAAAAGAATTTCTTCTTTTCTTGAAATGAAAAAGCTTTTGGAAGGACTCGGGCTACTAAATAGTTAGCCAAGTCTGCGAACCAAGGAGTAGAAGAGTTTGTTACCTTTTCGAGGGCGAGGAGACTTTCTTCAGGGAATTTATCTTCGATGTCGGCTTCCACGAGTGTATCTGTTGCAGAATTCTCTAGTCGAGAAAGATGATCGGCTGCTAAATTTTCTGCGCCTTTTTTATCTCGGATCTCTAAATCAAATTCTTGTAATAAGAGAATCCAACGTAATAAACGGGGTTTGGCATCTGCCTTTGTTAGTAAATATTTTAAAGCAGAATGATCCGTAAAAACTATAACTTTTGATAGTGTAATATAAGATCTAAACTTATCAAATGCAAATACAATTGCCAGTAGTTATTTTTTCGTGGTCGTGTAATTGGTTTGTGTAGATGTGAGAGTTTTACTTGCATAATAGATAGGATGAAAATATTTGTCTACTCGTTGTCCTAAGACAGCTCCTACCGCATAATCACTCGCATCACACATGATCTCAAAAGGAAAGGACCAGTCTGGGGCAACTAAAATAGGAGAGTTGATAAGTTTATCTTTAATAATATTGAATGCTATTAAGCATTCACTATCGAATATAAATGGGGCTTCTTTTTCTAATAAATGAGTTAACGGTTTTGTTATTTTAGAGAAATTTTGAATGAACCGTCTATAGAAACCTGCATGGCCTAAGAAACTTCGAATAGATTTTACATTTGTTGGAGGAGGAAGTTTTTTAATTATTTCTATTTTGGCCTTATCTACCTCGATTCCCTGGGAAGATATTTTATGACCGAGAACTAAACCTTCGCGGACCATAAAATGGCATTTCTCCCAGTTCAACACTAAATTCGTGTCTTCACAGCGTTGAAGAACACGAGCGAGGTTATCTAAACACATATGGAATGAGTCTCCAAATACGGAGAAGTCATCCATAAATACTTCCATAACGTCCTCTACTAACTTGCCAAAAATAGCTAGCATACATCTTTGAAATGTAGCTGGCGCATTACAAAGTCCAAATGGCATTCGCCTATAGGCGAAAGTACCAAAGGGGCAAGTGAACGTAGTTTTCTCTTGATCTTCAGGGGCTATAAGAATTTGTAAATACCCTGAATAACCATCGAGAAAACAATAATATGAGTGACCCGAGAGTCGCTCTAATATTTGATCTATAAACGGTAGTGGAAAGTGATCTTTACGGGTGGCATCATTTAATTTTCGATAATCGATGCACATCCTCCAACCCGTAACAGTACGTGTTGGAATTAGTTCATTATTAGCGTTTGGCACTACCGTTATACCGCCCTTCTTAGGGACGACTTGTACGGGACTAACCCATGTGCTATCTGAGATTGGATAGATAATTCCTGCGTCTAATAATTTCATTACTTCAGCTTTTACGACATCCTTCATATTAGGATTTAAACGTCGTTGGGGCTGGATAGATTTACGAGGGTTATCTTCCAAAAATATTTTATGCGTACAAAAAGATGGGTTGAGTCCTTGGATATCAGAAATTTGCCATGCTAATGCACGGCGATGTTGTTTTAACACTTCTATTAATTCAGACGTTTTCTTATCATTTAATTCGGCAGAAATGATAATAGGGAGTTTAGATTCGGCTTCAAGGAAAACGTATTTTAAATGTGCAGGAAGTGTTTTCAGCTCGAGGGTTGGTGGTTTTTCATATGAAGTTGGAGTTTTCAAAGTTGTAGAAGTTAAAGATATAAAAGGTTCTAAAGGGTCATCGGTAGGCATTTTATTTAAAATGGGTAAGTCTGCCAAGTCCGATTCTTCTACAGTTATTGAAAATAAATCAGAATAGGGAAAACCATTTTCCTCAAAAGAGGCTTCCGCAAGATAGCAGGAATCGTCATTTATTAAAGAGTTTTTCATAGAGGGATCTATATCGATAGTAACTTCGTCATCTCCTACTCGTAAGAGAAGTCTACCGTTACTTACATCTATTAACGCGCGAGAGGTTGCGAGAAAAGGACGACCGAGAATTATGGGAACATTGGCATCTTCCTCTATGTCAAGAATAACAAAGTCTACCGGGAAGATAAACTTGTCTATTTTGACCAGAACATCCTCTACTATCCCTACTGGATATTTAATAGAACGATCTGCTAATTGGATGCTCATTTTAGTTGGGCTGTTGTTACCTAATCCTAGTTTTTGAAAGAGCGAGTAGGGCATTAAATTTATGCTAGCACCTAAATCTGCTAACACATCTTTTATTAATAGATTACCGAAAAGACACGGGATAGAAAATTGTCCCGGATCGTTTAATTTTGGGGGTAATTTATGTAATAAAACGGCTGAACATTCGGCGTTAAGAAAAACTCTCGAAATATCTTCGAGTTTCTTTTTATTTGAAAATAACGCTTTTAAATATTTTGCGTATTTAGGCATTTGTACAATTGCCTCGCAGAAAGGTATATTGATTTGAATTTGTTTTAGCATTTTTAAAAAATTTTTATATTGTTCATCTTCTCGCTCATCTTTTAGTTTAGATGGATAAGGTAAAACAACATGTGTGGAAGAAATTCGCGGGGGTTGAGGATGCAGAGTCGTAACGGGAAGTGGTGTAGGAAGGCTAACCTTAGCTTATTTTTCTACCCTAACGGGTGGTGGTAGCTCCCTGCCACTTCGTAGTTGAACGGCTTGTCAACTTGGGTTACTGGAATGGCCAGTATCCCGCGGATTTGGTTCCGTATTTCCTGTCAAATTACCAGGTTGGCGTTCCGATAGCATTTTTGATATTTGTCCAATTTGTGTTTCTAAATTTTTAATTGATCCGGTCAGGTTCCGGATATTGGACTCATTAATACTGACATATTTCGTGAATATGTCTTCTATCGGGGTTGGCCTAAATTGGTTCTGTGGTGGTGGTGGTGTTTGTGGTTGTGGGGGTTGCGGTGCAAATCCAATTGGATTTGCAGTCGGTGGGCGTTGAGCATTATTGGGGTTGCTCCACGAAAAATTAGGATGGTTCCTATATCCTGGATTATAAGAATTATTATTTAAGTTCATATTAGGATTATAGGAAGGTCTATAAGAGTTCCCCATATAATCGATTTCTTCAATTATATTATTATTCGGATTCCAAGTAGTGGCGGAGGAAGCAGATATTCCAGCCAATTGTTTAGTTAGGTTTTCTACTTGGAGTGCTAAAGTAGAAGAAGTGTCGAGCTCATATATCCCAGCTTGTTTATGGTGTGACCTTGGCACATTCCACTGGTACGCGTTCATGGCCATTTCCTCAAAGAGGGTTTGAGCGGCCTCGGGGGTTTTGTTATTGAGCGTGCCCCCAGCGGCAGCATCAATGGCTTGTCTGGTTTGAATATTCAAACCATTATAAAATATTTGTACCTGGAGCCAAGTTGGCAGTGCGTGATGTGGACACCGACGTAAATATTCCTTAAAACGTTCCCAAGTCTCATAAAGAGACTCAGACTCGCCTTGCACAAAGGACGAAATATCCGCACGCAGACGTGCGGTTTTTGCAGGTGGAAAATACTTTGTTAGGAATTTTTCGGTCATTTCAGCCCAAGTGGTGATAGATCCTCTGGGGAGAGAACCTAGCCACTGCTTGGCTTTCGTTCGTAAAGAAAAAGGAAATAAGCGAAGACGGATGACATCATCAGTGACGCCATTTATCTTAAATGTGTCGCAGATTTCTAAGAAATTTGACAAGTGCGTATTTGGATCTTCATCGGGCAATCCATCGAATTGAACGGAATTTTGAATCATTTGGATTATACTCGATTTAATCTCGAAGTTATTATTAGCAATTGGTGGACGAACGATACTAGACCCGGTGTCATCTAAATTAGGTCGTGCATAATAAGACATGGTCCTTTGGGGGACCACCTCTGGCATTTGTTGTTGCTCTGCTGCCATTTCTTGAATGTGTGCAGTGCCTACGGACTCTTCCAGATTTAATACGAGCTCTTGATTCAGAGATCGGAGGCGCCTGCGAAAGGTGCGTTCGATTTCAGGATCAAGTCCAAGAGTTAAATCAGATGGAGTTCTGCGGGTCATACACTAAAAAAGACTTTTGTATAAAATAATTAAAAAAAAACTAAGTAAAAAAAACTAAGTTAAAAAAAAACACAAATACAAACACACAAATAGACGTAAAAACTGAAAATAACTAAAAACAGGTTATTTTTATTTTATATAAAACAAGTTTTTTATAAAAGAAGTTTTATAATAAAAGCAGGTTTTTTATTATAAACTACTTTTCAAATTTTTTTTTCAAGTTTTATATAAAATACGTTAAATAGTAGGTTAGGTTTTTCTGTTAGAATTCGTTAGTGGTTAATAAACTTGTTAATAAAAAATTAGGTTTTATAAAAACAAAGTTTTAAATTCAGGGAATTTTATGTTTGTTTTATTTTTATAAAAACTAAGGTTTTTAAATAACAAGAAAAAGAAAAGATAAAATTAATAGCGTTCTTTTATTTTCAAATATTAACACAAATAAACTAATCCCCGGCAACGGCGCCAAAAAGCTTGATAAGTAAAGTTTGATTTAAAGAAGACAGATTTGGTTTTATATAATCTTTTACGTATATAAGTCTATCTCTTTGTTTACTTACTTATATCCTGTGGATTAAGGCAAGAGTACCTATCGCATAGGAGTATAGTATTTTGTAGAAAATATCAAGGTCGTATTTTTCCTGGGATCGGTGTTAATTATTCTACTTTTTAGAACTGACTATTATTTTATCGAAAGAACGGAGTGGAGTTTGTAATTAAAAACTAAAGATAGAAAAATATATATACGTGATTTTATTAAGATAGGGACTTAGAAGGTAGTCCTCGATTTCAGAATAACTTGAGCGAATATTAATTCAGCTATTAAAGAACAACTTTATTTCATAATTATCTAACTTCACGAGAGGGTCCCTTTGGTAGCATCACTGACTCGAAAGTACGACCGGGAAGGCTTGCGTTTAAACGGGTTAACGTAAACGTAGTGTCTCGTCACCTGGTATATGATCAATTAACAGAAAACCCTAGTTAGAATAACTAGAAAGTAGAGTTGAAATAGTTGAAAATAGTATCCAGCCCAGAGCTCATCTTGACCAAGTGCTAAGGGTTCTTAGCCTCTTCTCAGGATGGGGGCGGTATAAAGTACAGAAAATAATATCTACCTATCTATCTCAATCCAGGATTTAAGCTTTCGCTTCACCTTTGTTTTTGGGATATGGTAGTAAAATTTTGCAGCGCTTCTGCACTATCTTAATCCAGGACTTAGGCTTTCGCCTCGCCTTTCATTCGGGATAGTATGAAAGAATAGGGTTTTGAAAATAGATTTGAAAGCAGTTTTACACTATCTTAATCCAGGACATAAGCAGAGCTTCGCCTTTCATTCGGGATAGTAAAAAAAAATAAAGTAAAAGAAAGCAGTAAAGTACTCAGAATTGAAATTGAAAGAGTCTATTTTATAAAGTCCGAAAATATTACAACTTTCTAAAAAGCTGAAAATAAAGCTGAAAAATTACAACTTACAGAACTTTAGAATACTTGAAAGCTACTACCAGTTCCTTGTCAGAGAGCTGGGGAGTCCTAACAGTTCTTAAGGAATCTGCTGGAGTTCAATTGAATTTACAAATCCCTGCCGGCCTATTTATAGAAAAAAAATTTCAGGTGACACGCCCCCTGACACGGGCGTGTCGGGTAGGGCGTGACAGGGTCACGGGCGTGACATCCAGGCTGTCGGGACAGGTGGCAAGCCAGCTGGAGATTTGGATAGACTTGAACTGGTCACGGGCGTGTCGCAATAGGTCACGGGCGTGTCATGCATGTAATTCAACAGGCGGCACGGGGCGTGGCGACAGCACGGCAACTTGCTGGACTTCTGGATAGAAATTGGTTAGGTCACGGGCGTGTCGCCTTTGGCACGGGCGTGTTCAGCAGGCGTGACCATCGATTTCCTGAGTTTGATCTGTCCAGCAAAATAGCAGAAAAACGGAATTAAAAAGAGCTGTCACGCCCTAGGTCACGGGCGTGACCTAGGGGCGTGACCTAAGAAAAAATTACAAAAATTCAGAAATACTTAAAATTTAATTTTAAAACAAGGAAATATAATATAATAAAAATAGTTAGTTTTATATAATAAAAACTAAGGTTTTTATTTATAAATATGTATATTTAATATGAGATAAAATTGTATATTTTTATACTCATCAATGACAAAGGTAAAGAAGTAGGGGTGTGATGGCCCGCGAGCAGACTCTTATTTAGGTGGTTGGTTCGATGAGTCGACCATCGCGGACTTGCTAAAAAGCGAGTTTTTGATGAAAGGAGGCAAGTGCACCTATTGCATGTAGTACTCAATATTCGGGAGAATACCGAGGTCGTATTGTTCTCGGGGTCAGGTTGATTATTCCTACTCCTCCAGGAGGACTATTATTTTACTGAAAGTAAGGTGGATTTTTGTTTATAACTAAAGACGAAAAGGAAAGCTGAAAATGACTTAAATTATTCGATGACGGGTTAACGCTCAGCACCGAATTGGATTAAGACTAAAATAACTTTTAATAATTATTGAACTTAGTTTTCAAATTAATAAAAGGCAACTTGGCCGTGGAGGTTCCATAAATATGAGCTCACTTATCTCAAGGAATATCGCTCACCTGAACATTAAGACTATTCGACCGAACGTTAGTTCGACAAAGGATTCCTCTTAATTCCCGCTTTACGCTAAGAAGCCCGTTATTGGGTGGGGAACCCAATCTGGTAGAACTACGCTTCTCCTCGCTCGAAGGTATGTACGCAATTCTATTTACCCAAGGGGGATCGGTCCATACACACGGCCTCTCGGCTAGCTAGCTTATGGATAACAAAAATAGAGCCCACACATCGATATGTGGTCCTACGCGTCGTTAACCCAGGGCAAACCTGAAGTCCTAAAATTAAAGTGAAAATAAAGAACTAATTTAATTATTTCAAATCATTTTATATGTCTCAATGCTCTTCGATGCTAAGGGCTAATAAAGATTAGCCACTCATCGGTATGGGGACGGCTTTATAATTTGATGAGGCACGAGTTCGAGACTAAATGCTAAAGGATTATAAGAAGAAAACATAAACAACACAACGTTAGAAAAATTGAAAAGCTAACTAAAATGAAAACTCACGCACACTTCAAAACCATAAATAAAATAAATAAGGGCAAGTCCTACTCAAATGAGTAGGCGGGAAATGAAAACACAACATTTAACTCTTAATGAGTAGGCGGAAATAAATGCAAGTACAAGTTCTGCTCAAATAAGTAGACGGTAAATGACAAGTCCTACTCGATTGAGTAGGCGGGAAATGGAAACACGCCATTTAACTCTTAACGAGTAGGCGGAAATAAATGTGCACACGCACACACTCTACATGAATTGAAAGAAAGCAATAAAATTATCTCCTACCACACGCACTCTACATAATTTGAGGAAAGCAATAAAATAAAGCATAAAAATTTATCTCATACACTCACACACTCTACATATTTGAAGAAAGCATCAAAATTATCTCCTACACTCACACACACAACATAATTGAAGAAAGCATTAAAAAATTATTCTCATACACTCACACACACAACATGGAATTTAAAAGAACAAAATGAAAACCTAACTCATACACTCACACACACACAAATTTAAAACAAAATGAAAGTTACCTAAAAATTAAAACAACTACTTTTCTACTCCTAGAGTTTAGCAAGAACACATAAAAAGTGAAAATAAATTTTTAAAAGTGAAAAAGGCTTTCAAATGAAAGCAAAATTTTCCAAAAATTAAAACACCTACATATTCATTCTTAGGAGTTTGTAAAAATGCTTAAAAAGTGGAAACAAGTGGAAATGAACCAAAAAGTTTTACAAGTTACAAAAAATCTAAGTTAAAAAGAAAATAAAAAAACACTTTGAAAATGATTTTTACAAGTTCGTAACGATGAAAATTATCTAACCTAAAACAAAAACATGAAAGCAAAACTAGAAAAAAACTTTCCTACATAATGAAAAACAATCTAGTGCAAATTTAAGGGAAATCAAGTTGAAATCAAAGGCATTAAAAAGGCTACTCATACACACACACACACACACACACACACACACACACACACACACACACACACACACACACACACACACACACACACACACACACACACACACACACACACACACATGGAAAAACTAAGGTAAAACAAAGGATAAAATGAGAGAACAAGTGTGGAACTCAAATGACAATCAATACTATACAAAGAGAGAAGAAAGTACAAATTTTATTAAGTTGAAAGATGGGTTACAAAAAGCTAAAACAAACATACAAAAACAAAGGGAGAAATTCTCCTTACATAGAACCAAAAGCACTTGGGCAGCCCACCAACAGCAAAAAGGGTCCAAAAAAAGTGAACCCTTGGCTCTTACAGAAAACTTTTATTTATAGGTAAAATTTCGGGAGTGACATGGGCGTGTCAGGTCATCGAACACGGGCGTTTCCTGCTCGGTATTTTTGAGAAGTCAAATTTGGTCAGCTGATGACTTTCTGGAAGGAGCTGGAACAGACACGTGTCGGATACGGGCGTGTCACACATGGCACGGGCGTGTCAGGGGGGCATGAAATGGCACATTGCATTCTTGAATTCGGCAGCAGTAGAGGGCGTGACACGGGCGTGTCGGTCATGGGACACGGGTGTGTCCTGCTCGGGTTGATGAAGGCCGAACGTCGAGTGTCGAGTAAAGGTCAACGATCATTGAGGGCATGACACGGGCGTGTCGGTCATGGGACACGAGCATGTCAGGTCATTTTTTGACAATTTCTGAAAAATTTCAGAAATCAAAATTAAAGCTAAGTTAGGTCAATATTTACAAAAGGAAACATATTTATAAACAAAAATAACTAAAAACTATAAATAAGAACTCAAACGATATAAATAAAGTACTAAAATATACGTATATTTACAACTTATCAAATACCCCCATACTTAAGCTTTTGCTATTACAGAGCAAAAGTTTGAGGTGAATTTATAAGGAATAAAAAAAACTCTAAGTTTAGCTACCGCTTAATTAATTATAATAGAGATCTAAATAAGCATACGGGGTGTAAGAGTTAAGTCCTAAAATTATGTATATGATTTAAATATGGCAAAAGTTTTGGCCAAAAGACTTCCTGATGTAATCAAATAGAAAGCAATAATTGTAGTGGTTAGATTAACAAAAAATAGTTTGGAATTATATGAACTTTAACTTATAGGAGTTTTACGGGAAATAATGTAATTTACAAATTATGCTCTCAAAAAGATTTTTGAATTAATTTTAGAGTCGTGAAATTGGCTAAGGGGGTTTGGCGGTTTATGAAGTGGCTTGGATTTTGAGGCGAGGTAATTTTTTCTCAAACCTCCATTTTTCTCTTTTTGGATTATTAGCAAAATGAAATCTTATTTTCCTCATATGAATTTTTTTTTCTTTTTAAACTTCATAATAATAAAATTAACTCAATGTATAGGTGTAGGGGTAATGAATTTTATTTTCTTACTCCATAACATATAATTTTTTTAAATTATTGGGTGCCTATATTTACAGAACGAAATCTTATTCTCATTGACATAGGATCTTTTATGGGAAAAATTTTATCATCCTAAGTAAGACATAATAAATAAGGGGAGAAGAGAAAACTAGAATTTTAATTTAAAAATTTTGAGAGAAATCTTTATAAATTGTACGTTTCAATTTTTTAGAAACCTAAAAGTAAACATAATTGAATTCTATAGTCATTACTTTCTAACACAATACCCGTGCTCCTATCAATGAAAAATTAGAAGTAGTGCCTAAAATGAATTCGCAGCATAATGAATTCTTTAAAACTTAACCCCGGCTATTTAAAATTTTCAATCAATAATTAACAAATGAATAGTGAACAAAGAATTAATAAAATTCACATATAAATAAACTCAAAACAAAATTTTTGGATAGCAAGAAAAGTAAGAATGGTATATTTGATTTATTTGTTTTAAAAAATATATTTTTTAAATTTTTTTAAGTTATTATCTTTTTTTTTGTATTTTTATATTTATTTCTTTAATATATATACATACTAAAGAAAGGAAAATACGAAAATAATTTTTTTAGATTTTTAAGTTTTGCGAAATTTTTTGTATTTTTAAGAAAATTTTTATTTTATTTACAAAAATTGGGAGAAAAAGAGAAGTTATTTACAAGAATAAGAGAGAAAAGGAAGGGGGAGAGAGAAGAGTATTTTCAAAAAAATATTTACATGAATTTATTTACAAAAAAATTTACAAAATAAAATTAAATATTTTTGGAATTTTTGTTTTATATATATATATTTTTTGTTTTTGAAATAGAAGTGCAAATAAGAGAAGTGCAGAGAAGAAAGTAGGAAAAACACGAAAACACCTCATACTTAGTTCCAACATTGTCCCCAATGTTGTAAGATAAGTATGCGGAATGAGAAAATGATAAATGCTATATGTACAAAAAGAAAGAGGGAGGGTAGAAACGTCCATGATGCGTGTTCGGGGAAGTCCATTTAGAAATCCTACGTTTATTAGAAAAAGTAGCAAACATAATAAATAAAGAGCGAAAAAGATAAGCGTGGGGTGCCTCCCAGGAGCGTTTTGTTTATAGTCGTGTAGCTTGACTATATTGGCGGGTTTATATATCGAGGAGGATTATGGCTTCGTTATGCTCGATCACTGGGTCGCCCGCTATGTATAACTTTAACCGATGACCGTTTAATTTAAACGAGCCTTTTTCCGGGTGGGAGACGAGTATAGTCTCATATGGAAAAACTTCTTCAACTATGAAGGGACCGGACCATCTAGATTTTAGTTTTCCTTGAAAAAGTCTAAGACGTGAATTATAAAGAAGGACAAGATCGTCCGGAGAAAAAAAATTTGGGGACTTTATTTTTTGATTGTGATATAACTTAAAACGCTCCTTATAGAACTTATTGCTCTCGTAAGCGTTCACACGCCATTCATCGAGCTCGTTTAGTTGAAGTTTTCTATTCTGAGAAGCTAAGCTGGCGTCGAGGTTTAAGAGTTTTAAAGCCCAAAGAGCGCGATGTTCTAGTTCTACGGGTAAATGGATCGCTTTGCCATAGACTAATCGAAACGGAGTACAACCGATTGCGATTTTGTATGTCGTACGATATGCCCATAACGCGTTGTCAAGTTTAATAGACCAATCTTTCCTATTTAGTGAAACGGTTTTTTCTAATATACGCTTAATCTCTCGATTTACTACCTCAACTTGGCCACTTGTTTGCGGGTGGTAGGGGGTGCCAATTTTGTGCGTGACTCTATATTTAGCTAACGTCTTAGCCATTAGAGCATTACAGAAAAGCGTTCCCCTGTCACTAACAATTGCGCGAGGCGTGCCGAAGTGAGAAAATAGTTTTTTAATAAATGTAATGACGACTCATGCATCGTTGGTGGGGAGGGCTTGCGCTTACGCCCACCTCGATACGTAGTCGACCACCACTAAAATATACATATTTTTGAATGACAGAGGTAGGGGGCCAACAAAATCTATGCCCCATAAATCGAAGACTTCACATTCTAAAAACATGTTTTGGGGCATCTCATCACGACGAAAGATGTTACCTGACCACTGACAGCTATCGCATGCGCACACAAAATTGTGAGCGTCTTTGAAGAGAGTGGGCCAAAAGTAGCCCGCTCTAGCGCCTTTTGAGCGGTCCGGTTGGCTTGATAATGCCCACCGGCTGGACCCTCGTGGTAGTGCCTAAGTATTTGCGTGCACTCCACACCCGCAACGCATCTTCAGACCGCTTGGTCATCGCAGATACGAAAAAGAAATGGGTCCTCCCAAAAGAAATTTTTCAAGTCAGAAAAGAATTTCTTCTTTTGATGACTTGAAAACTCTTTTGGAAGCACCCGCGCGACTAAGTAATTTGCTAAATCTACGAACCAAGGCAAAGATGATGAAGAATTATGAAGGGCTAGGAGGAGTTCCTTGGCGGATCTATCAATTATTTCAGATTCGACGAGCGCTTCCGCACTCAGATTTTCTTAATGGGAGAGGTGGTCTTCCGCTAGATTTTCCACGCCCTTCTTATCCCGGACCTCCAAATCAAACTCTTGTAGGAGGAGAATCCATCGAAGAATGCTTCGCATCATTTTTAGCTAATAAATAATTAAGGGTGGAATGATCGGTAAATACGATAACTTTAGATAATGTTAAATACGAGCGAAACTTATCAAAAGGGAAAATGACGGCTAAGAGTTCCTTTTCCGTCATCGTGTAATTTACTTGTGCGGAAGTGAGTGTCTTGCTAGCGTAATAAATTGGATGAAAATGTTTTTCTACGCATTGGCCAAGAACGACACCTAAGGCAATATCACTAGCATCGCACATAATATCGAACGGTAGGGACCAATTAGGGGCCACTAAAATTGGTGAGTTGATAAGTTTTTTTATTAAATTAAAGGCGGACTCGCATTCACTACTAAAGATGAAACGTGATTCCTTTTCCAATAAGTGAGTTAGCGGCTTTGTTATTTTTGAAAAGTCTTGAATAAATCGTCGGTAAAAGCCCGCATGGCCTAAGAAACTCCTAATAGATTTTACGTTTGTTGGTTGCAGAAGTTTTTCTATGATTTCTACCTTAGACTTATCTACCTCCATCCCCTTAATCGAAATATTATGAACGAGGACTAAGCCTCCTCTAACCATAAAGTTACATTTTCCCAATTTAGAACAAGGCTTGTGTCCTCGCACCATTGGAGGACACGATCTAAATTTTGAAGACAATAGGGAAAAGAGCGTCCGAAAACAGAAAAGTCATCCATAAAGACTTCCATAATGTCTTCTACTAGCTCATCAAAGATCGCTAGCATACATCTTTGGAATGTAGCCTTCGCATTGCAGAGTCCAAATGGCATTCTTCGATATGCAAAGGTGCCAAACGGGCAAGTAAAAGTTGTTTTCTCTTGGTCATCGGGGGAAATAGGGATTTGGAAAAACCCCAATAAACCATCAAGAAAACAATAATATCGATGACCAGATAAACGCTCTAAAATATGGTCCAGAAACGGTAGTGGAAAATGGTTCTTGCGGGTGGCATCATTTAGTTTTCTATAATTGATGCACACTTGCCAACCTGTAACAGTACGAGTTGGGACGAGCTCGTTATGATCATTTGCCACTACGGTTAGACCGCCCTTGTTGGGTACGACATGCACAGGACTAACCCATACACTGTCCAAAATAGGGTAGATAATGCCTGCATCTAATAACTTAATAATCTTGGCTTTAACGACGACTTTCATGTTTAGGTTAAGACATCGCTGCGGCTGAAGAGTTTTGCAGCAATTATCGTTAAGAAATATCTTATGGGTGCAAAATGAGGGGTTAATCCCCTTTAAGTCAGAGATTTGCCACGCAATTGTGTGGCGATGTTTAAGTAAAACTTCAAATAAATCGGAAGTCTCCGAATCACTCAAGCCTGAAGAAATAATAATGGGAAGTGTATCGCCTTTTCCCAAAAAGCGTATTTGAGTGATTCGAGTAAGGGTTTAAGATCTAGGGTGGGCGGTTCTTCTAGCGAGGTTTTAATTCCTATGTCTTTCTTACCAATTGGTTCGAAAGGCAAGTATATAGAGTTATCCTCATCACAATAAAAATTTTCGAGCGCATAAATATCATCGTTTAAAAATACGAACTCGATAACGGGAGAAGAACGATCTCCAAAAAAAGTATCTAAAGAATAGCAGAAATCGTCTCTCGATGACGAATTGTCCATCGAGGGATTAATAGAGAAATAAACTTGATCATCTCCTACTCGGAGGAGAAGACGACCATTACTAATATCTATTAGTGTGCGGGAGGTGGCGAGAAAAGGGCGACCGAGTATTATTGGTACCTCGCCATCTTCTTCTATGTCAAAGATTATGAAGTCTACCGGAAAGGTAAAATTATCTACTCGGATAAGTACATCCTCGACTATCCCGATAGGGAACTTAACTGAGCGATCCGCTAATTGGATGCGCATATTCGTAGGACTAGGAGTACCCAAACCTAATCGTTGAAAGAGCGAGAACGACATCAGATTAATGATAGTACCTAAATCAGCTAAGGCGTATTTTACTAATATATTGCCAAAAAGGCACGGGATGGAAAACCGTCCCGGGTCATTTTGTTTTGTGGGAAATTTATTAGTAAGAGCCACCGAGCAGACAACGTTGAGAGATATATTCGAAATATCCTCAAGTTTACGTTTATTAGAAAGTAAATCTTTTAAAAATTTCGCATATTTGGGCATTTGCGAGATAGCCTCGCAAAAAGAAACATTAATATGAATTTGTTTTAATAATAAAATAAATTTTTCGTATTATGCGTCCTTACGCTCGTTATTTAACTTGTACGGATATGACATGGGCTTATTAAAAATAATTTTTTCATTTAAATTCGGTAAAGGTAACGTAGACGAAGAAGAGGGAAGAGGGGTCGGAGGAGATATATGTACACGAGGATCGATTCATTTTGGATCGACCACCTCCTTACTGCTATGGAGGGTTATAGCGTTGAGGTTTTCCCGAGGGTTGGGCTCCGTATTCCTTGGCAGCGCCCCTTGCGCGCGTTCTGACATGAGCCGCGCCAATTGTCCAACCTGTAATTCTAAATTTTTTAGCGATCTGGTGATGTTCCGGATATTGGACTGGTTTAACGCGACATATTTATTAAAATTTTACTCGGCCGGAAAAGGCCTCGGAGGGGGAGGAGGAAACGCGGGCGCAAAAGAAATAGGCGGGCGCTGCGCATTGTTCGGGTTGCTCCATGAAAAATTCGGGTGGTTCCTCCAACCCGGATTATAGTTATTACTATAAGGATTGTTTTGGGGGAAGGAGGGACGAACCGGATTTCCCTTGTAGTCCACGAACTCATCAGCTACACAGACATTTGGGGGGAAAGGTTATTATTATAATTGGCCCAAGGAGAAGTGGAGGAGGAAGCAGACATCTCCGCCACCTGTTTTGTTAGCCTTTCAACTTGAAGGGATAACAAAGTCGTGGCATCCAGTTCAAAAATGTCGGCCACTTGCTTTGGGCGTCCTCACAGGACGTTCCACTGATAGGCATTCATAGCCATTTCTTCAAATAAATCCTAGGCGGCCTCAGTGGTCTTATTGTTAAGGGTGCCCCCGGCAGCCGCGTCAATCATTTGACTCGTCTGAAAATTAAGTCCGTTATAAAAAGTTTGTACCTGCAACCACGCTGGTAGCGCGTGTTGCAGGCACCAGCGGAGGAATTCCTTAAAGCGCTCCCAAGTCTCATAAAGTGACTCTGAGTCGTTTTGAATGAACCATAAAATGTTTGCCCGCAATTTTGCAGTTTTTGCGTGCGGAAAATACTTTGTCAGGAATTTTTCCGCCAACTCAGCCTAGGTCGTGATATATCCTCGCGGGAGGGAAATTAACCACGCTTTGGCTTTGGACTTGAGGGAGAAGGTAAATAAGTGCAGACGAATGGCGTCATCAGTGACGCCATTAATTTTAAATGTGTCGCAAATTTCCAAAAAGTTGGACAAGTGGACATTAGGGTCCTCATCCGGTAGTCCATCAAACTGCACGGAGTTTTGGATCATTTGGATTACACTTAACTTTATTTCAAAATTTTAATTCGCCACCGTAGGGCGAATAACACTCGACCCAGTATTGTCAAAATTTGGCCGGGCGTAATAAGACATTGTACGCTCCGCGGCCACATTTGGAACATGGTCGGCCATAAAAACAGATGGGGGTTCTCCGATAGATTCTTTAGATTCTTAAGTTTTATCTTGGCATTAAGATCGAATGCGCGCAAGGGTGCGGTCGATCTCAGGATCAAAATCAAAGGTTTAAGAATCCGAAGGTTGTTCACAGGTCAAACACCCTAAAAAATAGAAAAAGAAATAAAGATAATTAAAACAAAGGGGGGGGGGGATTTTTTTGTTTTTTTAAGTGCTTTGTTTTAAGAGTTAAAATATATTTTCTTTCTTTTTTTGTGAAAAAAAGTAAAATTAATAGTATCCCAGATTCGAAATAACAACGCCAAAAAGATTCCCCGGCAATGGCGCTAAAAAACTTAATGGGCCACGAGCAGACTCTTATTTAGGTGGTTGGTTCGATGAGTCGACCGTCGCGGACTTGCTAAAAAGCGAGTTTTTAACGAAAGGAGGCAAGTGCACCTATCGCATGTAGTACTCGATATTCGGGAGAATACTGAGGTCGTATTATTCTCGGGGTCGGGTTGATTATTCCTACTCCTCCAGGAGGACTATTATTTTATTGAAAGTAAGGTGGATTTTTGTTTGTCAGTAAAGACGGAAATAAAGGAAAGCTGAAAATGACTTAAATTATTTGATGACGGGTTAACGCTCGACACTGAATCGGATTAAGACTAAAATAAGTTTTAATAATTATTGAACTTAGTTTTCAAATTAATAAAAGACAACTTGGCCATGGTGGTTCCATAAATATGAGCTCACCTATCTCTAGGAATATCGCTCATCTAAACATTAAGACTATTCGACCGAACGTTAGTCCGACGAAGGATTCCTCTTAATTCCCGCTTTATGCTAAGAACCCCGCTATTGGGTGGGGAACCCAAACCAGTAAAACTACGCTTCTCCTCTCTCGAGGGTATGTACGCAATTATATTTACCCAAGGGATTTCGGTTCATATGCACGGCCTCTCGGCTAGCTAGCATATGGATAACGGAAATAGAGCCCACACATCGATATGTGGTCCTACGCATCGTTAACCCGGGGCAAACCTAAATTCCTAAAATTAAAGTGAAAATAAAGAACTTTAATTATTTCAAATCATTTTATATGTCTCAATGCTCTTCGATGCCAAGAGATAATAACGATTAGCCACTCATTGGTATGGGGACGGCTTTATAATTTTGATGAGCCGCGAGTTCGAGACTAAACACTAAAGCATTATAAGAAGAAAACATACAAACACAACGTTAGAAAAATTGAAAAGCTAACTACAATGAGAACTCACACACACTTCAAAACCATAAATAAATAAATAAGGGCAAGTCCTACTCGAATGAGTAGGCGGGAAATGAAAACACGTCATTTAACTCTAAATGAGTAGGCAAAAATAAATGCAAGTACAAGTTCTACTCAAATAAGTAGACGGTAAATGACAAGTCTTACTCGAATGTGTGGCGGGAAATGAAAACACGTCATTTAACTCTTAACGAGTAGGCGAAAATAAATGCACACGCGCACAAACTCTACATGAATTGAAAGAAAGCAATAAAATTATCTTCTACACACACGCACTCTACATAATTTGAGGAAAGCAATAAAACAAAGCATGAAAATTTATCTCATACACTCACACACTTACATATTTGAAGAAAGCATAAAAATTATCTCCGACACTCACACACACAACATAATTGAAGAAATCATTAAAAAATTATTCTCATACACTCACACACACAACATGGAATTTAAAAGAACAAAATGAAAACCTAACTCATACACTCACACACACACAAATTTAAAACAAAATGAAAGTTACCTAAAAATTAAAACAACTACTTTTCTACTCCTAGAGTTTAGCAAGAACACATAAAAAGTGAAAATAAACTTTTAAAGTGAAAAAGGCTTTCAAATGAAAACAAAAAAGCAAAGTTTTCCAAAAATTAAAACACCTACATATTCATTCTTAGGAGTTTGTAAAAATGCTTAAAAAGTGGAAACAAGTTGAAATGAACCAAAAAGTTTTACAAGTTACAAAAAATCTAAGTTAAAAAGAAAATAAAAAACCACTTTGAAAATGATTTTTACAAGTTCGTAACGATGAAAATTATCTAACCTAAAACAAAAACATGAAAGCAAAACTAGAAAAAACTTTCCTACATAATGAAAAACAATCTAGTGCAAATTTAAGGGAAATCAAGTTGAAATCAAAGGCATTAAGAAGGATACACACACACACACACACACACACACACACACACTTGGAAAAACTAAGGTAAAACAAAGGATAAAATGGGAGAACAAGTGGCACACTCAAATGACAAACAATACTATACAAAGAGAGAAGAAAGTACAAATTTTATTAAGTTGAAAGATGGGTTACAAAAGGCTAAAACAAACATACAAAAACAAAGGGAGAAATTCTCCTTACATAGCACCAAAAGCACTTGGGCAGCCCACCAATAGCAATAAGGGTCAAAAAAAGTGAACCCTTAGCTCTTACAGAAAACTTTTATTTATAGGAAAAATTTCGGGAGTGACACGGGCGTGTCGGGTCTTCGAACACGGGCGTGTCCTGATCTGTATGTTGGAGAAGTCAAATTTGGTCAACTAGCGACTTTCTGGAAGGAGGTCGAACGAACACGTGTCGGACACGGGCGTGTCATGCATGGCACGGGCGTGTCAGGGGGGCGTGACAAGGCACGTTGCATTCTTAATGTCGGTAGCAACAGAGGGAATGACACAGTCGTGTCGGTCATGTGACACGGGCGTGTCCAGCTTGGTTTTATGAAGGTTGAACGTCGAGCGTCGAGTTGAGGTCAACGATCATCGAGGGCATGACACGGGCGTTTCGGTCATGGGACACGGGCGTGTCAGGTCATTTTTTGACAATTTCTGAAAAATTTCAGAAATCAAAATTAAAGCTAAGTTAGGTAAATATTTACAAAAAAAACATATTTATAAACTAAAATAACTAAAAACTATAAATAAGAACTAAAACGATATAAATAAAGTACTAAAATATGCATATATTTACAACTTATCAGGGTGCGAGCAAAAATTGGGGCCAGAGCAGCAGTATTAGCTTTGTTTAGTTTACGGACCATCGCGAGATGTTCGCAAATGCTCTGACTATGTGACATGACGATGGTGAAAGAGGTGAAGGAAGAGATGAGAGAAGAGACCATCTCTACGCTAGGATAGGTGTAACATATTTATAGGCCCCAGAGGGGGGCCCCGCGAAAGATTCTGTCATAAATTAATTCCGTCATCGCGAGCCTCGGTTGGACTTTCTTTCTGAGCTTGAGGCAACCTCAAAAAGAGCGGGGATTGTGTATAACCTCGGACTTGCAGGAGGTAGCTCATGGAAAAGTGCTAGGGGCGAGAAGAGTGCATATGCGAGTAGGACTATAGGGTTTACTCGCCGGTACTCCAAAAAGGCAAAGTATAATAGGCGAGATGGGAGCAGTGGAGCATGCGAGAGGGCTCTCGCGACGTATGTTGGCCTCTTATGGCAAGACAGGATACTCGTGTGGCGAGCTAATGAGAACCCTCGCCCACTAGATGCCATATTCGTCGAGCGCCGGCTCGACGTTGGTCGAGCGCCGGCTCGACGTTGGTCGAGCGCCGGCTCGACGTTGGTCGAGCGCCGGCTCGACGTTGGTCGAGCGCCGGCTCGACGTTGGTCGAGCGCCGGCTCGACGTTGGTCGAGCGCCGGCTCGACGTTGGTCGAGCGCCGGCTCGACGTTGGTCGAGCGCCGGCTCGACGTTGGTCGAGCGCCGGCTCGACGTTGGTCGAGCGCCGGCTCGACGTTGGTCGAGCGCCGGCTCGACGTTGGTCGAGCGCCGGCTCGACGTTGGTCGAGCGCCGGCTCGACGTTGGTCGAGCGCCGGCTCGACGTTGGTCGAGCGCCGGCTCGACGTTGGTCGAGCGCCGGCTCGACGTTGGTCGAGCGCCGGCTCGACGTTGGTCGAGCGCCGGCTCGACGTTGGTCGAGCGCCGGCTCGACGTTGGTCGAGCGCCGGCTCGACGTTGGTCGAGCGCCGGCTCGACGTTGGTCGAGCGCCGGCTCGACGTTGGTCGAGCGCCGGCTCGACGTTGGTCGAGCGCCGGCTCGACGTTGGTCGAGCGCCGGCTCGACGTTGGTCGAGCGCCGGCTCGACGTTGGTCGAGCGCCGGCTCGACGTTGGTCGAGCGCCGGCTCGACGTTGGTCGAGCGCCGGCTCGACGTTGGTCGAGCGCCGGCTCGACGTTGGTCGAGCGCCGGCTCGACGTTGGTCGAGCGCCGGCTCGACGTTGGTCGAGCGCCGGCTCGACGTTGGTCGAGCGCCGGCTCGACGTTGGTCGAGCGCCGGCTCGACGTTGGTCGAGCGCCGGCTCGACGTTGGTCGAGCGCCGGCTCGACGTTGGTCGAGCGCCGGCTCGACGTTGGTCGAGCGCCGGCTCGACGTTGGTCGAGCGCCGGCTCGACGTTGGTCGAGCGCCGGCTCGACGTTGGTCGAGCGCCGGCTCGACGTTGGTCGAGCGCCGGCTCGACGTTGGTCGAGCGCCGGCTCGACGTTGGTCGAGCGCCGGCTCGACGTTGGTCGAGCGCCGGCTCGACGTTGGTCGAGCGCCGGCTCGACGTTGGTCGAGCGCCGGCTCGACGTTGGTCGAGCGCCGGCTCGACGTTGGTCGAGCGCCGGCTCGACGTTGGTCGAGCGCCGGCTCGACGTTGGTCGAGCGCCGGCTCGACGTTGGTCGAGCGCCGGCTCGACGTTGGTCGAGCGCCGGCTCGACGTTGGTCGAGCGCCGGCTCGACGTTGGTCGAGCGCCGGCTCGACGTTGGTCGAGCGCCGGCTCGACGTTGGTCGAGCGCCGGCTCGACGTTGGTCGAGCGCCGGCTCGACGTTGGTCGAGCGCCGGCTCGACGTTGGTCGAGCGCCGGCTCGACGTTCGTCGAGCGCCGGCTCGACGTTCGTCGAGCGCCGGCTCGACGTTGGTCGAGCGCCGGCTCGACGTTGGTCGAGCGCCGGCTCGACGTTCGTCGAGCGCCGGCTCGACGTTGGTCGAGCGCCGGCTCGACGTTGGTCGAGCGCCGGCTCGACGTTCGTCGAGCGCCGGCTCGACGTTCGTCGAGCGCCGGCTCGACGTTCGTCGAGCGCCGGCTCGACGTTCGTCGAGCGCCGGCTCGACGTTCGTCGAGCGCCGGCTCGACGTTCGTCGAGCGCCGGCTCGACGTTCGTCGAGCGCCGGCTCGACGTTCGTCGAGCGCCGGCTCGACGTTCGTCGAGCGCCGGCTCGACGTTCGTCGAGCGCCGGCTCGACGTTCGTCGAGCGCCGGCTCGACGTTCGTCGAGCGCCGGCTCGACGTTCGTCGAGCGCCGGCTCGACGTTCGTCGAGCGCCGGCTCGACGTTCGTCGAGCGCCGGCTCGACGTTCGTCGAGCGCCGGCTCGACGTTCGTCGAGCGCCGGCTCGACGTTCGTCGAGCGCCGGCTCGACGTTCGTCGAGCGCCGGCTCGACGTTCGTCGAGCGCCGGCTCGACGTTCGTCGAGCGCCGGCTCGACGTTCAACGAAGAAGCCGTTTTTTTACTTTCCTACCCCCAAGTGGGGGTTTTATTCTTTTGCCTCAGGTAATTTTACTCTTTTGCCAATTAGGGTCTGCGTATAACCCTTCGGAACAGCGGAGTTTGGCTGTTGGAAGACCCCGCCTAGGGTTTTTTGGTAATTTCAGGTCGGTTCAATTTGGTTATTGGGAAAACAAACTCAGAAGCCTATAAATAGACCGATAAGGTGCTTTAGAGAGAGAACGATTTCTCCACCACTCTTCTTCTTTCTCTAAGGCACCTAGCTCAGCACTGGCTAGGGAGTGGAAGAACTTCTAATTCTTCCGATTAAGAGGTGGGACCTCCAAGCTAAAGCCCACGGTCTGTTTCTAGTTCCAAGACTCACATCGAGAAGAGATTCGGGAAGAGTAGGTGTGAGATGCAACTTTAGATCCGAACTCTAGGTGAAGTCGGGTTTCTGGCTTCAACACCCTCCAGGATGAGTAGAAATAATTAACCTGCCCCGAGAAATATACGACCTCGATATTCCCCCCCCCCCGAATATCCTGTATTACTCGCGATAGGTACACTTGCCTCATCGCATTCCCTCCGCGAAACTCGACCCCGCACTACTAATCAAAAAGAAAGGTCGGGCGGTGCGGAGGGCCATCAAGTTTTTCGCGCCGTTGCTGGGGAGACACGCGTTGTTATTTCGAATTCTGGAGTCTATTACTTTTACCTTTTTTTCTAAAAATTTTAAAACTTAAAAAAAAACTCTACTTAAAACTCAAAATAAAACAGAAAAGTTAAATATTTAGTATATATTTTAGGGTGTATGACCCGTGGAACACCCTCAGTGTCTGAAAATTTATATTTTGATCCTGATATCGAATGCTCCCTTGCGCGTATTCGATCTCAATGCCAAAATCCTTTTTTAGACCCCGAAGAATCCATCGGAGAACCCTCTACCGTAGTTATGGTCGACCCTATCTCAAATGCGGCCACGGAACGTACAATGTCTTACTATGCCCGGCCAAACCTGGATGATACTGGGTCTAGTATCGTTCGCCTGACCGTGGCAAACAATAATTTCAAAATAAAATCTAGCGTTATTCAAATGATCCAAAACGTCGTGCAGTTCGATGGACTGCCGGATGAGGACCCGAACGTGCATTTATCTAGTTTTTTAGAAATCCGTGACACTTTTAAAATTAATGGCATCACTAAGGACGCCATTCGCTTGCGCCTTTTTCCATTTTCCTTAAAATCTAAAGATAAGGCGCGGTTGAATTCCCTCCCGCGAGGATGTATCACCACTTGGGTCAAGCTTGCGGAACGGTTCTTAACGAAGTATTTTCCGCCCGCAAAAACTGCAAATTTACGGGCGGATATTTCTTCGTTCGTACAGAACGATCCCGAGTCTCTATTTGAGACTTGGGAGAGGTTTAAATATTTCCTCCGCAGGTGTCCGCACCACGCACTGCCAGCGTGGCTGCAGGTCCAAATCTTTTACAACGGGCTCAAGTATCAGACGCTTTAAATGATTGGCGCGACTGGCGGGGGGACTCTGAATAACAAGACCCCCGAGGCAACCCAAGCTCTTATCAAAGAGATGGCCATGAACGCCTACCAGTGGAACGTTCCACGGGGAGACCCAAGGAGGCGGTCGGCCTCTTCGAAGTGGAAGCCACTGCTTACTTAGCCCTTCAAGTTGAAAGGCTGACGAAGCAGGTGGCGGAGATGTCTGTTGCCTCCTCCACTTCACCTTGGGCGATTCCCTCTAACATCAGTATAGTCGAAGAGTTCGTAGACTATATAGGAAATTCGGGTCTACCTTCCATCAACCCCAACAACAACCCTTATAGTACCCACTATAATCCGGGTTGGAGGAACCACCCTAACTTCTCATGGAGCAACACGAACAACGCACAGCTCCCACCTAACTCTTTTGCTCCCAGATTTTTGCCGCCTCCCCCTCTTCCAAAACTCTCCCCGATTGAGGAAAATTTTTCTAGATACATCGCGTCCAACGAGTCAAATATCTGGAACATCAACGGATCGCTAAAAAACTTAGAATTATAGGTTGGATAGCTGGTGCAGATGAAGTCTGAGCGTGCGCTCGAGGAACTGTCGGGGAACACAGAGCCCAACCCTCGGGAAAATATCAATGATATAACCCTCCATATTGGAAAGTAAGTGGTTGATCCAAAATGGATCGGTTCGCATGTACATATTTCTCCTCCGACCCCTCTTCCCCCTTCTTCAGTTACATCACCTTTACCAGTTTTAAACGATAAAATTATTTTAAATATGCCATTGTCATATCCACATAAGTTAAATAGTGAGCATAAGGACGAGAAGTACAAAAAAATTATTTTATTATTAAAACAAATTCATATTAATGTTCCCTTATGCGAGGTAATCTCGCAGATGCCTAAGTATGTGAAATATTTAAAATAACTTCTATCTAATAAACAAAAATTAGAAAATATTTCGCATATCTCTCTCAATGCAGAGTGCTCGGTGTCTCTTACTAATAAATTGCCCCCAAAAAAAACGACCTGGGAAGGATTTCCATCCCGTGCCTTTTTGGCGATATATTAGTAAAATACGCTCTTGCAGATTTAGGCGCTATCATTAATTTGATGTCGTTCTCGCTTTTTTAAAAAAATTAGGTTTGGTCACTCCGTCCCCTACTAAAATGCGTATCCAACTAGCGGATCGCTCGGTTACCCCATCGGGATAGTGGAGGACGTTTTTGTCCGAGTTGATAAGTTTACCTTTCCGATAGACTTCGTCATCTTGGACATCGAGGAGGATGCCGATGTACCAATTATACTCGGTCTCCCTTTTCTCGCCACCTCCCGCGCATTAATTTACATGAGTAACGGTCGTCTCCTCCTTCGGGTAGGAGATGATGAGGTTACTTTCTCTATTAATCCCTCGATGGAAAACTCATTATCGAGCGATGATTTTTTTTATAATTTAGATACCTATTTCGGAGTTTGTTCTTCCCCTATTTTCGAGTCTATCTTTTTAAACGATGATATTTTCGCGCTTGAAAACTTTAATTGTGTAGAGGATGACTCTACAAATATGTCTTTCGAACCATTTGGATCGAAAGACATTAAGATTAAAACCTTGTTAGAAGAATCACCCTGCCTAGAATTAAAACCTCTACCCGAATCTCTCAAATACGTTTTTTTGGGAAAATATGAAACCCTTACCGTTATCATTTCTTGGCATTTGAGCGATTCAGAGAGTTTTGATTTATTGGAAGTTTTTCTTAAACATCGCAACACAATTGCGTGACAAATTTCTGATCTAAAGGGGATTAACCCCGCTTTTTGCACCCATAAGATTTTCCTTAACGATAATTACCGCATAACTATTCAGCCGCAGCGACGTCTTAATCCAAACATGAAAGACGTCGTTAAAGCCGAAATCATAAAATTATTAGATGAGGAGATTATTTATCCTATTTCAGATTGTTCTTGGGTTAGTCCCGTTCATGTCGTGCCCAAGAAGGGCGGTCTTACCGTAGTGAAAAATGAGCATAATGAACTCGTCCAAACTCGTACTGTTACGGGTTGGTGGGTGTGCATCGATTATAGAAAACTAAATGATGCCACCCGTAAGGAAGATTTCCCACTACCATTTTTAGACCAAATTCTAGAGTGTGTATCCGGTCATCCATATTATTATTTTCTTGATGGTTTATCGTGGTTTTTCCAAATCCCCATTTCCACTGATTACCAAGAGAAAACAACTTTTACCTGCCCTTTTGGCACCTTCGCATATCGAAGGATGTCATTTGGCCTATGCAATGCACCAACAACATTTCAAAGATGTATATTTGCGATCTTTGGCGAGCTGGTAGGAGACAATATGGAAGTCTTCATGGATGACTTCTCTGTTTTCGAATGCTCATTCCCGATCTGTCTTCGTAATTTAGATCGTGTCCTTCAGCGATGCGAGGACACACATCTCATTTTAAATTGGGAAAAGTGTAACTTTATGGTTCGAGAAGGTTTGCTTCTCGGCCATAAGATTTCGTCTAAGGGGATGGAGGTCTATAAGGCCAAGGTAGAAATTATTGAAAAGCTTCCACCACCTTCTAATGTAAAATCTATTAGGAGCTTCTTATGCCATGTGGGCTTTTACAGACATTTTATTCAAGATTTCTCTAAGATAACAAAGCCACTTACTCACCTCCTGGAAAAGGAATCAAATTTTTTCTTTAGTAGCGAATGCGTGTCCGCTTTTAATTTTAAAAAACAAAAGCTTATCAATTCTCCAATTAGTGGCGGCCGATTGGTCCCTTCTGTTCGAGATTATGTACGACGCTAGTGATATTACAATCGATGCCGTTCTTGGCAACCGCATAAACAAATACTTTCACCCCATTTATTATGCTGGCAGGACACTCACTTTCGCACAAGAAAATTACATGACAACAGAAAAGGAACTTTTAACAGTCGTTTTTGCATTTAAAAAGTTCTTATATAATGCTATCTAAAGTAATCGTATTTACCGACCACTCTGCCCTAAAATATTTATTAGCTAAAACGGACGCCAAGCCCCGCCTTCTTCAATGGGACCTCCTCCTACACAAATTTTATTTGGAGATCTGGGACAAGAAGGGCGCGGAAAATTTAGCCGCCGATCACCTCTCCCGTTTAGAAAATCCTGGTGCAGAAGCACTCGTCGAATCTGACATAAATGTCAGATTCCCCGAGGAACGCCTCCTAGCCATAAATACTATTTCGTCTTCTGCGCCTTGGTTCGCAAATTTCGCGAACTATTTAGTTTCACGGGTGCTCCCAAAAGACTTTTCGAGCCAGCAAAAAAATAAATTCTTTTCTGACTTGAAAAATTTCTTTTGGGAGGACCCTTTTCTTTTTTGTATCTATTCGGACCAGACGGTCCGAAGATGCGTCACGGGTGTGGAGTGCACGCAAATACTCAAGCACTGCCACGAGGGTTCGACTGGTGGTCATTATCAAGCTAACCGGACCACACGGAAGGCGCTGGAGGCGGTCTTATTTTGGCCCACTCTATTTAACGACTCTCGTAATTTTGTGTGCTCCTGCGATAGCTGCCAGCGGTTGGGTAACATCTCTCATCGCGACGAGATGCCCCAAAATTTGTTTTTAGAGTGCGAAGTCTTCGATTTGTGGGACATCAATTTTGTTGGCCCCCTACCTCCGTCTTTTAAAAATATTTATATTTTAGTGGCGATCAAATACGTATCGAAGAGGGCGAAAGCGCAAGCTCTCCCCACCAACGATGCACGAGTCATCATTACCTTTATTAAAAAACTATTTTCTCGCTTCGACACGCCTCGAGCGATTGTGAGCGATAGGGAACGCATTTCTGTAATGCCCAAATGGCTAAGACGTTAGCTAAATACGGAGTCACACAAAAACTTGCCACCCCCTATCACTCGCAAACAAGTGGCCAAGTTGAGGTAGTAAATCGAGAGATTATGCGTATATTATAAAAAAACCGTTTCACTTAATATGAAAGATTCGTCCGTCAAACTCGACGATGCGTTGTGGGCGTATCGTATGGCATACAAAACCGCAATTGGTTGTACGCCGTATCAATTAGTCTATGGCAAAGCATGTCATTTCCCCGTAGAATTAGAACATCGCGCTCTTTGAGCTTCAAAACTCGTAAATCTCGACGCTAACTTAGCCTCTCAAAATAGAAAACTGTAACTAAACGAGTTCGATGAATGGCGTGTAAACTCTTACAAGAGTAATAAGTTCTATAAGGAGCATTCTAAGTTAAAATTATCTAGGTATCTACCTAAATCACCTAGAGGGGGGTGAATAGATGAGATATGCGTCTTTTGTGGAATAAAAATTTGAGAGAGTTTAACACAGAAAGTAATCAAGCACATACCAGACAACACAAGGAATTATAGTGGTTCCCCAATCTTGGGTACGTCCACTTTCCACCTCACCAATCTAGCACCACGACTAGCCTTGACTACTTCACTAAATCTCGGATTGAAACAATCCTACACCTTGAAGTAACGCTCCTACAACTCGGAGTTAACACACCCCTACAAACTCGACCCCCAAAATGGGATCTAGACTCAGAAGAATAATCATCCTACAAACTCGAAGACAAAGCTCCTATAAGAGTTGAAATAATTTTACAACTACAATAAAAATTATTCTTCCAGATCTGAAATCTTCAAAGTTCTTCCCTCTTAATAACTAAAATTCTTGAAGAAGATGTTGAGGAAGAAATCTTGAGAGAACACGATCTGAAACTCTTAGGATCTGACACGATCAAATGAATGATTGAAGAAACTTGAATCTGTGATCTGTCAAATCTTTTCTTCTGTTGAATCGCTGGATCGAGGAAGAAGCGTCAGAGAAGAACGACGATGGCTGCGTACGGATTTTCCCGATCTATAACTGGTGGCGATTCAGAATTATGTAATTACTAGTATGGTTAGCGAATCCTAGAGAAGACTTTATATAGGAAATTCGCTAACGGTCTGAAATCATCAAGGAATAATCCACGTGGACCAATCATGAAGAATTAAGATTGAATTGAAATCCCGTCAGACGAATTTGAAATTAAATTTTCTGCAACTACATTCTTCGAAAGGAATCATGATTTCTTGAAAAGGACTTGATTTCTCGAAAAATGGCATACCCTTCTCAAGAAAATGCTTCACGTAGAATTCTCTGAACTGTGGAACTGATTTTTCAAAAAATGAATTTGACTTTTCAAAAACAACTTTTCTTTCTCGAAACATGAATCTGATTTTTCGAAAACAACATTTCTTTTTCGAAAAATGAATTTGGTTTTTCGCGAAATCTACAGGGAATTTCTCGAAAAAGAGATCTTAGAAGTTTTTGAGAGTTTTTCGAAAAGTTTATGTTTCTCGAGAACAGTTTTACTTTCTCGAAAAATTTATCTAAACCTTTCGAAAAACATTCTTCTTTTCGAAAAATAGACTTAGGAAATTTCAGAAAAAATTTCTTTTCTTCTTTGTTCAAAGACCAGCAACCCTTCCTTTCTTCCATGCTTTAGTACTTGAAAATGAAGTGCATTCCAATAGAGAGGTTACACATGAGTCAACACCATGGATCACACAATGAGGGATTATATTGCATAGTCATGTGTTAAGTGACTCATTGTAAACTGACATTGGTATACACTTAGCAATAATGACCTACAAGCACTCAACTAGAGAATAACATCAAATACATACTTAATTCAACTTAGTTCAAGAGTGACTTCACACAAATCTAGGTTATTGTGGACACAATACCCAACAATCTTCACCTATTTATAGAAGTCAGAACCCTCTACACTAAGGGGAATTATATCAAGATAATTAAAAGAATTTACTAATAAACACAATAGTAATTGCAATGATAATTGAGAAATAATATATCATCAAAATTCAAAATTATATATATAATGAGTATGTCCATAGAAGAGTTCAGGTCCACAACATTTCACAGCCCTAAAAATCATGAATCACTTATATTATTGCTGATGTAGTCATTCTTTCTTCTCTTGTTATCTTTTTAGGTAGTTGTAGGGCTTGGGATAGTACTTAGGAGGCCGAGGAGCATTTGGACTGTTACGGCCATGTTCACTATCATGAAGCCTTCTTTTGGTCAGAGAAGTTTCATATTCTTTCCATTCCTTGTAGCTGTAGTGATCATCCCTATTTCCATTGAGTTCCACAACCAACCTTAGAGTGTCTAGAATTAGAGACTTGGAGGTTAGGCTCCACACCTTAGTCATTTCTTATTCTCTTCTCAGATTCTTGACTTGGAATGGATCGGCTGGCAGATGCACCATCACCATATTTCCTTTTCTTAAGCACTAATATCTCTGGAGGTGGGTTTTGAGGAATCTCTGGCTGGTCTGAAGCCCAAACATGAGAGTAATATGCAGGAGGAGCTTCAAATTTTTCAGGTCTAGGAGAGAATGTAGGCTTGCAGACAGTTGGATTAATATGAGTAGGTGGAGCCTCATTTGGATTGACTTGAAAGTCTGGGAAGATCTGATTATGGATCCATACAGCAGTATCATAAGTGTGAAACTTTACATCATGAATCTGTATCTGTACATTTGTACTGATCTCATTCAGTTTAGCATCCCATTGTGCCTTCATGTCTTCACCAGACTTTGTTCGATATTCTTTTACTTTATCCTCCCCCTTTCTGACTTCTATAGTTAAAGTGTCTATGGCATCTTCCTTGAATTTTCCAACTTCTTCACAAGTCTTGAAGTTGTGTTCTTGTGCTTTCTTTTCTAATTGGATCTGATTGTTTGTAATTGTGACTGCTTGATTCATTACTTCACCAACACTAGTGATTGTGTGGTCCAAAGCTTTGCCACAAATCTTGAACAGTTGTTTCAGTTTATCTGTATTACTTTGGATTTCAGCAAAGTCTCTGCTTATCTCTTTTTCAAGAGTAGTGAATTTCTCAGTTACATCTTGGAGAGACTTGTCAAAGTACTCTCGTTGTTTTGTCAACACAATTTCAATTTTACCCAAAAAGGGTATCATCAGGGATTACTGTAACTAGAGGAGATGGAGGAGGTAGAGCTGGAACTGTCCAGATTGGAATTTCTTCAATGATAACTGAACTTTGGCCTTTTTGGCGAGAAGTAATTACATCCCCTTCCTCTCCCAGAATGACGGGTAACGAGAAATCTAAGCTTCTGAGAGGAGGTTCTGCCGCTTCTGAGACTGTTGGGTATTGTATCCACAATAACCCTGATTTGAAGAAGGGTCCCGTCAAGCTAAGATGAATTGAGGTTTATTTTATATTGCTCTTTAGTTATGTACTTGCAGGTTCACAATACCAAGTACATACCAATGTCAGGTTACAGTGAGTCGATAAACACGGGACTGCACAATGTAATCCCTCATTGTGTAGGCCAATGTGTTGACTCACGTATAATCTCTCTATTGGGGTGTACTTCTATCTCAAGTACAAGTGAAGGCTCAAGGATAGTCAAGGATCAGACTCAAGAAAAACTGGAATTTTACCTAAGTAAAATTCGACGAGTATGGTTAAGCATATAGATCGAATTCGTTGAGTATCATCATTGATACACACCGAATTCGTCGAGTATACTTACTAATGCACGTCGAATTTATCGTAGGGTAAATTCATTGGAATTGTGAAAAATCTTTTAAGTAAAATTCGCCGAGTATCATTGTGCATACTCGCCGAATTCGTCGAATGTATCAAACAATACTCGCTGAATTTGTCGAATATGCTAAGTGATGCACGTCGAATTCGTCGAGTCTAGTCGACACTACTTCTCTATATTTTTCCAAGTCCAATTCATCGAATATCAAAGCGTTAAGTGAGTTGAGTTAACTCGATAATGTTCGATGAATTGAGATCATGGCGTTGAGTGAGCAGAAAGCGTTGATTTCAACGACGTTGAGTGCGTCGAGTCAGTTCACCTATACTCGACAAATTCGTCGAGTATGCCATGTGATACTCGACGAATTCGTCGAGTATGACTCCTCGCTATAACGTTGAGTGACCAGCAGACCTGTGATGTTTTGTCTAAGTCTTTTTCGTCATATATCAATATGTATTCGACGAGTATCATTATGATACTAGACGATACTCGATTAATTTGACTTAGGTTATTTTTCCGAAAATTCTTCTTCCTGTCACGGGTTCGGTCGGCCATGTACAGTGCTGTTTAGGTTTCACTTTTGGAAATCTTTTATAGCCGTTTCATTTTGAATCCCTCTATAAATACCTAGAGTAATTTCGAAATGAGAACGGATCTTGAAAACCTAATTTCTCTAATCAATTTTTCACTCTTTCAAGAAATAGCAATCGTCGGCCGCACACTTTGGTTTTTGCGATTTAATTCCGATCGGCTGCGACAACGAGCAATCTTCTTCGATAACGACTACTTTGACTGGATCGCTTTCTCGTTCAAGATCTGATTTACTCCAATCCTCTTTGGTTGAAGATTCAAGATCCAAATTTCAAGATCCAAAGATTTCAAGTTTTTCCGAGTTCTCCAAGATTCAACTTCCAACCTTCAAAGAATGTCGGATCAAAATTGAAATCGTGTGTTGTGTTGTAATTTCTTTTTGAATATTGTAGAAGATTTTTCTCCGAGGTTGTAGATTCGTTTGTGGATCGAGAGAGTAGATCCGGTTGTGGATCAAGTGTGTTGATCCGGTTTGCGGATTGAGTTATAGGAGAGTTTATTCTCCAAGTAGAAGGAGCTTCGTCTCTGAGGTGTAGGAGTTGCGACTCTGAGGTGTAGGAGTTGCGACTCTGAGGTGTATGATTTGACGAAATCTGAGTTTGGTGAAGTAGTCGAATCGTACCCTTTGTGGTAGATAGGCGAGGCGGGATAGTGGACGTACCCAATACGGAGAACCACTATAAAAATCTCTGTGTTTGTGTGCTTGTCCTTTACATATTTTTATTCCGCAAAAAGACGCAAACATCACATATTCACCACCTATAGGTGATTTAGGTTGACGCTAGATACTTTCAATTGGTATCAGAGGGGTGTTTTGATCGATAAGGATAACACCTTGATGAAGATCCCTAATCTAGCGTTAAGAGATTCTGCACAGTCACCATGGATCGAAGCAAAGATATGTCTTCCATGAAGCTACCAGTGTGCACCAAAGAGAACTTTCCCATGTGGAAAGAGAGAGTACGGTTCTACATGGAAGCTGCAGATCCGAGAATTTTTCAAATTATGGAAGAAGGACCAAGCATCCCGACACAAGCTTCAACTATAAATCCAGCAATCCAGATTCCCAAAAAGATGATGGATCTCACTAAGGATGATATTGCCCTATATAACAACCCGACTTGAGGGCTCAGGGGCTGCCGCACCCGATCATGGGCCGCACAGCATGGCCCGCCACTGGCGCCGTTAACAAGGCCTGCGAGCCGTACACCCCAACCAATAACTGGCCTGTTTCTCAGCACAGTAGCTTGTTGGCAGGGGTTTCGAACCCGCAACCCTTGATAACTCTCATCCAACAGAAGCCATCACCAACAGAGCTGCACTTTTTTGTAACGACCCGGCTTGAGGGCTCAGGGGCTGCCACACTCGATCATGGGCCGCACAGCATGGCCCGCCCTAGCGCCGTTAACAAGGCATGCAGGCCGTACACCCCAACCAATTCATCGGCCTGTTTCTCAGCACAGTAGGTTGTTGGCAGGGGTTTCGAACCCACAACCCTTGATAACTCTCATCTAACAGAATCCATCACCAACTGAGCTGTACTTTTTTGTAACGACCCGGCTTGAAGACTCAGGGGCTGCCGCACCCGATCATGGGAAGCACAGCATGGCTCGCCACCGACGCCGTTAATAAGGCACGCAGGCCATACACCCCAACCAAATCACTGGCCTGTTTCTCAGTACAGTAGGTTGTTGGCAGGGGTTTCGAACCCGCAACCCTTGATAACAAACCTTCAATAGTTCTCATCACCAACTGAGTTGTAGCCTTTAATAGTTCTCATCACCAACTGAGCTGCAGCTCAGTTGGTGATGAGAACTGTTGAAGGTTTTTTATCAAGGGTTGCGGGTTCGAAACCCCTGCCAACAACCTTCTTTGCTGAGAAACATGCCAGTGATTTGGTTGGGGTGTATGACTTGCATGCCTTGTTAACGGCATTGGTGGTGGGCCATGCTGTGCGGCCCATGATCGGGTGTGGCAGCCCCTAAGCCCTCAAGCCGGGTCATTACACCCTAGTCCCCCTTGACAAGAAGGAGAAGAATATAATAGCTAGTGCAGTGGATGACTCAATGCTCCAGAACTTATTCCACTGCAAATCTGCTAAGGAGATGTGGGACTGCCTGGTTGTTCTTATGGAAGGTACTGAAAAAGTGAGAGACGATCACAAATTGCTGTTAAATCAGGAGTACGAAGCCTTTAAACAAGGTGTCAATGACTCTATAGCTGACAGTTTTGAGAACTTTTTCAAGATAGTCAACGACCTCAGGAACTATGGTCGTGAATTCACTCATGGTGAACTGAACAACAAATTCCTCAAATCCTTGACTAAGGAATGGGACACCAAGGTGGTTGCCATTAGAGAATTTGGGAAGATGCCAGAGATAGATCCACAAAACTTGTTCGGAAAGCTGCTCTCCTATTAACTCCAAATGAACACCAGAAAGAAGGAGGAGCAAGCTAACCGATCTTCAAGTAAAGAGAAATCTACAGCCCTAAAGGCTGAAGGTTTAAGGAAGTCCAAAGCTGTCTCACCCATAAGTACACGAGCTCCTGACACTCCTGAAGACTTTGAGCCCAACACATCAGGCTCCGAGCTATCGGACAGAGAGTTCTACTTAATCTCTAAGAAGTTTAAGAAGATGTTGAGAAAGAGGAGACAAATGAAGAATAAGTCTTCCTCTTTAGATTACAGAAGATCACATCGTGACAGTGATCGTACGAATAAAAGCAACAACAAGGAGGACAAGTATAAATCGAAACCTAGTAAATTTCTTCCTCTGACATTATTTGCTACTGTTGCAATAAATCATGTCACATGATCGCGGAGTGTCCATATTAGAAGGACAGCTTCGGGAAGGATGAGAAGAGATCCTTCAAAGGAAAGAAGAAAGAAGAAAAGAGCTTCGTCGCCAAGAAGTTGAAGACTCTCAGCGACAGTGACTCGAGCGAGTCAAGTTTTGAAAATGAAGAAGCTTACTTTGGGCTTATGGCACAATCTAATGAAGAAGTGGTAGACTCATAGTACCACGAGAAGGTAAACTCACACAGCATTATCTCAGAAACTGAAACCTCCACCAATGGTCATGAAGACTATTCTTCGGATGAGAACGAATAAGAATTGATGGCTCAACACGAGCACCTCTTAAAGGATTTCAACAAATGTCGTAAGGTAATCCGAAAGAAAGTTAAGGTGATTGCCTCCCCCAAGGTAGTGGAAACTGAGTTGAAGGAAGAAATTGCAAAATTGCTTCCTCTCAGAGAAGAAGTCAACTCCCTTAAAGATGAACTCAAGGGCTCCGCTGAGATATTAATTCTGAAAGAAAAATATCTTGATGAGCTGCAAGAAAAGCTCGTGGTGGAGAGAAAACTCATTGAGAGCTACTCCCAACCGAAGACTGTTCTGCCTATCATTGATGAGTTCTCCGCTCAGAAGAAGGGTAGTGGTCTTGGCCACGTCCGTGGAAAAGGTAAGGCTGCCAAGAAGGCTAGCGCCAAAGAAAAGGGGAAGGAACCCATGGATAAACCTTAATTTAGGAAAGTAATTTTTTCGACGAACAAGTTTGACTTTAAGTCGTCCTATGGTCATCATGCTAGGCCTACTCATGTAGAGCCCAAGAATAGATACCAGGGATGGACCCGTCCCCATGAATTTGATACTAGCGTGTTCAAGGCAGTGTTTGAGGAAATCCAGATGAAGAGTTATGGTCCATATGTGCATGACCATAACAATAAGAAGGCACCAAAAGCCACATCTGTTGTGCCTAAGGCAAAGGAGATGGGAAGCTCCTGTGTATGCTACAACCAGGAGGCCTCCACCTCTAAGAACGCTACCCCTACTAGACCCCCCGTTCAAAGGGTAAAACAGGAGTACAAACAAAGGTACAACAGATTTGACTGTTGGTGCTGCGGCAAAATTGGTCATTTTGGCGCAGATTGTTGGTATAACCCTGAAAATCTTGTAACTCCTAGAGTTAGCTATGCGAGACCGACCACTCACAAGGCTAATGTTCCTAGGGTGAGTATGCTGACCAGGAACCAAGGACCCAAATACGTTTGGGTTCCTAAGATAAACTGATTTATTTTTGCAGGAATGTCCAAAGGCCAATAGAACTCCGATCTGGTATTTGGATAGTGGATGCTATCGGCACATGACCGGGACAAGAAGCCTTTTGCGTGATTATACCCGAATCAAAGATGAACCAAAAGTCATCTTTGGAGGTTCAGACCAGGGAACAACAAAAGGTTATGGTATGATTTCCAATGGCGTAGTCTCTTTTACAGACGTTGCTTATGTTGAAGGATTACAACATAATCTTATAAGCATAAGTCAACTATGTGACAAAGGCTACATCGTTGAGTTCTGCAAGGACAAGTGTCTGATAAAATCATCTGTAAATTTGGAGATGGTCTTAATTGGCACTCGGAGCAGAAATATTTTCTATTTAAATTTCCTTTGCTTAGACACTTCTACCCTAGTGTGCTTTTTGGCAAAAAGTAGTGCGTCTCTCTGTGAACAATGACATAAGAGATTAGCATATATTAATTTTAAAACCTTAAATATGCTATTTTCTCATAACTTATTGCGCGATTCCCCCAGCATTAAGTGCCTTAAAAATAGTCCATGTCACTCCTCTCAATGGGAAAGCAGACATGGGCTGCCTTCAAGGGTATAGCTGAGAAAGAATCTTCTCAAAGCTTATACTTGCTTCACATGGACTTATTCGGTCCTATGCCTATTCACAGCTTAGGAGGTAAGGTCTATACGCTAGTAATCATTGATGACTACTCAAGTTTTACTTGAGTGTTCTTTCTGAAACACAAGTCAGACACCTTCGCATCTTTCACTTATTTTGTCCGGAAAATTCAGAACGAACTGAATTGCTCAGTGGTCAAAATCAGTAGTGACCACGGAACAGAGTTTGAGTCTGGTTCTATGACAGAGTTCTGTGAAATTCAAGATATCTTTCATGATTTTTCCTCCCCGCGCACTCCACAACAAAATGGAGTAGTAGAGAGAAGGAATAGAACCCTCATTGAAGCATGTACAACCATGTTGAACGACTCTTCACTTCCGGAATATTTCAGGGTTTAAGTAGTCAACACGGCTTGTCACATACAAAACAGAGCACTCATCAACAAAAGCTATCGTAAGACCCCCTATGAGCTATTGAAGGGCAGAAAACCGACTATGTCCTACTTTAGAATCTTTGGAAGCAAATGCTTTGTACTTAATAATGGAAAGTATTGCCCCGCAAAGTTTAGTGAAAAATGTTTTGAAGGAATTTTTGTAGGGTATAACAGCCATAGTAAGACATATAGGATTTTTAATAAGAAAACATTGGTGGTAGAAGAGTCTATAAATATTGTATTTGATGAGACAAGCCTGCTCCATAGCAGCTCGTTAAGTGTTATTGGTGCAGATTGTCACAACCCGCATTTTATCCAAATTTAGGAATTATCAGAGTATGAAAAAACACGCGTCGTGATGCCATGTCGAGTAGGGGATAACTGCTGACGCTCAGGCAAAACCATCTACTTTACTTTATGAAAGAAATTCATGAGTTTAATGATTAGAAAATCAGTTATATTTTAGAGGCCGTATCCCTCGACTTGGTGGATCACCTAGTCCACAATTTAAAACTATACTTATAAGCTGTGGAAAATACTTTATTTAGGTTTTACATCCTAAGGAGTGCATAAGAGCCCCAAGAGGACCACATATGCTACGCAAGACTCTACATTTAATTTATACTATATATAAGAAAACAATCTTTATACGTTGTTTGGAAAATAGTGAATGAGTTTTATAAAACATGCTTGATCATGAGCTATACTTATAATAATAATTGTAGTTTTAAAAGTAACTAGCAACCTAGCATAAATCCTTTCCAGAGCAAGTAGACTATCTCCAGAAAATGGTAGCAGCAAAAGTAACATATCTAGTACAAAGGTAAAAACTACCAGAGGGCGCCAACAACCTGACACGAACCCACTGGCAAATATATATATCTGTAAGAAAAGTGAAGAAAAACTACCTCACTAACAAAGCAACAGGATCTCTAGAGTCTAAAAGACCACCAGCAACACCACAGCAACCTAGCCACCAAACTGGCTACTGTCCAGAACCCGAGGCATTAAAAAGAAGAAAGAATACCTCAGCAAGCAAAACAAGGAAAACTGCACGAAAGTGTCAATCAGATGATAAATGAGAAGAAAAATAAAGCAGTAAAAGTCACAACTGCCCAAGGCAAGACAAAAAGAAATGCACCAGGTGCGAGGAAACAGCATCAACCCTGCCAAGAAACTACTTCCTGCAGAGTCTACTAAGCTTCCAAGAGCCCAAATTGCTGCAACCTACCAAGGAAGAAACGTCTAACACCCTAAAATGTGGGAGATGGTAGTAGCAAAAAAAACAACGTGGATCTGGGTTGGAGGCAAACTCAGTCCCCCACCCACCATTTCCAAGAAACAAAGCTCAAGGGTCTACATGTGAAAGCACTAGGGACCTCCCACCCCCTTGCCCAGCCCTTCCTGGGGCAAGATAAAAGAAAAAGGGTGGTCTTGGCTAAATTACACAATACCTCCCCTCTTAAGAGCTTCAAACCACCACTACTAACCATGATCCACGATTCGGCCTTTAGGAAAGAAAAACATAGCCGATAAGGAACCTAAAATAAAATCAAGGAATTCACTCGGGGGCAAAAATCAAGGTAGGGAAAAAGTGTTGAAATGACTCAACACGGCTTGGCGTTGAGTGGGACCCACTCAACGCCTAACCAGACCTTGGCATTGAGTGAGTTAGCCTCACTCAGCGCCAGAACAGCCATGGCGTTGAGTGAGGTTCACTCACTCAACGCCCTCTAGAAGAACAACTCTGGCGTTGAGTCAGCTAGCCTCACTCAACGCCAAAACAGAAATGGCGTTGAGTGAGGTTCACTCACTTAACGCCACGCGCAAGAATTCTCTGGCATTGAGTGAGCTAACCTCACTCAACGCCAAAATAGCGATGGCGTTGAGTGAGGTACACTCACTCAATGCCCTGGTACTTAACCACAATCAGAGAAAGTGGCGTTGAGTGAGCTGGCCTCACTCAACGCCAAAACAGCAATGGCATTGAGTGAAGCTCACTCACTAAATGCCCTGCCACTTAGCCGCAAAAGAAGACTGCGGCGTTGAGTGAGTTCACCTCACTCAACGCCAAAACAGCAATTGCATTGAGTGAGGTTCACTCACTCAACTCCCTGACACTTAGCCGTAAACAAGGCAAATCTGCGGTGTTGAGTGAGCTGACCTCACTCAACGACAAAATGGCAATGGCGGTTAGTGAGGTCGTTTCACTAAACGCCAGAGGTTCTGGCCGCAAAGAAGGGGTTTGGCATTGAGTGAGTCTACCTCACTCAACGCCAAAGCAGAAATGGCGTTGAGTGAGTTTCACTCACTCAACTCCACGGGACTTGGCCGTAAACTTGCCTACGGCGTCGAGTGAAGTCACCTCACTCAACGCCAAACCGGAAATGGCGTTGAGTGAGGTGAACTCACTCAACGCCAAAGTACTTAGACTCAGAAAAGGCTGTGGCATTGAGTGAGCACACCTCACTCAACGCCAAAGTACTTGGCCGCACACAAAGCGACTGCGATGAGTGAGTTCACCTCACTTAACGCCAAACCCGAAACGGTATTGAGTGAGGTCGACTCACTCAACGCCAAAGTACTTAGCCTCAGAAAAGGGGCTGCGGCGTTGAGTGAGTCCACCTCACTCAACGCCCTAGTACTTAGCCAAAATCTCAAACTGACTACAGCTGTGGCATTGAGTGTGTGCACCACACTCAACGCCAAACCCGCAAAGGCTTTGAGTGTGTGCACCACACTCAACGCCGGCAACCTGAGAGCCCCAAAATTTGGCTCTTTCCAAGATACACAGCAGGCACCCCCCTCCTACTCTCTCTCTTTCGGCTTCACCCGCAAGGCAACAACCAGATAGAAATCTGGAGTCTAAATTGGCGGTATTATGCCGGCAGGTTGAGCACCAACATCACAAAGAGTGGGGGCTCATTAGGAGAAACTAAACCCTAATTTCAGCAAGATAAAAGGACAAGCTTGTCTTCTACCCTAGGGCTAACTGGGATTTTTCCAATTCATCAAGAGAAAAAAATGGCAAGGGCAATAATACCACTTGCCTCGATTTCCGGCGAAGCTTGGTCGGCCTTCCCTCCTCTTCACTCGGCACTAGCAGCAACATCACCTAAAAGCACATTCCCGCGCTTTAATGGCGGAATCCACAAGAAACCGAAAATCCAAGTCTCCTAAAACTCCATGAAAATCAAATCTCTTACCGTTGAAATGCAGATATGAGCGAGAGCAAGCCAAAGCCGCTTTCGGAATCGAATTCCGTCCACGAAAGCTCCCGGAATAGCCGTCCGAAGGCTAGGGACATCCGCCGCTTCCGCCTCTGTTTTCCGCGAACAGGAGCAGGCGGTTTCGGTCTTGGGAAGAAGGAAGAGAGTGGGCCCGCCACTTCTAATTAAGGCTTTTAAATAAGCCTTAACACGTCAGTTCAGCCTAACTGCAGCCTAGCCGCCGGTTCTCTTATTAAATAAGAGGGTTTCTAATAGTCTTTACTAATGGCACACCCAAAATGATACGAAAACTGAACTACCTCGGAATTCGACGAAATTTGCACCGTAGCTAAATACCCATGCTACGAACGCAACGGCGAAGTCAAAATTTAATTTCGACGAACGGAACTCGAGTTATACCCACCTAAATCCAGAACACAAGCATCCCCCAAGAGGCCACACCGGGTCACCCAAAACGACTCAGTTTGCTAGGGAGATCTTGCCCATAGGCTACAAAATAGGCCACTCAGTTCTAAGGAGCTAAACCACACTCCACAAATAGCACAAGCCACAAAAACGCGTCACCGTAATGCCAAACGAGAATAAAATAATCGCAGAAAAAATCGGAGGCGTTACAGTCACTCCCCCTAAAAGAAAGTTTCGTCCCGAAACTTTACGCACAACACTTCTACTATAGAAGGAAAAAGTAACAAATAGGAGTTACAAGAAGGGAGACATACCGATCAAATCAGGGAAAATAGGTGAGGGTAAGCCTGTCTCATGGCCGACTATAGCTCCCAAGTCGCGCTCTCCAAGTCCCTATTCTTCTATAGGACTTTCACCATCGGATTGGACTTCTTTCGCAGCACCCGTTCATGAGTATCAAAAAATATGGACCGGCACTTCAACAAAAGAAAGATTGAGCTCCAACTGGGGCACAATGACAAAGACTTGCCCACTGCTGCATACATACTTCCGCAATTGGCTTACATGGAAAACATTATGAACACCTGGGAAGTTTGCTGGCAACTCAAACCTGTAAGCTGACACGCCAATTCGCTCTGTAATCTTAAACGGGCCCACATACCTCGGGTCCAATTTCCGATTCTTACCAAACCTCTTTACACCCACCATCGGGGAAACCTTAAGAAACACAAGGTCCCCTACAGAAAACTCCAAGGCAGATATACACCGATTGGCGTTCTTCTCGTATCTCTCCTTAGCTATACAAAGCTTTTCTCGGATAAGATTTATTGCGACTTCAATCTCCTCAAGTGCATCCGGACCCAACAAGGGCCTCTCACCCGCCTCAGCCCAAAACAGGGGAGTTCTGCAACGCCTCCCATACAAGGCTTCAAACTGATCCATTTGCAAACTTTCTTGATAACTGTTGTTGTATGCAAATTCCATAAGTCACAACCGCTCATCCCACGCTCCACCATGGTCTAAAATATAGCATCAGATCATATCCTCAACTATCTGGTTCACCCGCTCTGTCTGCCCATTGGCATGTGGGTGGTAAGCAGTAGAATACCTCAAATCCGTACCCAAACCCTCCTGTAGACTCTGCCAAAAACGAGAAGTAAACCGGGAGTCTCGATAAAAAATGATGCTAACAGGCACACCGTGCAGTCTGATTACTTCATTCAAGTACAACTCCGCTATCTTCTTCATCGGGTAATCAATCTTATACGGCACAAAGTGAGCACACTTCGTCAGTCTATCCACTATAACCCAAACAGAATCAAATCCCCTCGGGGATTTCGGTAAGCCCGTGATGAAGTCCATAAAAATACTTTTCCACTTCCAAGTCGGGATCTCTAACGAAGTCAACTTGCCACCAGGCCTTCCATGATCGTCCTTCACACGCTTGCAAGTGTGGCACTCAGCAACAAATCGGGCTATATCACCTATCATGCCATACCACCAGGAAATTTGCTTTAAGTCACGGTACATTTTCGTAGATCCTAGATGGTAGGCAACGCTGGATCCATGAGCCTCTCTGCAAATCATACCCCTGATGTCCCCTACAGCAGGGATGCAAAATTTGTCGCGGTACTTCAACGTACCCGCCTCATCGATAGCAAAGTCTGGCAACTCCCCCTTCTCGGTCCTGGTGAATAAGTACAGAAGACTCAGATCATCCTTCTGGTGCAGTCTGGTCAAATAAATCCAAGATGACTCTGCAACTGACAAACTACTCTGCAAGCCATAGCATCCTACTGATATATCCATAAGGAGGAACTCCTCCACTAAACGATCGGTGGAGAGATTAAAGATCTTTCCCGTCTTTCGGCTCAGGGCGTCGGCCACCACATTGGCCTTGCCTGGATGATACTGGATCTCTACGTCATAATCGGCCACATACTCTAGCCACCGCCGCTGGCGCAGATTCAACTCCTTCTGCGTGAACACATACTTCAGGCTCTTATTATCAATGAAGATCTTGCACTGAGCCCCATAAAGTAGATGCCTCCACAGCTTCAACGCATAAATCACTACTGCAAACTCAAGGTCATGCGTAGGATAATTCTTCTTATGAGTCTTCAATTGCCTTGACCCATAGGCAATCACTTTTCCAACCTGCATTAACACGCAACCAAGACAAACATGCGAAGCATCCACGTACACATCATAATCCATACCCTCAGTAGACAGGGTCAGAACGGGAGCAGTGCACAATCTATTCTTTAACTCCAGGAAGGCTTCTTCGCACTTCTCGCTCCAAACAAAGGCCGCGTTCTTCTGAGTCAACTTGGTCAAAGGTGCAGCTAGGGGAGAGAAACCCTCCACGAACCTCCTGTAGTAGCCGACCAACCCTAGGAAGCTCCTGATCTCCTTAGGCATGCCCGACCTACTCCAATCCATCACTGCTGCGACCTTTTCTGGGTCGACCGAGATCCCATCCTTGTTCACCACGTGGCCTAGAAATGAGACCTGAGGCAAACAAAATTCGCACTTGCTCAGCTTGGCGAATAACTTGTGATTCCTCAACTCCGATAGAACTAAGCGCAGATGCTGCTCATGCTCCTCAGCGCTGCAAGAATAAACCAACACGTCATCGATGAAGACAACCACGAACTTGTCTAGGAAATCCTTGAACACCCGGTTCATTATATCCATGAAAGCTGATGGTGCGTTGGTCAACCCAAACGACATCACCAAGAACTCAAAATGTCCATGCCTCGATCTAAACGCAGTCCGTAGAATATCTGTCTCACGGATCCTGAGCTGATGATAGCCAGAACGAAGATCGATCTTGGAGAACACCATGCTACCGTGTAACTGGTCAAATAAGTCATCGATCCTCGGCATAGGGTACCTGTTCTTAATAGTGATTTTTTTCAACTCCCTGTAGTCGATGCAAAGCTGCATCGACCCATCTTTCTTCTTCACAAACAGCACAGGAGCACCCCAAGGCGACGAACTCTGCCTGATAAATCCTTTTGCCAACAGCTCATCCAACTGGACTCGTAACTCCTCTAACTCACGAGGGGCCATCCGGTACGGCGCCATTGCGATAGGACGCGTACCCGGTTCCAAATCAATCACAAACTCAACATCCCGCTCGGGAGGAAGACCAGGAAGATCATCAGGAAAAACATCGACGAAATCACGAACAACTGGAATCTCCTCCAATCGCGGTACACTAACAGCGGTCCCAACCACCGACACCAAACAAGCAAAACAATCCGAAAGAAACAGCTTCATAGCACATACCGCAGAGATGATAGGAAAATCCTGGCACAGATCAGCATACACGCTTCCGGGCTGACCGTCGTCCCTGATAAAGTCAAAGCGCTTCCCTTTGCACTGAATAATAACATAATACCTTGACAGCCAGTCCATGCCCAGAATAACATCGAAGTCCTCCAGATCAATCATCTTCAGGTCTGCCTTCGCAAGGAAGTCCCCCAACAAAACAGGGCAATCTAACATGCCCAAATCTGACAACACAGATTCACCAGAGGGGAACTTGACACGGAAGGTATCCCGAACTCGATCTAAAGTTAACCGATGTTGCTCCACAAAGGCTCTAGCCACGAACGAGTGGGTAGTGCCGGAGTCAAACAGAACACGCGCCCAGTGGTTCTTCACCTTAAATTTCCCTATAGGAGCATATAACTAAGGAACTACCACAATAATACTGCAAACATTCTAGTAAAACAAGAACAAAACCTTCAGGCTGGAAAGACAACTAACTTGAGATGACCTGAGTCAAAGCTTGAGCCTCCTCGGAAGAGATCACGTTCAGCTTTCCCTTGCCCTTGTCCACCCACTGAGGTGGAGGTAGCGCCTGAAGTGGAACTGCATGAAGAGCAGGCTGGACCTGAGGACACCTAGTCTTGATGTGTCCCTTCTGCCCACACTGATAGCAGACTTTATCCTTGGACCAGCACTGGGCAGCATCATGCCCTTGTCGCTTGCAAACAGAACAGGAGATATCCCTCCTAGGAGCACCCTGAATCGCATGAACCTGCTCCTTCTTCTGAGCTGCTTCCTTCTTGAAACATCTCTCGACAGGGTGGCCTGACTGGCCACAGAAGCTACACACCACTTTGCTCTTCTTTCCCAGAGCAGCACCGGGTACCTGGGGTTTCTTCTCCTCCACAGACTTCCTCTTGTCCTTCCTCATTTTTGGCCTCTTCTCTTTGCGGTCTCAATAGCCTCCACCTTCAGAGCAGCCTCCACTACTCCTGCATAAGTCTCTGACCCATAAGCATTGGTCAACTACTGCACCTCGCTCCTAAGGACACCGAGAAATCGCTTAACTCGATCAGCCTCAATGCTGACCAATCCAGGGGAAAACGGCTCAACTTGCTGAACTCTATCTCGTACTCACCCACCGTGAGTTGCCTTTGCTTCAGATGGAGGAAGTCGTTCATAAGGCGATCACGCTTGACCGAGGGTAAGAACTTCCTCAACAGCATCTCCTTGAACACTTCCCAAGAGCATCCAGCTACCAAGCTCTCCTTTTCTCTCAGCCACCAACTTTTAGCCGAACCTTTAAGATGATAGGCGGCTATCATCACCCTCTGGTCATCTGCAATCCCAGAGTACGAGAACATCTCCTCCATGGATATCAGCCAATCGTCTATGACCATGAAATCTGCCTTCCCGTCATAAGTGGGAGGGCTCAGCCTCTGAAACTGCGAGATGAAGGCCATCTCTGCTGGCACCACCACTGGAGGTCTTAAGGGTGCAGGAGCATGAGGGACAGCTAGCCCCCCTGCAGGGCCTTGCACTCCTTGAGTCTGACCTGCCACAACCGCCACCAGGGACTAAATCAGGGCCTGCATCTCTACCATCTGCCTGCTCATAGCATCGCTACTCTGCCGCAGGCTCTCGATCACCACGTCATTCTGCACTCCGGATGACTCACCCTTAGATAGGGGAGTCGATCTAGTCGCAGAACGTCTCGCCATCCTAAAAATCATAACAACACTAGTCAGATCCTAGTACAACGGCTAGAACCAACAACAAGTACAAATAATACATATATAGATATGAACTTAAAGCTGCTAAACTTGCTCTGGGAGTTTATCTTTTTACAAAAATTGATGTTATGGCCTAACCTAGGATGGTTAACCACCACCATACTAACTCTTGTGCCTAGATCGGGAATGCATGACTTTATATTACTTTTGACTTGAAAGCTTATGTGTGTACATATATCATCCTGCCAGTCTTTAGCTTTGCACGTTGTGCTTATGCAATGTTATGATATGCATGTTTGTGCTATGCATTCTAAAAAGGCCCTAATGCATGTTATGAGCTGCGTACGCATGAAAATGTTATGCATCCCATACTACATAACATTCTCATGCAACGAAAAAGAAAACGAGCTAGTTGCAGCCATGTGGTGAGGTTATGCATCCCATACTACATAACCCTCACATGTTGCCCCTATGGTGGATCCATATACGAACACATATTATGCATCCCATACTACATAATATACCCCGTATACATCATGTTATGCTATGAGTGTAGTGTTTGTGCTTTTGCAAAGACGTGCTGATGACATATCGGTGTGTGAATAACATGATGCTGAACTATTAATGCAATCAAAGGAAGGTTGCCCGACTAACTTGTCAAGCAACCTCCCTCTGATACCAACTGTCACAACCCGCATTTTCTCCAAATTTAGGAATTATCAGAGTATGAGAAAACACGCGTCATGATGCCACGTCGAGCAGGGGATAACTGCTGTCGCTCAGGCAAAACCATCTACTTTACTTTATGAAAGAAATTCATGAGTTTAATGATTAGAAAATCAGTTATATTTTAGAGGCCGTATCCCTCGGCTCAGTGGATCACCTAGTCCATAGTTTAAATCTATACTTATACGCTGCGGAAAAATACTTTATTCAGGTTTGACATCCTAAGGAGTGCATAAGAGCCCCAAGAGGACCACTTATGCTACGCAAGACTCTACATTTAATTTATACTATATATAAGAAAACGATCTTTATACATTGTTTGGAAAATAGTGATTGAGTTTTATAAAACATGTTGATCATGAGCTATACTTATAATAATAATTGTAGTTTTAAAAGTAACTAGCAACCTAGCATAAATCCTTCCCAGAGCAAGTAGACTATCTCCAGAAAATGGTAGCAGCAAAAGTAACATATTTAGTACAAAGGTAAAAACTACCAGAGAGCGCCAACAACCTGACACGAACCCACTAGCAAATATATATGTCTGTAAGAAAAGTGCAGAAAAACTACCTCACTAACAAAGCAACAGGATCTCTAGAGTCTAAGAGACCACCAGCAACACCACAGCAACCTAGCCACCAAACTGGCTACTATCCAGAACCTGAGGCATTCAAAAGAAGAAAGAATACCTCAGCAAGCAAAACAAGGAAAACTGCACAAAAGTGTCAATCAGATGATAAATGAAAGAGGAAAAACAAAGCAGTAAAAGTCACAACTGCCCAAGGCAAGACAAAAAGAAATGCACCAGGTGCGAGGAAACAGCATCAACCCTGCCCAGAAACTACTTCCTGCAGAGTCTACTAAGCTGCCAAGAGCCCAAATTGCTGCAACCTACCAAGGAAGAAACGTCTAACACCCTAAACTGTGGGAGATTATAGTAGCAAAACAAACAACGTGGATCTGGGTTGGAGGAAAACTCAGTCCCCCAACAACCATTTCCAAGAAACAAAGCTCAAGGGTCTACATGTGAAAGCAATAAGGACCTCCCACCCCCTTGCCCAGCCCGTACCTTGGGCAAGATAAAAGAAAAAGGGTGGCCTTGGCTAAATTACACAATACCTCCCCTCTTAAGAGCTTCAAACCACCACTACTAACCACGACCCACGTTTCGGCCTTTAGGAAAGAAAAACATAGCCTACAAGGAACCTCAAAGAAAATCAAGGAATTCACTCGGGGGCAAAAATCAAGGTAGGGAAAAAGTGTTGAAATGACTCAACATGTCTTGGCGTTGAGTGGGACCCACTCAACGCCTAACCAGACCATGGCATTGAGTGAGTTAGCCTCACTCAGCGCAAGAACATCCATAGCATTGAGTGAGGTTCACTCACTCAACGCCCTTCAGAAGAACAACTCTGGCATTGAGTGAGCTAGCCTCACTCAATGCCAAAACAGAAATGGCGTTGAGTGAGGTTCACTCACTCAACGCCACGTGCAAGAATTCTCTGGCGTTGAGTGAGCTAACCTCACTCAATGCCAAAACAGCGATGGCGTTGAGTGAGGTACACTCACTCAACGCCCTGGTACTTAACCACAATCATAGAAAGTGGCGTTGAGTGAGCTGGCCTCACTCAACGCCAAAATAGAAATGGCGTTGAGTGAAGCTCACTCACTCAACGCCCTGCCACTTAGCCGCAAAAGAAGACTGCGGCATTGAGTGAGTCCACCTAACTCAACGCCAAAACAGCAATGGCGTTGAGTGAGGTTCACTCACTCAACGCCCTGACACTTAGCCGCAAACAAGGCAAATCTTCGGCGTTGAGTGAGCTGACCTCACTCAACGCCAAAACGGCAATGGCGTTGAGTGAGGTCGTTTCACTCAACGCCAGAGGTTTTGGCCGCAAATAAGGGCTGTGGCGTTTAGTGAGTCTACCTCACTCAACGCCAAAGCAAGAATGGCGTTGAGTGAGGTTCACTCACTCAACGCCACGGGACTTGGCCGCAAACTTGCATACGACGTTGAGTGAAGTCACCTCACTCAATGCCAAACAGGAAATGGCGTTGAGTGAGGTGAACTCACTCAACGCCAAAGTACTTAGCCTCAGAAAAGGCTATGGCGTTGAGTGAGCACACCTAACTCAACGCCAAAGTACTTGGTCGTACACAAAGCGACGACGTTGAGTGAGTTCACCTCACTCAACGCCAAACCCGAAACAGCATTGAGTGAGGTCGACTCATTCAACGCCAAAGTACTTAGCCTCAGAAAAGGGGTTGCGGCGTTGAGTGAGTCCACCTCACTCTACGCCCTAGTACTTAGCCAAAATCTCAAACTGACTACAGCTGTGGTGTTGAGTGTGTGCACCACACTCAACGCCAAACCCGCAAAGGCTTTGAGTGTGTGCACCACACTCAACGCCGGCAACCCGAGAGCCCCAAAATTTTGCTCTTTCCAAGATGCATAACAGGCACCCCCCTCCTACTCTCTCTCTCTCTCTCGGCTTCACCCGCAAGGCAACAACCAAACAGAAATCTGGAGTCTAAATTGGCGGTATTACGCCGGCGGGTTGAGCACTAACAACACAAAGAGGGGGGCTCATTAGGAGAAACTAAACCCTAATTTCAGCAAGATAAAAGGACAAGCTTGGCTTCTACCCTAGGGCTTACTGGGATTTTTCCAATTCATCAAGAGAAAAAAATGGCAAGGGAAAAAATACAACTTGCCTCGATTTCCGGCGAAGTTGGTCGGCTTTCCCTCCTCTTCACTCGGCACTAGCAGCAGCAGCACCTAAAAGCACATTCCCGTGCTTTAATGGTGGAATCCACAAGAAACCGAAAATCCAAGTCTCCTAAAACTCCACGAAAATCAAATCTCTTATCGTCGAAATGAAAATCTGAGTAAGAGCAAGCCAAAGCCGCTTTCGGAATCGAATTCCGTCCACGAAAGCTCCCGGAATCGCCGTCCGAAGGCTAGGGCAGTTCGCCGCTTCCGCCTCTGTTTTCCGCGAACAGGAGCAGGCGGTTTCGGTCTTGGGAAGAAGGAAGAGAGTGGGCCAACCACTTCTAATTAAGGCATTTAAATAAGCCTTAACACGTCGGTTCAGCCTAACTGCAGCCTAGCCGCCGGTTCTCTTATTAAATAAGAGGGTTTCTAATAGTCTTTACTAATGGCACACCCAAAACGACACGAAAACCGAACTACCTCTGAATTCGACGAAATTCTCACCATAGCTAAATACCCATGCTACGAACGCAATGGCGAAGTCGAAATTAACTTTCGACGAACAGAACTCGAGTTATACCCACCTAAAGCCAGAACACAAGCATCCCCCAAGAGGCCACACCAGGTCACCCAAAACGACTCGGCTTGCTAGGGAGATCTTGAACATAGGCTACAAAATAGGCCACTCAGTTCTAAGGAGCTTAACCACACTCCACAAATGGAACAAGCCACAAAAATGCGTCACCATAACGCCAAACGAGAATAAAATAATCGCAGAAAAAATCGGGGGCGTTACACAGATGCAGGTACCAAGTTCAAGGAGCTATGCTTGGAAGAAGCTATCAAGGAAGACGGTCCAAGCTCAGTAAAGATCGTCGATCCGGGCTTGGTGGATGAAGAACCTCTAGAGGAAGAAGTGCCTCAACCCATAGAGGCTGCATAAGATGCTGCAGAGCCTGTTGGAGAGAGGGAAAGGAATCTAGGGTTCTGACACCTAAGAGATCACCCAGCTGATCTAATCATTGGAGAGCCAGGCGACAGTGTGAGAACCAAAAGAGGTATAGTTAACAAAGTTTTGCATCTAAGTTTTCTGTCCCAGGTTGAACCAAAGAAGTTAGAGGAAGCGAACAAAGATGCCTCTTGGATAATGGCAATGCAAGAGGAGCTCAACAAATTTGTACGATACAAAGTCTGGGAGCTGGTACCCAGGCCCAAAGGACAGAACGTGATAGGCACCAAGTGGATATTCAGAAACATGTTGGACGAGAACGGAGTAATCATCAAGAATAAAGCCTGGCTTTTAGCTCAAGGATACCGACAAGAAGAGGGGATCGACTTCGACCAGACCTTTGCTCCAGTGTCCAGGCTCGAAGCGATCAGGTTGTTTCCTGCGTATGCTGCCCTAAAAAGGCTTCACTGTTTACCAAATGGACGTGAAGTTAGCATTCATAAACAGGGATTTTAAAGAGGAAGTATATGTAACGCAACCCCCAGGTTTTGCAAACTCTAAATTCCCTGATCATGTTTTTTTAAATAAAGCTCTATATGCTTTAAAGCAAGCTCCCAGAGCTTGGTATGAGACGTTGTCTAACTTTTTTCTTGAGAACAAGTTCACAAGGGGAAAGATAGACAAAACATTATTTCTTAGGGAAGTTAAAGGCAAGATTTTACTAGTGCAAATCTATGCCAACGACATCATATTTGGCTCTACAGAAGACAACCTTTGCAAAAACATTTCCAAACTTATGCAAGGGAAATTTGAAATGAGCAGTATGGGAGAGCTGAAGTATTTCTTAGGACTTCAGGTGAAGCAATCTGAAGATGGAATTTTCATTACTTAGACGATGTTCACCAAGGAGCTTCTTAAGAAATTTGGAATGGAGAGCAACCTCTATGAGGACTCCAATGGGTTCAACTGTGTCTCTGGATAAGGATGAGAAAGGAAAACCTTTTGATGAACTAAGTACAGAAGCATAACTGGATCCTTACTCTATCTGACTGCCAGTAGACCAGATATAAGGTTCTCAACATGTGTATGTGCTAGATATCAGGTGAACACTAAGGAATCTCATTACGTCGCTGCAAAAAGGATTTTAAGATACCTTAAGGGCACACCTAATCTTGGCTTATGGTACCCAAGAAGTAATGACGTCGAGCTAATTGGTTTTTCAGATGCTGATTTTGCAGGAAGAAGGGATGACAGGAAAAGCACTTCTTGGACGTGCCAATTACTCGGAAGACGTCTTATTTCTTGGTGCAGTAAGAAGCAGAATTGTGTGGCAACATCTACTGCTGAGTCAGAGTATATCTCTGTGGGTAGCTGTTACGCACAACTTATATGGATAAGGAATCAACTGGAAGATTATAACTTGAAGTTCAGAGAAATTCCTATGTTTTGCGACTTCTCCAACGCTATTGCAATCGCAAACAATCAAGTTTCCCATAGCCGGACCAAGCACATCGAGGTGCGCTACCACTTCATCTGGGAGCATGTGGAGAGAAGGACATAGCCCTCATCTATGTCCCAAAGGACAAGTAGGTTGCCGATATCTTTACAAAGCTGCTGGACGAGACCAAGTTCTCATTTTTCAAAACAGAGCTCAGTATGCTGAACAAGGACTCATGAAGAAGTTTTAGCAAGCAAAATTAATCTCAGGATCCAGTTCTTCAAAGCAATATTTTTAAGTCCAATTCGGTGAATATCGGACATTTCATCGCATTATCATACAAGTTTCGACAAATCGGACTCCTCCAACAGCAAAAATTCGGAGAAGTATTCTTAAGGAAATATTTCAAATTGTCTATATTGGATTCGAAGAGTTGACGACCAAATTTGAGGTACGTGTACTCTAGATGCAATTTAAAAATCTTATACAAATATATAATCTTATATAAATAAAAATAGGAGGGCCCCAATTTTCAATATCCGCCGATTCTCCGTGCAAGCCGAATCACGCAGACAGTAGTCGACCCTTCGGCTCCCTATTCGCCGAATTGCCGATAAACATCGATCGCCGCCCTCCTACCGTGCCCTAGTTCGCACAGATCGTGGAAAGATTGCTCCAGTGCCCTAGCTTCACTCTTGCCGCCATATACTATGTGTTGTCACCGGCTACCGTGTTTCAACGCCGCCTGCCGACAAAACTGTTCCGATAATCAGTCTCGTCAGTACTTTTCTCAATGGCTCCTAGAAGCACCAGTGGGTTTTTAGGGGGAGGCGAGTTTGTTCACACCGGGTTTTCTCATGCCTCTGACGAATTCCGGAATGTCATTATAATGCTAGAGATAGTTGGACTCTCCTTCATCCTCGAACACCCCTACATGGTGCTGGATAAGGAAGTTCTTGATTTTTTCCAGAATGCAAAACTCAGACGTGAAGATTCAGTGATAAATAACAAAATACAGAAGTTTAAGATCAAAGTGAAAGCTTCTCTTCTGTCTAGGTATTTGCGGAATCCAGTCTGTGAAGAGGCCAATTACCTAGACGAAGACGATTTCACTAGGGCCCTGCTATTTTGTGGATTTCCCTGAGGCACCAAGGCCATCAAGCGCAAAGGGATGAATGAGGAAGGCAAGCTCCTCTCCGACATAATTGGCAAGGTGCTGCTCTACAAGACCGGCTCCCATGACAACCTTTCTACAGACATGTTGATGAATATTTTCGCTAAGTTTAAACTTGATGCGGATTCATTCTACATTTTATCATAACTATGTAGATGGGCATAAACTAGATTGAATTATCTTTCAGGCAAGTGCACCTATCAATCATAGTATAAGAGAATTCTACATCTCGTATCGTATTCCACAGGGTCATTTCAACTATTCGTACTCACTCTCACTCTATTATCATACCTAAACTTAAGGTTGCGTTCTAACATAGATTAATCCTAACTATGACTATTTGGATAAAAATTGTATTGGAGAGTTATAAAAATAGTTTCAAGTCGAAAGTTAAGAGTATTCAATGAACATAATCAATTCGAGTAATCATGAAATAACAAGACTATCAAATTCATTGTATTGTAAGGGGTTAAACTAATCATCAAATTCTCTCTCGAGCAATTTAAAAATCTAAGTTAAGGTAAGTAAATTTTCTCTCGAACAATCTACAATACTCAAATATTTATTGAATGAAATACCCTATCTAATACATGGATTCATGAAACTTTATTTCTAAAATATCATAATTCCATTCATTCGTATTCTAATTTTCCAAGAAACAAATCTCTCGATCATGATTTTTGAATTACAAAGAGAAATAACACATAAATATGAAGATTTAACCATCATCCAAACAATCCAATTTCTCAATCTAGACATTTGGAATTCATGTGAAAATATATAATCATTCATAACAAGGATAATTCTCAATGGTTGCAAGTCCATATACGAATAAAATATGATGAAATTGATTAAAACAAAACGATACATGATTACTAAATTGTTCAAACACATTGTTCATGAAAATTAAAAGATAAATAAAGTTGGATTACCAAGAGAGATACAAGATTAAAAGAGATAAATTAAAGAATAAATGCATACAAATATCTCCTTCAAGCTTTCTGACTCTTGGATGCTCCACTTTCGTTCTCCAGAAAATCTCCAAGCAAAATAATCCAAAAGTCCAGAATAAAATTTTCTCCAGGTTTTTATAGTCCAATAGCAAACATGGTCGAACACGGGTTCCGACACGGCCGTGTTGCAGGCCGTGTCGGCAGTTCCAGGGCAGTTCCACACGAAAAGACGTGTTAGATCATGGGCCGTGTTGGATCACACGGGTACTGACACGGCCGTGTTATGGAACACGGCCGTGTTGTTCTTCACGTTCTTCAGACACGGGGGCTGGATCATTGGCCGTGTTGGATCACACGGGTACTGACACGGCCGTGTTATGGAACACGGCCGTGTTGTTCTTCATGTTCTTCAAACACGGGGTTGGAAAATTACTTCAGCTGGGAAGGAACACGGGTAGGCACACGGCCGTGTTCCTACCCGTGTGTGAGCAAATCTTCTCCTGTGTTCAGTCCTGTTGGCCCCGTAAACTCCCCTGTTTGCTCCAAGACTTTTAGTTCCACTGGCTAGTTGTACCTGCATTAGAAAAATGACATAGTAAGGGAGAAGTTCAATACATTAAATAGTAACAACTTTAAACTATGCTCTACTATTCATGACAATACCAATTCTCCATTATTTAGTGCAATTACTTGAATAAAGAGGTAGAAATCAGCGGATATGATTACAATTATTACAATAAAAATCTACCATAATTGTAATCATCACACATCCCCAGACTTAAATGTTTGCTTGTCCCTAAGCAAACTAATTCAAACAATTGGGTTACCAATACATAATTCTTCTTCCGCACACTGATTATTTTGAATTCGAATAGAGATTTGATGCTGCAATTGTATAGGAAATAGTATAGCAGACTTTTCTAAATATAACTTTTTCTTAAAATATCTCCAATACATATCTTAACTACTTTTCGCTCTTTCTTAGAATTATAATTATAGTTATCCATAACTATTGTAAGGAGAAAATAACAATCTTGATAACATATGCATTAGTCTTTCAAACATTAAAAATCTCCCTATTGATAATCATACACTTCCCTTTACACACCCTCTCCATAACACTCATGAGAATTAGTAAAGTTGGATCCTTAGGACTTGTATGGTGGTGTATTGTTTTGGCTTAGGATAGGTGATTATAGGTGGGGTAAGCAAAATAAACTAGATCACAATTGAGCCCTTTGTATGATAAGGACCTTTAACATACATTGATATTTTAAGAGCACCCCCAGACTTTGCACGTATTATCATTCCCTTATATTTTCGATTTTTTTTTTCTTAACCAAAGGTCCATAGTAGGGATCATTCCGAATGGGTGCAGGTGTACACTCACTCAGGCCACATATCACTATGTTATATGTTTTTGTTTTCTTTTAGGAACTTCATAGTAGGGATCATTCCGAATGGGTGCAGGTGTACACGCTCACTCAGGCCACAAATCACTATGATAGAAATACAACTCATAAAAACAACTTCATTTCATGATGATCTTAATGATAGGTGCTACTAGGTGAGAATTGGCCTTGGTGAATTTTAGAGGTGGAGTATTACAAAAATATAGGGATAAAGTCCAAATTGGGTGAGCAAAGGTATAATGTTTAAGGTTTTGGGTTTGAACGGCTCAATCTATCCAAAAGGAGGCCTAAGTCATTTCCACCTTTACTAATTAACATGTGCAAAAGGTTTGAGGATCGCTAGTAAGTTCTAGACACCAATAGAGAAAATTTTTTTTTATTGTTGATCTACTAATACGAAATTATCAAGATATTACACTCATCAACTCACTTTAGTATGGATAAATAATTTTTTTTTTTCTAAAATGGAGTGATTATTAGTTAATAATATAAAGGACAATCTTTTTAAACCAAATTATATGGAGAAAAGTAATCTAATGAATTTCTATACGTAGTTACTAATCAACAAATTTGAACACGAATTCGGTTTAATCAGCGTGCGAAAGTGAATTAGATAGTTATATTCCCAATGAGTGAAGTAATGAAAGCTTAAAGAGAAGTAATCAAGTTTTTCGAGGGGGTGTATAAGGAAATATAGAGGATTATGATAAAGAGCAAATAAGTAATTGTAATCATGTATTCCACTGTCAATACTCATTATAAAAATGCCGCATACCCCCAGACTTGAGTTGCAATGTCCTCATTGCAAACAAAAATTAAAACAAGGGGACATAAATTGCACTAGATAAAGAACTGATGAGCAGGAATATAGAGCATCACAACACGAAACAGGAGCAAAATCTGAAATAAAACATTTTTTTTTTCTTTTCATATATATGCCGATCATACAAATACAAAATGATACAAATACCAATACAAATATCGATCATACAAATACAAATACCGATCAACAATACTAAAGATAATGCCAAATATGCTAAGCCAGATATATCAGAAATACATCGGTGAGTCATCATGATCAGTCGGATCATCCTGAGGGTGAGATGGACGAGGAGCTGGTCGCGGTGGGCTGGTGATCCCCATGTGCTGCCGGATCTGAGAGATGGCGTCCTCAGTCCTCTGCTGCGTCTCCTCGATACGCTGAAGGCGCGGCGATAGCTGAAGGTCATAAAAACGCTGCAACTCCTGCGCAAATCGAGACTGTCGCTGAGACTGGGCAGATGATGACTCCCCCTGAGTACGCGTCGAACGGGCCGGCGGAATGAGAGGCTCATCGAGATCTGGATCGACCTCATCATCGTCGTCGTCGTGGATATGAAGGCCACGAGGCGCAATGGTATATATAGTCCCGCCTCGGCCTTGACGAGCAGTAACGAGGCGGATGGCTCGAAGACTGGCCATGGTGATAGGCACAGTTTTCGCTACCACCGCCATCGGGGGAAGAGGTAAAAAGATGCCCATATTCCTGGCTAGACGCGTGATGTAGGGGGCTACACAGATCGACCCGACTCGGGAATTCTCCGCCTGATGAAGAAAAAAATGAGCAAGCATATAGCCCAAATGGATAGGATAGTGGGCTGTCATGCTGTGCAGATAAAGAATGTCTTGTCGACTCACAACACCGGAGCTTTCGCCCCGGCCGCTCAGAGTATGGCTAAGAAGGTGATGAATATAATGCACGGCGGGGGAGACTAATTTGGAGGCTTTAGACCTCTTTGCTTCGTAGGCGCCGGTGTCAAAAGATAAACGTCGCCAAACGCCACCTGTCTGCTCGCGCGACTGGGGAGTTCAAATTTCAAGTCATAGTAGGCGGCACTAAGGAGGAACGCTTCGTCATATACTCCTAAATATCGTGTAAACTGGTGGAGAGACAGTGTGTAGAAGGTGCCCCCCACGCGAAAAGAAATATTCCCCTCTGTAGGTCTTCCATCATCGGCCACACAAGATCGAAGGTTTACATAGAAAGTGGATAAAAATTCGAGGGTCAGCTCTCTAAATCCTATCTCTTCTATGGCAAAGAACCCTTGCCACCCCACTACAGAAATCAACTCCCTCACAGTATCCGCTAGATCTATAGATTCGAGGACATCCCAGTCTATGAATCGTATGTCCTGATACTTCTTTGCCTGTAGCCGATTATAGCGGTTTGTGTGGATAGGATCTGTGAATGCTAGTGGCGGAGCGATGTCGCGTCTCTCGGTCGATAATGCTTGAAGTTCCGGGCGGCGCCGGCGACCACCTTGGCTACGAGAGGAGGCCATGATCTGAAAATAAATAAATAAAACCAAATCTAAAATGAATTTCAGAAGGAGAATAGGAATAGAAATAATCAAGAGGAAATAACCCAGGAGTTTTACCGAGTAGGTTGAGTGCGAAGAAAGGAGACGATCCCGCGAATTTTGGAGAAGGAAAGTGATTTCCCGGCTGGAATGGAAGCAAGAATGGAAGGAGGAGGTAGAGGGAGTGATGAGGAGAATGAAAAAAAATCGGCCCCCTATAAAAAGAAGTCGAACACGGGTACACACACGGCCGTGTGTGTACCCGTGTTGAGGAATCTTTCTGCGCGGGAAACACGGCCTTCAAGGCGACGTGTGGTCAATTCGCGGGAAACTGCCCGTGTCGGTGGGACACGGTCAACAACACGGCCGTGTCCCCTGGCCGTGTGGTCAGCCCTGGAGGACACGGTCAAGAACACGGGTTGGTGGAAACCCGTGTACTTCTCTGACTCGAAAAAATTTAATTCGTCGTTTTGACACGGCTATGTACACGGCTGGGTGGACAGCCGTGTATATGACACACGGCTATGTACACGGCTTGGTGGAAAGCCGTGTACTTCTCTGACTTGAAACAATTAATTTCGCCGTATCGACACGGGTGTTCACATGGCTGGGTGGGCAGCCGTGTGTGCTAGACACGGCCATGCACACGGGCGTGTGCATGGCCGTGTACTCTTCTTCTTTGGTGATTTCTCCTGATTACGTAATTTATTTATTTTTAGTTCAAGTTTCATTAAAATTTTTATTCTCCTATATAGACAAAATACTATACTATACTATTCTATATATTCTCTTAGTCTAGGTGAAGGCATGATTCTAGTCGAATATGTTCTTGGGGAAGTGCACTGTTATAAAGCTTTAATCGGTGTCCATTGACTTTAAAATCTCCCTTTTCAGGGTGAGTTAGTTCAACTGTGCCATAGGGAAAAACTTCTTTAACTGGAACGGTCCGGACCACTTAGATCTAAGCTTCCCGGGAAATAGACGCAGTCTAGAATTAAAAAGGAGCACTTGATCACCCTTGTTGAATGTTTTAGTTTTCCGAAGGTGACGGTCATGAAATAATTTGGTTTTCTCCTTATAAATTCTGGAGTTCTCATAAGCCATAGTTCTCCATTCATCTAGTTCATTAAGTTGAAGTTTGCGTTTTTCCCCTATAGAATTTGTATCAAAATTTAGAGAGCGTATTGCCCAATATGACTTGTGCTCTAATTCTATAGGTAAATGACAAGATTTACCATAGACTAATCTAAAGGGAGTGGTACCTATAGGTGTTTTAAATGCGGTCCTATAGGCCCATAAACAATCGTTTAGTTTCCTAGACCATTGTTTTCTATTCCCCTCTATAGATTTTTCTAGGATGCGCTTAAGTTCTCTATTGGATACTTCAACTTGGCCACTAGTTTGGGGATGATATGGTGTAGCTATCCTATGTGTGACTCCATATTTCTGCAATACCTTATCTAACTGTAGATTACAGAAGTGAGAACCCCTATCGCTAATAAGTGTTCGTGGTGTGCCAAATCGCGCAAATAGAGATTTTAGGAATTGGATTACTACTCTACTATCATTAGTAGGTAAAGCTTGCGCCTCAACCCACTTTGATACGTAATCTACAGCAACTAAGATATACTTATTCCCGAATGAAACTGGAAATGGACCCATAAAGTCTATCCCCCACACATCAAATACTTCACATTCAAGGATAAAATTTTGCGGCATTTCATGTAATTTAGAAATATTACCTGATTTTTGACAAGAATCACATGAAAGCACATACCTTTGGGCATCCCTGAATAGAAGGGGCCAATAAAAACCCGAATCAAGAACCTTTTTCGCAGAGCGATTTGCTCCATAGTGACCACCAGTAGGACCAGAATGACACTGCTCCAGGATTCTCCACCCTTCCTCGGCGGATACACACCTTCGGATCACGGAATCTGCACATACCCGAAAAAGAAAAGGGTCCTCCCAAAAGTAATATTTCAAGTCGGAGAAAAATTTCTTTTTCTGCTGATATGAAAAATCCTTTGGGAGGACCTTAGCCACAAGATAGTTTGCATAATCTGCAAACCATGGATAATCATTATTAATTTTCGAAGATAAGGCAAATAACGATTCCTCAGGGAATGTATCTGAAATCTCAGACTCATCTAACGTTGCACGTAACGGATTTTCTAAACGTGAAAGATGGTCTGCCGCTAAGTTTTCTGCTCCTCGTTTATCCCTAATTTCCAAATCAAATTCTTGCAATAGAAGTACCCAACGGATTAAATGAGGCTTAGCTTCCGCCTTGGCTAGCAAATATTTAAGTGCAGAGTGGTCCGTATAAACTACCACCTTGGATAATGTTAAATAGGATCTGAATTTATCAAACGCAAAGACTACTGCTAGAAGTTCTTTTTCAGTTGTAGTATAATTCTCTTGTGCATTATTAAGTGTTTTACTAGCATAAAATATAGGATGAAAATGTTTGTTTCGGCGTTGTCCTAAAACAGCTCCTACCGCAAAACTGCTAGCGTCACACATGATTTCAAATGGCTGAGTAAAATCAGGCGCTATCATAATAGGAGAATTAACTAATCTGTCTTTTAAGAACTCAAAAGCATGTAGGCACTCTTGATCAAAGATAAACGGTGTATCCTTTTCTAATAGTCTCGTAAGTGGTTTAGCAATTTTTGAAAAGTCTTTAATAAACCGGCGGTAAAATCCGGCGTGGCCTAAAAAACTTCTCACTGCCTTAACGGATGTGGGTGGTGGTAACTTTTCTATCGTTTCTATCTTCGCTCTATCTACTTGAATTCCTGATTGGATATTTTATGACCTAATACTAACCCTTCTTGTACCATAAAATGGCACTTCTCCCAGCTAAGTACTAAGTTCGTCTCCTCACACCTCCTTAGAACCTTCTCTAAATTATTCAAACATAAGTCAAATGCATCCCCAAAGACGGAGAAGTCATCCATAAACACTTCCATGATATCTTCAACATACTCGTTAAAGATAGCTAACATGCATCTTTGGAAGGTAGCGGGGGCATTACAAAGACCAAAAGGCATACGCCTATAGGCAAAGGTACCGAATGGGCATGTGAACGTGGTTTTCTCTTGGTCTTCTGGGGCTATTGGGATTTGGAAATACCCAGAAAGTCCATCTAGAAAACAATAATATGAATGTCCTGACAAGCGTTCTAATATTTGGTCAATAAAGGGTAAAGGGAAATGGTCTTTCCTAGTGGCATCGTTTAACTTCCTATAGTCTATACAGACACGCCAACCTGTTACTGTTCGCGTCGGAATTAATTCATCTTTATCGTTTGCTACCACAGTTAAACCACCCTTCTTAGGAACCACTTGGACAGGACTAACCCATGGACTATCGGAAATAGGGTATATCATACCAGCGTCTAATAATTTAACAATTTCAGCCTTAACTACCTCTTTCATATTAGGATTAAGCCTACGCTGCGGTTGAATAGAAGACTTATAGTTTTCTTCCAAAAGGATTTTATGAGTGCAAAAACTAGGATTAATACCTTTTATATCAGAGATTTGCCATGCTATTGCACCTTTACATTTCTTTAACACAGTTATTAATTTAGTTTTTTTCAATTTCAGAAAGATTAGAAGAAATAATAACTGGGTAAGAAGAGTTAGTTCCTAAGAATGCATACTCCAGATGATCCGGTAATTTTTTTAATTCAACTACAGGTGGATCCTTAGTATTATTCTTATGAACTTCATTATCTCCTTTTGTAAGTAAGTTATATTCAGTATTTCCATTCATCGAAACAGAGTTATCTAGAAAAAATAAATGATCAAAAATCTCTTTACTAGTTTCATCTTCTAGAAAACAATTAGTAATGCAAATTTCTAAAGGATCTTTATAATGAAAATTAGAATCAATAGAAGATAATAAGTTGTCAACACCATGAGAAAAATAGCAATAATCATCACTATCTAAAGATTGTTTCATAGTATTGCCAATTTGAAAAGTGACTTCATCCTCCCCTACTCTCAAAACTAATTTACCATCAAAAACATCAATAAGAGCTCTAGAAGTGGCTAGAAATGGGCGACCAAGTATAAGTGGTACTTCGATATTTTCGTCCATATCTAAAATAACAAAATCGGCAGGAAATATAAATTTGTCTACCTTAACCAATACATCCTCCACTATACCTCTTGGGTACTTAACCGACCGATCTGCTAATTGAATACTCATCCTAGTCGGGCTAAGTTCTCCAAGGCCTAGTTTCAAATATAATGTATAAGGCATCAAATTTATACTAGCTCCTAAATCCGCTAAAGCCTTATTAACTTGCAAATCACCGATTAAACATGGTATTGAAAAAGAACCGGGATCCTTAAGTTTTTGTGGTAATTTATTTTGTAAAATAGCAGAGCATTCTTCACTAAGTGTGACTAACGATAATTCTTCTATTTTCTTTTTATTAGAAATTAAATCCTTTAAAAATTTAGCATACTTAGGCATTTGAATAATATCAGAAAAAGGTAAATTAACGTGCAATTGTTTAATCATAGAAATAAATTTACCGTATTGCGCATCCATGCGCTCCTTGTTCATCTTTGCTGGATATGGTACGGCTGGTTGATATTCCATCGGTGTCACGTTCGGTGCTTCTCCACTAGACTCCTCTTGAGGTGCATCCGGTGCAAGCCTTGGGTCTTGTAACTCCTTCCCGCTCCTCAACTGAATTGCTCTTGCATGTTCCTTTGGGTTTGTCTCAGTATTTCCTGAAGTGTTCCTGGTTGTCTCTCTGATACCATCCTTGCCAACTGCCCAATCTGATTCTCCAAATTTCGAATAGAACCTTCTTGATTACGGAAGGCAACATCGGTAGTTTGCATGAACTTTGCAAGGACATCTTCCAATGTTGGCTTCCTTGGCTCCAATTGTTGTTGTTGTTGTCCAAACATGGGTGGTTTACCTTGGTTGCCTTGCCCTCCCCAAGAGAAATTGGGGTGGTTCCTCCATCCTTGATTGTATGTAAAACTATATGGGTTGTTTCCTGGATTGAAAGGTGGTCTTGGATTATTACCCATGTAGTCTACATGTTCTTGCACTTGAGGTTCACCACTAGGGATTCCAACAAGGGAGGGGTCCCATTGTTGAGGAACCATTGGGGGTGGCGCTAAAGAAAGGTTGTCCATCTTTTGATGGAGCTTCTCCACTTGTATTGCTAAGGCTGTAACGGCATCCACTTCATACATTCCGGCGGGCTTGGTAGACTTCGGCCGCATGGTAGTCCATTGGTAGCTATTCATTGCCATTTCTTCTATCAACTGCTGGGCTGCGTCAGGTGTCTTATTATTGTTCAAGGTGCCTCCACTAGCCGCATCAATCATCTGTCTGGTGGCTGGATTTAGACCATTGTAGAAAGTCTGAATCTGAAGCCAAGAAGGTAAGGCATGATGGGGACATCTCCTTAATAATTCTTTGAATCGTTCCCAAGTATCGTACAATGATTCAGCCTCCACTTGAACATACGTAGAAATGTCGTTCCTTAACTTTGCGGTCTTTGCCGGTGGAAAATACTTCATCAAAAACTTCTCAACCATCATGTCCCAAGTAGTAATGGATCCTTTAGGTAACGAATTGAGCCACTGCTTTGCCTTATGCCTCAATGAGAATGGGAACAATCTCAATCGAATGGCATCGTTGGAGACACCATTAATCTTGAAAGTATCACATATCTCTAGGAATCCGGCTAAGTGTGTATTGGGATCTTCGTCTTGTAAGCCATCATATTGAACATATTGTTGGACCATTTGTATCACGCTCGTTTCAGTTCGAAATTATTAGTTGGAATAGGAGGTCGAACAATGCTTGACCCAGTTCCTTGGAGATTGGGTCTAGCAAAGTCAGACATGGTTTGCTCATTTTGGTTGGCCATGGTATCTAAATTTTCAGGATGGTGTTCTCCTTGATTCACTGTTTCTTCTTCTCTCAGATCGTCTACAATTTCTGTGGTGTTAACACCCACGTCTCTGTGATTGGTGTTGTGAATAATTCGTTCCGGTTCAGAATGAAATGGTTCTAACCCAGAATTTCTTGCCCTGGTCATAGACTAACAGACTACAAAACAGAGATTAAATAATATAATTTTACTTTAAACTAATCTACAAAGATTTATTAGTAAACAATAATGGTAGATTAATAAAGTAAAGCTTTCAAAATATTGAAAGCTCCCCGGCAACGGCGCCAAAAACTTGATGAATATTTTCGCTAAGTCTAAACTTGATGCGGATTCATTCTACATTTTATCATAACTATGTAGATGGGCATAAACTAGATTGAATTATCTTTCAGGCAAGTGCACCTATCAATCATAGTATAAGAGAATTCTACATCTCGTATCGTATTCCACAGGGTCATTTCAACTATTCGTACTCACTCTCACTCTATTATCATACCTAAACTTAAGGTTGCGTTCTAACATAGATTAATCCTAACTATGACTATTTGGATAAAAATTGTATTGGAGAGTTATAAAAATAGTTTCAAGTCGAAAGTTAAGAGTATTCAATGAACATAATCAATTTGAGTAATCATGAAATAACAAGACTATCAAATTCATTGTATTGTAAGGGGTTAAACTAATTATCAAATTCTCTCTCGAGCAATTTAAAAATCTAAGTTAAGTAAGTAAATTTTCTCTCGAACAATTTACAATACTCAAATATTTATTGAATGAAATACCCTATCTAATACATGGATTCATGAAACTTTATTTCTAAAATATCATAATTCCATTCATTCGTATTCTAATTTTCCAAGAAACATATCTCTCGATCATGATTTTTGAATTACAAAGAGAAATAACACATAAATATGAAGATTTAACCATCATCCAAACAATCCAATTTCTCAATCTAGACATTTGGAATTCATGTAAAAATATAAATCATTCATAACAAGGATAATTCTCAATGGTTGCAAGCCCATATACGAATAAAATACAATGAAATTGATTAAAACAAAACGATACATGATTACTAAATTGTTCAAACACATTGTTCATGAAAATAAAAAGATAAATAAAGTTGGATTACCAAGAGAGATACAAGATTAAAAGAGATAAATTAAAGAATAAATGCATACAAATATCTCCTTCAAGCTTTCTTCTCTTGGATGCTCCACTTTCGTTCTCCAGAAAATCTCCAAGCAAAATAATCCAAAAGTGCAGAATAAAATTTTCTCCAGGTTTTTATAGTCCAATAGCAAACATGGTCGAACACGGTTCCGACACGGCCGTGTTGCAGGCCGTGTCGGCAGTTCCAGGGCAGTTCCACACGAAAAGACGTGTTAGATCATGGGCCGTGTTGGATCACACGGGTACTGACACGGCCGTGTTATGGAACACGGCCGTGTTGTTCTTCACGTTCTTCAGACACGGGGGCTGGATCATTGGCCGTGTTGGATCACACGGGTACTGACACGGCCGTGTTAGGAACACGGCCGTGTTGTTCTTCATGTTCTTCAAACACGGGGGTTGGAAAATTACTTCAGCTGGAAGGAACACGGGTAGGCACACGGCCGTGTTCCTACCCGTGTGTGAGCAAATCTTCTCCTGTGTTCAGTCCTGTTGGCCCCGTAAACTCCCCTGTTTGCTCCAAGACTTTTAGTTCCACTGGCTAGTTGTACCTGCATTAGAAAAATGACATAGTAAGGGAGAAGTTCAATACATAAATAGTAACAACTTTAAACTATGCTCTACTATTCATGACAATACCAATTCTCAATTATTTAGTGCAATTACTTGAATAAAGAGGTAGAAATCAGCGGATATGATTACAATTATTACAATAAAAATCTACCATAATTGTAATCATCACATTTCCTAAGTGCTCGTTCCATTATCTACAAGAAGAGGTTGGATTGGGGTGTTTTGCTGTTACTAAGATCAAGACACCTACGCACTCCCAACTTTAGGAGGATTATCACCCTATACCTAAATAAGATCGATGGTGATAGGTTTTGATATACCAAAAGGATTCCTATCCATCACTAAAGAAGATAATTTTTTAATTTTCTCGAGGTGGATAGGTGGATCATCCAGTGAGGGGGAAGGCCCCAGTACCCCTGGTGGAGGAGGGAAGATCTTGTTCCTGATGATAGGACCACTTCTCCTCACCCCCAGTGAGATTCTTGCTGGATTGAGTGCAGGAATTGAGGGGGAGTCAGTCGCTCTATAAAATATAGTTTCAGTGCTTCCATACCCAGGTTCCGGGAAATCCTAGCAGAGTTGCTTCTATTGGTGTTGTTATTGCTGCTGAGGTTGAGACAGTTGAGGATTCAGAAGTGCATGCTGAGGAAGAGGATCCAGCTCCTTTTGATCATGATGAGGAGCGATGCTGCTATGCTGATGCTGATATGGTTGATGATATTGCTGCTGATAATGATCTTTTAGTTGAAGATTATCAGATTGAGACTGCTGCTGAGGATGTTGTATTTGCTGATAAGTCTGCTGATAGCAATTCTGCCATTGTGGTTTCAGTGCATATGCCCGTAGTCACTCTGGTTGCTCCTCTCCCTAGGACTGTATCTACTGTAGTGTCTGAGGGGGAGGAAACTCCGTAAAGGATTTCTTTATCCACTTAGGTTGACAGGATGATGCGCAACCTGGAGAAGCGGATTGGCAAGATGCAGGGTTCCCCTCCAGTTTCTCCAGAGGAGGTGGTCACAATTTTTGAGGAGGAATGAGATGATGGTATATATTCTCCTATCCTATGTGCTGCGGAGCCAGCTCATATTTCTCCATCTGCCTCTACACCCGTACTGCCAGGCATTTCAAGTTCAAGTAATCAGCTGTTGAAAGATTTTGAAGAAATGCTGGATAGGCAACATGCTAAATTTGATGCCTCGTTGCAGATAGTGGTCAAACGAGTTAAGCAATCTGAGAAGCTTATGCTTGATGGTCTTGCTACAGTTCAAGTGAAGTTTGATAAGCTAGAGGAAAATTTTGATGCAAAGTATAATGAAGCTGCAACTGCAGTAACTCTTATGATGAGAGGACTTAAGCAAAACAAAAGTGTACTGAAAAATGTTGACACAAATGCTCTCTCTCTCATCGAGGCCCATAACAAGATCTATGACACACTATGATTCTTCTCCGAAACTTTATGTCAATGCCATTGCTGTCGAAGCCAAAAAGGGGGAGGAAGCTATTACAGCTAAGGTTGCAGTGTTGAACAAGACTATGCTCGTCCAATTCAATATGCAAATGATTTCAGCTATGACAACACCATGTGGCTACATGGATAGCTATTACCTCCTCCAGTTCCTATTGAGCTTGTTCATGTTGACATTCCTCTGGCTGAGCATGGTTATGATTATATTTATCCGGCTCCGGACTACACTCAATATGGGACAGACTCACAGAACATCTCTCAAGTTCCTCTGCTGCTCTACAGTGACTCCAGAAGTTCAAGCTGCTACTGATGATGATCTTGTTGCGTACTCTGAGGCTCAGGTTATTAAGAGAAGGAATTTGTAGAAGGGACTTCAAAAGTCAGACCACAACCGGCCAGGCCAGCTCAAGTCAGAGAAGGACCTAACTGTAAGATAGATGAAGTTTGGAGCCCAACTTCAAAGGGAATTATCTTGGACTCATTTTCCCTCGACGAGCTCAGAGTGGAGAAGCATCAGGATCATTATAGTCTAGAAGAATGGAACAAATATAAAGAGGCCTATACCAGTAGGAGGATTCATTTCCAGAAATACAAGAATGGTTATCCTATGCCTCCTCCTCCACAAAAGTACTATTTAAAGCCCATTGAATATTTTGACAGACAGTTGCAGAAGAGAAAGAACAGGAAAGGTCACTACTAGAAAAATGGCTTTTAGCCATGATTTTTTTTGCCACGGGGAAAAACCGTGGCTAATACTGAAGTATTAGCCACGGTTCCTATTCCGTGGCTAATAAGCTAGTATTAGCCACGGATGACTAATCTGTGGCAAATAACCCGACTTTTTTGCCACGGTTTGCCTGTTTCGTGGCTAATAAACTAGTATTAGCCACGAAAGCCTAATCCGTGACAAAAGGTCAGGTTTTTTTTAGTCTCACACCACCAATAAAAAGCTCAATTTGGGGTTTATATAGGCCATTCAAAATTATTATTTGAAATGAAATCGGCGTGGCGGCGGCGGCGGCCGGGCGGCGGCGGTGGCCGGGCGGCGGCGGCAGTCGGGCGGCGGCGGATGGTGGCCGAAAATTTTTTATGTTAGGTTTATTACATGCCCTTTAGCCACGACAATTGAACCGTGGCAAATAAGGAACATTTAGCCACGACAATTGAACCGTGGCTAATAACTTATTAGTCATGGATTTAGCGTGGCTAATACTATTAGCCACACTCGCATTGCCCACACCCATTTGCTGTGGGGTAGGCCGTGGCTAACAGTTATTAGCCACGATTTTGGACTTTTAGCCACAAAAATCTGCCGTGGCTAAAAGTCTGTTTTTTAGTAGTGGGTTGATGTCTTATTTTTCTTTATTGATTAATGTGTATTGTAGGATTCCCTCCCTATTCTTAAAACATTTTATTTGATATATATATATGATGGTTTATATATTGATCTAGAATGTGTGTCAACTTATTTATCTTGTCATGTCTTAATGTTATTTTTTTATGAGCAATTCACCTTAGCTTGTAGGATTTTGGCTTCTTTAAATAGGTGGAGATTGTTGGGTATTGTATCCACAATAACCATGATTTGAAAAAGGGTCCCGTCAAGCTAAGATGAATTGAGTTGTATTTGATATTGCTCTTTAGTTATGTACTTGCAGGTTCACAATGCCAAGTACACACCAATGTCAGGTTACAGTGAGTCGGTAAACACAGGACTGCACAATGTAATCCTCATTGTATAGGTCAATGTGTTGACTCACGTGTAATCTCTCTATTGGGGTGTACTTCTATCCCAAGTACAAGTGAAGGCTCAAGGATGTTCAAGGATCAGACTCAAGAAAAACTGGAATTTTACCTAAGTAAAATTCGGCGAGTATGGTTAAGCATATACGTCGAATTCGTCGAGTATCATTATTGATACACGCCAAATTCGTCGAGTATACTTACTAATACACGGCGAATTCTTCATATATACTTAGGGTAAATTCATTGGAATTATGAAAAATCTATTAAGTAAAATTCGCCGAGTATCATTGTGCATACTCGCCGAATTCGTCGAATGTATGTAACGATACTCACCGAATTCATCGAATATGCTAAGTGATACACGCCAAATTCGTCGAGTCCAGTCGACACTACTTCTCCAGATTTTTCCAAGTCAAATTCGTCGAATATCAAAGCATTGAGTGTGTTGAGTTAACTTGACAATGTTCGACGAATGGAGCTCATGGCATTGAGTGAGCAGAAAGCATTGAGTGCAACGACGTTGAGTGCGTGGAGTCAGTTCACCTATACTCGACGAATTTGTCGAGTATGCCATGTGATACTCGACGAATTCGTCGAGTATGACTCCTCGCTATTGCGTTGAGTGACCAGCCGACCTGTGATGTTTTGTCTAAGTCTTTTTCATCGTATATCAATATGTATTCGACGAGTATCATTATGATACTCGATGAATTTGACTTAGGTCATTTTTCTGAAAATTTCTTACTCCTGTCACGAGTTCGGTCGGCCATGTACAGTGCTTTTTAGGTTTCATTTTTGGAAATCTTTTATAGTCGTTTCCTTTCAAATCCTTCTATAAATACCTAGAGTAATTTCGAAATGAGAATGGATCTTGAAAACCTAATTTCTCGAATAAATTTTCACTCTTTCCAGAAATAGCAATCGTCGGCCGCACGCTCTGGTTTTCATGATTTACTTCTAATCGGCCGCGACAACGAGCAATCTTCTTCGACAATGAATTCTTGACTGGATCGCTTTCCCGTTCAAGATCTGATTTACTCCAGTCCTCATTGGTTGAAGATTCAAGATCCAAGTTTCAAGATCCAAAGATTTCAAGTTTTTTCGAGTTCTCTAAGATTCAACTTCCAACCTTCAAAGAACATCAGATCAAAATTGGAATCATGTGTTGTGCTATAATTTCTTTTTGAATATTATAGGAGATTTTTCTCCAAGGTTGTAGATCCGATTGTGGATCGAGAGAGTAGATCCGGTTGTTAATCGAGTGTGTAGATCCGGTTTGTGATCTAATTGTAGGAGAGTTTGTTGTCCGAGTAGTAGGAGCTTCGTCTCCGAGGTGTAGGAGTTGCAACTCCGAGGTGTAAGATTTGACGAAATCTGAGTTTGGTGAAGTAGCCGAATTATACCCTTTGTGGTAGATAGGTGAGGAGGGACAGTGGACGTACCCAATAATGGGGAACTACTATAAAAATCTCTGTGTTTGTGTGCTTGTCCTTTACATATTTTTATTTCGAAAAAAGATGCAAACATCACCTATTCACCCCCTTTAGGTCATTTAGATAGATGCTAGATACTTTCAGAGACAGTGTCTTCCTCATCAGGGAGTAAGACTTCATTCTCCCCCTCACTTTGTGCCTTGGGCTGAGAATGTTTTGGAGTTTCTTCAGGAATATCTTCAGGAATCTCTTTAGGAGATTTTTTAGGAGACTTTTCATTAGACTGGAACATGGGATCATCTAAATTGAGTTCTTCTATCATTTTAGCAATGTCAGCTTCAGTAGAGGAGACTCTAGCATTCACTTGAGCATCTGTGAGATTTTCTTGATCAGAGGAAGAATCAACATTCATACCCGAGCCACCATCATGCATATAGGTGCTCTTTTCAACTGTTACATCATCATCAAGAGTGTTCTCTGGAACATCAGACAGTACCACTAGTTCTTGGACCTCAGCAGGCTGAACTTCTTCAGTAACTAAAGGAGCAGGCTCCCCCTCAATAGTTGCACCAGATGTGCCAACTGTATCAGTATGAAGGGGAGATGGAGTCCTGTCCTCATAAACAATAGGGCTTGGAACTTCTTGAGCTTGCCCTGGCCTTTGAATTCTTATTTCCCATCTATTTATGGAGGTGAGTGTGACTTTCTTCAGGTGGTGAAGAGACACACCTTTGGACAAGTCAAAGATTTCTGGGTGGATTTGATTAACATACAAAGTGATGATCCTGGCATAACTGGGTTATTTTATACTTTCCTTAATCTTGTCAAAGAGCATTTTTCCCCATTAGAATTTCTTGCGACAAATTACTACTGTCATCATGTCGAAGAAATCTGAGGATATATATCCAATGGAGTGAGTTTTGTAAAGTAGGAATTTTCCTAGAATATCAGCCAGGAGCTTGCTTTCAACATTCATATTCGGTCGTCAAATGGAAGTTGTGGATTGAGAGACACCACAGAAGGACATTGCCCTAGAGTAATCGGGTTCTTCCGAGAAGTCTTCCTCGTCAATGAGGGCAATTTCAGAAACTCTGTTAAGGAGGATGGTTTGATCTTGATCTTCATATTCCTGACTGAGTTTTCAATAACTTACCACTTCTCTTAATCTTAGCATTTCTGAAGAACTCTTCGATATCTGGAATCAATACTTTGCAAGGTTGCTCAAGAATGAAAGTGAGTCCAGCGGATTCAAGGAGTTGAATAATGTTTCGGAAATCTACGAAAGTTTGGCAATTCCGGAGCAAACTAACTCACTGCCGAACCCTATCTTTGCATTAGGAGCCATGTATTATAGGGAATGAGAGATTTCTGACTTGTCGAAGAGGAACGATGGATTTTTCGGGAAGAACGACGAAAACTTGTTACGGACTGAATCATCGTTCATCGGATGCCCTATTTTTTAAATTTTGACTTTGGGTATTCTATGGACTACCCTATTTATATATACATTGGAAATTTTGAAAAATAAGGACAGGCATACCTGGAATGGTGGTTCGAATTCTCAAAAATTTTGGGTAAACAAATTAGGATGTTTTTCAAAAAATCAAATTATTTTTTCGAAAGGTATGGATATCTCGAAATGTTATATAAAAATTTTCCGAGAAGTCCCATAATTTTTCGAGAAATCCAAGTGATTTTTCGGAGAAGTCTCAAGAAATTTAGG